>JZKD02S1557218.1:1030211-1043463 GCA_000966675.3 Picea glauca | reverse complement strand
TTTCCTATAAAGCTTGTTTTGTTTTATTGTATGATTCCTTGATCACATACATAGGTTTATATTGAATTTATGCTATCGCTATCACTTTGGTTGGTTTGTGTTGTTTTGATATTGACTTCACAAGAGCACCGGAGTGAAGTGGGAGCAACAAAGACTATAGGAAGCGATTATAAGGTATGTTACTTATTCTTGCCTCTTAGTAAATTCAATAATTAAAACTTAAGGAAAGCGTCCTATTCTGTCCTGTTTTGTTCTAGATCCAGGTGGATCTAGGGAGATCGGTTTGTGTCCACACTTATGGATTTATCCACAACAACAGAAAAGAAGGCACCTGCAACTTCTCATGTCGTCACTGGGTTTCGCGACCTGGGCCCACAGAACAATGACTTTTTCCCAGATGAGGAACAAAAAGGCTTTCGAGTGGTGCATCACATTCGAGGCACCAACTTGGTATGTCAGAGTCCCACCCTCGGGCAGCAATGATAATCGATCTGGCACCACGTGCAAGCCTCTAGATGCTTGCCCATGCTACCTTTGCCCACAACCGTGAGATTTGGGGCTCAACACGGCTCCCTCCTCGTAGAGCCATGAAAAAAGGGCTGGAGCGTGCAACAGTAGAATTTCCTAGGAGTTCACCCATCCCAGTATTACTCTAGTCCAAGCACGCTTAACTGTAGAGTTCCGATGGGATACGGTGCATTAACACTGGTATGATCACACCCACAAGGATCACTCCCCCTCCCCCTCTTCAATGGGGATCACCGAGTCATGGGGGAGGGGGGGATTTAAAAGCGCTTGATCCATCGAATCCCTCCCCATGGAGCCGTGCAAAAGGGGCAGAGGGTGCAACACTAGGACTTCCCAGGAGGTCACCCATCCCAATACTACTCTAGCCCAAGTGCGGTTAACTACATTGTTCTGATGGGATCCGGTGCATTAATGTTGGTATGATTGCACCCGCAAGGATCACTCCCACTCGCCCTCGTCAATGGAGATCACTGAGGCCTGGGGGAGGGCCAAAAGAGGAGGGGGGACTTTAAAACCGTCTGATTCATTGACACATCAGTTCCCTCCCCATAGAGCCATGCAAAAGAGGTGGACAGTGTAACACTGGGACTTCCCGGGAGGTCACCCATCCCAGTAATACAATAGCCCAAGCACACTTAAATACAGAGTTCTGATGGGATCCGGTGAATTAACACTGGTATGATCACACCCGCAAGGATCATGCCCCCTCCCCCTCTTCAATCAATATCGTTGAGCCACGGGGGAGGGTTGGGAGAGTAGGGAGGCCATTAAAAGTGCTCGATCTGGATCGAATCCACCCAGCATTTCGCTCTCTTCTCCTCGGCGGTGCTACACAAAGCAGTAGGCACCCATGACTTCTCGTGTCGGTGTCGGGTTTTGCAACCCGAGCCCCCGAAACAATGAATTTCGCCCAGACAAGGAACAAAAAGGCACAAGTTTCATGGTAACTACCAACACTACGTAGAGAAGCTTCTGAGCAGTGCATCACATTCGAGGCACCAACTCGGTATGTCGTAGTCCCACCCTCGGGCAGCGCTAACAACAGATCTAGCGCAGCGTGCAAGCCTCCAAGTGCCCGCCCACGCCGCCTCTGCCCACAACTTCGACAGTCGGGGCTCAGTACGACACTCCCTCCCTATAGAGCCATGCAAAAAGGGGGGGAGGGTGCAACACTAAGACATCCCGAGAGGTCACCCATCCCAGTACTACTCTATCCCAAGCACGCTTAACTGCAGAGTTCCGATGGGATCCAGTGCATTAATGTTGGTATGATCGCACCCGTAAAGATCACTCCCCCTCCCCCTCTTCGAATGGGAATATCGAGTTGTGGGGGAATTCGGGCTTTAAAAGTGCCCAATCCATCAACGCGATGTCCCCCTCCCCTCGAAGCCGTGCAAAAGGGGCAGAGGGTGTAAAACTAGGACTTCCTAGGACATCATCCATCCCAGTTCTACTCTAGCCCAAGCATGCTTAACTGCTGAGTTCTGATGGGATTCGATGCATTAACGCTGGTATGATCACACCTGCAAGGATAACTCCCCCCTCCCCCTCTTCAATGGAGATCATTGAGGTGTGGGGGAGGGGAATTGAAAGCACCCGATCCATCGACATGACGATTCCCTCCCCATGGATCCGTGCAAAAGGGGTGGAGGGTGAAACACTAGGACTTCCTGGGAGCTCACCAATCCCAGTACTACTCTATCCCAAGCGCACTTAACTGTGGAGTTCTTATGGGATCCAGTGCATTAAATCTGGTATGATCGCACCCGCAAGGATCACTACCCCTCCCCCTTATCAATGGATATCACCGAGGTGTGGGGGAGGGGAAAGAGAGGAGGGGGGCCATTAAAAGTGCCCAATCCACTGACGTGGCAGTACCCCCCCCACGGAGCCATGCAAAAGGGGCGGAGGGTTCAACACTAGGACTTCCTAGGAGGTCACCCATCCCAGTATGACTCGAGCCCAAGCATGCTTAACTGCGGATTTTTTATGGGATTCGGTGCATTAACGCGGGTACTATTGCACCTGCAAGGATCATGCCCCCTCCCCCTCTTTAATGGAGATCGTCGAGCTGTAGGGAAGGACCAGGAGAGTAGGGGGGGCATTAAAAGCACTCGATCTGGATCGGATCCACCCAGCGTTTCACTCTCTCCTCCTCAGCGGTGCTACTTAGAGCAGAAGGCACCCACGACTTCTCATGTTGCCGCCAAGTTTCGCAACCCAGGCCCTCGGAACAATTACTTTCGCCTAGATGAGAAACAAAAAGATGTAAGTTCCATGACCAACGGTGGAGCTGCGTAGAGCTGCTCCCGAGCGATGCATCACATTAGAGGCACCAACTCGGTAGGCTGGAGTCCCACCATTAGGCAGCGCTGACAACCGATCCAACACCGCATGCTAGCCTTTGAATGCTCGCCCATGCCGCCTCTGTCCACAACTGCGAGAATTGGGGCTCGCTGCGACACTCCCTCCCCGCAAAGCCGTGCAAAATGGAGGGGAGGTTGCAACACTAGGGCTTCCTGAGAGGTCACCCATCCCGGTACTACTCTAGCCGAAGCACACTTAACTACAAAGTTTCAATGGCATCTGGTGCATTAACATTGGTATGATTGCACCTGCAAGGATCACTCCCCCTCCCCCTCTTCGATCGGGATCACCGAGTCGTATGGGAGGGAGGTCTTTAAAAGTGCCCAATCCATCGGTGCGACGGCCCCCTCCCCTCAGATCCATGCAAAAGGGGCAAAGGGTGCAACACTAGGACATCCCGGGAGGTCACCCATCACAGTACTACACTAGCCCAAGCGTGCTTAACTGTGGAGTTCTGATGGGATCTGATGCATTAACACTGGTATGATCGCACCTGTAAGGATCACACCCCCTCCCCCTCTTCAATGGAGATTTTCAGGCCATGAGAGAGGGCCAGAAGAGTAGGGGGGCCATTAAAAGTGCTCGATCCAGATCGGATCCACCCAACGTTTTGCTCTCTTCTCCTCAGTGGTGCTACACAAAGTCAGGGCTTGGTGCACTGCTCCCTCCCCATAGAGCCGTGTAAAAAGGGGGAGAGGGTGCAACACTAGGACTTCTCGGGAGGTCACCCATCCTAGTACTACTATTTCCCAAGCATGCCTAACTCCACCCTTTAAAAGCACCCGATCCATTGGTGCGGCAGCCCCCTCTCCACGGAGTCGTGCAAAAGGGGTGGAGGCAGAGTAGGGGGGGAATTAAAAGCACTCGATCCTGATCAAGTCCACCCTTCATTTTTCTCTCTTCTCCTCGACAGTGCTACACAGAGCAGAAAGCACCCGCAACTTCTCGTGCCACCGACGAGTTTCGTGACCCGAGCCCCCGGAACAACAACTTTTTCCCAGACAAGGAACAAAAAGACGTAAGTTTCGTGGCCACCGGTGGCACTGCATAGAGAGGCTTCCGAGTGGTGCATCACATTCGAGGCACCAACTCGGTAAGTCATATTCCCACCCTTAGACAGTGCTGACAATTGATCTGGCGCCACGTGCAAGCCTCCGGATGCGCACCCACACCGCTTCTTCCCACAACAGCGAGAGTCAGGGCTCGGTGCACGGCTCCCGCTTAAGGCTCGACGTGGCTCCCTCCCTGTAGAGCCATGCAAAAAGGGGGGGAGGGTGCAATACTAAGACCTCTCAGGCCAGGAGAGGAGGGGGACCATTAAAAGCACCCGATCCATCGACGAGGTGGTTCCCTCCTCACGGAGCCATGCAAAAGGGGAAGAGGGTGAAACACTAGGACTTCCCATAAGGTCACCCATCACAATACTACTCTAGCCTAAGCGCGCTTAACTGTGGAGTTTTGATGGGATCCGATGCATTAACGCTGGGGGAGGGCCGAGAGAGTAGGGGGGATATTAAAAGTACTCGATCTGGATCAAATCCACCGAGAGTTTTGCTCTCTCCTCCTCGACGACATTACACAGAGTGGAAGGCACCCACAACTTCTCATGTCATCGCCAAGTTTCGCAACCCGGGCCCCTGGAACAACGACTTTGGACCATATGAGGAACGAAAAGATGCAAGTTCCATGAACACTGGCATCATTGTGTAGAGTGGCTTCCGAGCGGTGCATCACAATCGATGCACCAACTCGGTATGCCAGAGTCCAACCCTCGGGCATCACTAACAACCAATCCAACGTTGCATGTAAGCCTCCGGATGTTCGCCCACGCTGCATCTTCCCACAACCACGAGAGTCGGGGATCGTAGTGTCTGTCCCTCCCTACAAATCCATGCAAAAAGGGGAGGAGGGTGCAACACCAGGACTTCCTGGGAGGTCACCCATCCTAGTACTACTCTAGCCCAAGTGTGCTTAACTGTGGAGTTCCGATGGGATCTGGTGCATTAATACTGATATGATCACACTCGCAAGGATCGCTCCCCCTCCCCCTCTTCAATGGGGATCACCGAGCCATGGGAGAGGGCGGGCTTTAAAAGCACCCAATCCATCGGCGTGGTGCCCCCCTCCCCACGGAGCCATGCAAATGGAGCGGAGGGTGCAACACTAGGACTTCCCAGGAGGTCACCCATCCCAGTACTACTCTAGCCTAATCATGCTTAACTGCGGAGCTCTGATGGTGTTAGCAATATTTCTTGTAGGGGGGTTAGAATGTACAAGAATGGGTTAAAAACCTACTTGTCCTAAGTTTGGAATGCAAGCATGCCTGTGGTAAACGAAAAGCAGATCTGGACGACAGAAATCGAAGCGCCCGGATCAACGGTGTACGGGCGATTCTGGACCCTCCCCCGCCTTTCTACCTTTAAGCGGAGGGGGGGGGGGGTCCGGAATCGGGCACTCATATTTTCGACGGCCAAGATCAACGTGCCTGGATCAACGGCACGCGATGAAATTCTGGACCCCTTCCGCCTTTCTACCTTTAAGCGGAGGGGGGTGTCCGGAATCAGGCACACATCTTCCCGATGGCTGAGATCAACGCACCCGGATCAACAATGCTCAGAAGATCCCGTCCTTCTCAGATGCTCTGTTCTTAACCAGCGTGCACCCCCCACTTTCTCATCATGTAACCTTCTGTGCCACCTTCTCTCTTCCTAGCCGTGCAATGAGATTAGTGCCCTTTAACCCCTTCCTCATCCTCCGACATTTTTCCATCTCCACCCCCTCCTAGTCCGCATGGTCCTTCTCCCATCTCATCATCCACTCATTGACTGCCATGTGTCCTGCTCTTTCCACGTCAGTCTCTTGCTAAAATCAATCCCATCATATCTCGTCTCCTACCCCCTTCCGCCTGTTGTTCTCCACCATGTGTTTTCCTCTGACATCCCTCTCACACCTCATCACTTCATACCATGCCCTCATGAGGCTGGTGCCACCACTCCTATTATGTGCCCTATCCTTTGCGCTGGCCAGCATGCCTTCTCATCGGGTCGTTCAGCTGATCCAGGTGGCAACACGAAGGGCCGTCCACGTCCCCGAGGTGCCGAGTTGGCCGGACCATCCTCAATCCCAAGGAAGCAGTTATTGAGGTGGTTGGTGGTGGTTAGACATCGTCTCCACCATAATGGGAAAGTTCGGTGACAAATTAAAGGCACGTCGATTCACCTATGGAGCTGTCAGAAGTCCGATTGCGTCTGTCATTGGTGCATGATTATTCAAAGATTGCAGGTGCAAATTGTTAGAAGCCATGCAGACGCAATGTGTTTAATGTGGCGTATCGGTTTTGTTGTTGTTTTTGTTTTGAGTATATGTAGGCGTTTTCACCATTTTTGGTATCTATCGATGGTAGAGCAAGGCTCCCGACTGTAAATTTTTAACAACCATTCTGGTTTTTGGTCTATGCATCTATGTTTGAGATTTCTTGTTTTATGACAAACAGTTTTCCTTTTCCATCTATGTTTCATCTCATGCCAGAGAGTTCATGATCGAATGCTTCGTATGAATTAGCACAGTTATGTTACGATAAATGATTTGTTGTTGCATGACTGTTTTCTCTGGTTTCCTGCATTTGGGTATAAGATGATCTTGCCTTTTGTTGCTTTCTCTCATAGTCTATTAGAAACCTGTTGTTTATAATAGTCCCCTGCACTCTTCTCGCACAAGTCTTCCCTCTGCTCTCCCTTATTAACACTCATTGTTTGGAGTTTCTCTAAGACCTCACTCGCCCATGCATGCCTGGCCTAGTTTCAGAGTTGAGATGATATCGTTCTGAGTTCACTTCCATTTGATCACCCTTTTACAAATAAATTGTGACATTAAACTGATGGGTGTCAGGCTCAGCTCCTACAAGCAATCCAAGAGTGACTTTTGACACCGACATTTATGGCGCCGTTGTCGGGGATGAAGTTGAATATTTTCCCTGGGCTTGAACGACAACGATCAACTGATTCTGAAGGTGCATCAGATATCAGAACATGAATATTGCTACTATGCACCTGGAGACTCCATTGTGACGAATCCATTGGAGCAAACCCACTATTAATTGTGGCTTTTAGAGGCAGACACACGCAGTCTCATCCACAGTTTCCTTTAGCTACACCAGAAGCTGACCCCGAGGTGGTTCAAAGAAGAGAAAGATCTCTGCAAAAGAAGTTTCCATTGCCGAAACAGGTAATACGCCATCCCCTTCTGTGAGAACTCTTTTTTCTCCTCCTCCTCAGTTTCTTAATAGACCTCCTTCAAAGTTTTCTCGTTTCTTGAATTTTGGGAGTGCTCCTGCTAAGTTTTCCCCTCCTAGTCTGGGATTGGAGGGAGAAAGTCTTGTCACTCCCCTCTCCTCTGAAGTTGTTCCTTGGCATAGACTAGGGACTACAGAAGATTTCCTCACTCCTGCATAGAGAGGAGCACCCGCTGGTCTGAGCTCGTTAGCCTTCTCCCTGGATCCTCTCTTGTTTCCCACTCCTCTTCGAGACTCATTCCTAGTAGCCCCTTCACGAACTCCTTCTCCTCCAAGTTATCCTCCACCTAATATCCCTATGGCTGGTGCTAATCCCCCTCTGAACAGGATGGATGCCATAGTTGCTGCTAGATATGCTCCTTTAATCCTACCCCATCCTATGAATCCTCTCCCTGCTGGAGACTATTTGAAATACATGCCCAAGTTCGCAGGAGAAGGAGACATAACCTCAAAAGAGCACTTGGCTGCTTTCTACGGTTATGCAAACAACTTAAACATTGAAAATGAAGATGTCTGGATGAGATTTTTTGTCCAAATCCTGGATGGTGAGGTTAGGAAATGGTTTAGAGGACTGGTCCCTGGATCTATTGCTGGAATTGAAGCTCTGGATAGTGTTTTCTTGAGGCAGTGGGGAGACAGGAAGAATTATATGTATTACATGACAGAGTTTGGGGATCTGAAGAAAATGGATGGAGATATTGTCTCTGACTTCTCCAAAAGATTCAATAAAATTTATAACAAGATTCCTGCAGAGATTAAACCCTCAGAAGCCTCTGCTCAAATTTCCTATGCTGGTGCATTTGACCCTGATTTCTATCTTTTATTAAGAGAAAGAAGATCCACCTCCTTATATCAAATGCAATATGCAGCTATAGAGGTGGAATCCAACATATTAGCGGCTGACAGACTGAGCAACAAGGCCGATGCGGACAGAAGAAAAGGAAAGTCGGAAGCCTCAACTTTCGGCCCATCATTGTCCGACCCTCAAGTGGATGAACTGACCCAGATGATGAAGCTTCTGTCTGAAGAGATGGAGAGACTGAAGGTGGAGAGGAAGAAAATGTAAAAGGGCCTTCAGAGCACCAAGAACAAAGGGGGTTTCAAAAGGCCAAATAATATTTCTCCCCCAACTATGCACAGAGAGAAGGGAAGAGACAGGGACGACCAAAGGATCCAGGTTCCCTTTCAAAACAATTTTGTGGCTGATGAAGAAGAAGGGGAAACAAGTGATCCTGAGCCTAAAATCCACTGCTTATAAGTCACTCCTCCTTTCCCTCATCTGACTCAATTAGCATACAAGGAGTCTCTCATGAACAATCAGCTAAATGAATTGAGCAAAGGAGACAAGGCTAGTGATGGCCGAGGCAGGTATAACCTGAGGTCCGACAAAAGGACAGCAGCACCTGATATTCCTGAGAAGTCCACTAGAGCAGAAAAACCTGCTAATGAAGTAGCAGACGCTCACAAAGGTAAGAAGGCTCAACCCCCCTCTCCCATTGTCCACAATCATGTTCCTAAAATAAGAGAAATTCCAAATCTTACATCTTCTTTCAATTTTGAGCATGAGATTCAAAAGATCAGAATCCCTGTGCCCCTCACCGATCTAATCAAACATGAAGAATTCAAAAAGTGCTTCTCTAAGATTTTGAAATATGAAGCCTCATGCCCTCCCAAAGACTTCATAAACCTCCAAGATGAAAGGCCAGCAGTTGTCCTAGGCCCCATGGTAGAAGACAAAGGTGATTCATCCCCTCCCTTCTACACCTCCCTGAACATACATGATAAAGTGTTGCACAATTGCTTAATGGATTCAGGGGCTTCTCACAACCTCATTCCCAAAGTCATCATGGAAGAGCTAGGGCTTGAAGTCACTCGAACCTATCATGCCCTCTATTCTTTCGACTCCAGGAGGGTGCAATGTTTGGGAGTCATCAAGGACCTGGTAGTTTCTTTGTTTTAGCTGCCCATGAAGAGTATGGTCATGGATATTGTGGTAGTTGATGTTCCCCCCAAGTTCGGCATGTTGTTGTCAAGGTCTTGGATTAAGAGACTTGGAGGGACGTTACAGATGGATCTCACATATGCCACCATTCCAATCTTTGGAGGGGAACATAGGAGATTGTACAGAGAAGCCCAACTAACCTACATAGTTAGTGATGAAGTGAACCCCACCAATCACCCCATATTTTCACTTGACACTGACTTAAGATCTAGTTTGTTATAGGTCACGGAGACTCCTGAGGCCCCTTTGCAGATCAAAAAATAGACCATTCCCAATTAGGAGATGCCTCCTCCAACCACCTCTGTTTGGAAGATGTTCTTTGATGGAGCTTCCTCCAATATGGGTGTAGGTGTCGGGGTGGTATTCGTGTCCCCTTGTCAGGAGACCATATCTATTTCATACAAGCTGGAATTCAAAGTCACCAACAATGTGGCAGAGTATGAAGCTTTGGTTCTAGGATTAAGAGTTGCAAAGGAAATGAGGATTAAGGAGATGGCTATGTTTGGAGATGCAGAATTGATCATCTAGCAGGTAAAAAATGTTTATCAGGCCAAGCATCCTCGTCTCAGGAATTACAGGAACGAGGTATGGGACCTAGTGGATAATTTCTTCTTGGCTTTTAACATTTCTTTCATTCCAAGGGAAGAAAATTCTTCAGCTGACTTTTTGGCTGTCACAGCTAGTTTTCTTGAGGCTCCCACGCTGCCCACTGTCAGATCCAATATAGAAATAAAATATAGACCCTCGGTACCAGACAACGTCAAACATTGGAGGGTATTTGAAGATGATCAAGAGATCGAAATGTTTCTTCAATCCATTGATGACTTTTTTGCATTGCACATAGATGAGGAGCTTGACATTAGGGGAGCACCTGACCATCACCCTGGAGAGTTTTTGAATAAAATTGTTGACCACCAAATTATTCAGCTACCAAGCAATCACATACCAAAAGGACTAATCCCATTAGAAAGGTTGTTTGATGGGAACGATGTGGCAGTAAAGGGTAGAGTTTCAGGTGTTGATCCTGACACAGCTGAGTGCAACATAGGCACACCAGAGGAGCCTAAGTTTGTCAAATTATCAAGGGATTTGACCAAGGAGAAGAGGGCTGAATATACTCAGTTGTTGAGGGAGTTTGTTGATGTGTTCGCGTGGACCTACGAAGACCTCAAAACATATGACACATCTATCATTGAGCACAAGATCCCACTAAAAGAAGAGGCTAGGCCATTCAAGCAGAAGCTGAGGCAGATAAATCCCATGCTACTACCTGTCATGGAGAAAGAAGTGAAGAAGTTGTTGGATGCCCAGATCATTGTCCCCTTGAGATATTCTGACTGGGTGGTCAATTTAGTCCCAGTAAGAAAGAAAAGTGGAAAAATTAGACTCTGTGTTGATTTCAGAAACCTGAACAGGAGCTCAAGGAAGGACAATTATCCCCTGCCCAACATGGAGCACATAATGCAGAGGGTAACCGGTGCATCTAGAATATCCATGATTGATGGTTTCTCAGGTTACAATCAGATATCGGTCATGCTTAAGGACAGAGAAAAAATAACCTTCACCACTCCTTGGGGCACATTCATGTATGCCAAAATGCCTTTTGGGTTGATGAATGCGGGAGCCACATTCCAGCGAGCCATGGACATAGACTTCATCGGAGAAAATGATAAGTTTTTGGTGATTTACCTAAATGACATAATAGTCTTCTCCAAGACTGATAAAGAGCACCGCTGCCATTTGAAGAAGGTTTTCCGGAAATGTCGAAGGTATGGCCTATCTCTAAACCCCAAGAAATCATTGTTTGCTATGAAGGAGGGAAAGCTATTAGGCCATATAGTATCAGCAGAGGGGGTGAGAATTGATCCCAGCAGGGTGGAAGCAATTTAGACCCTGTCGCTCCCCAGGTCCAAAAAAGAGGTTCAAGCATTTTTGGGGAGGATTAATTTTCTGAGGAGATTCGTCTCAAATTTTGCAGAATTGGTAAAACACATCACGACCATGCTCAGAAAGGGAAATGAAGTAAAATGGACCTCTGAACCCAGAGAATCTTTTGTCCAAATAAAGAAGGCGTTGACTGAAGCACCTGTGCTAATCAGTCCTGATTATTCCAAAGGTTTTCTGATATTTTCTTTTGCTTCCTGTGATATAGTAGCGACAGTTTTGTTGTAGAAAAATGATCAAGGGAAAGAGCAGCCCATTTCCTTCTACAGCAAGGCATTGAGAGACGTAGAACTCCGGTATGAGATCATGGAGAAGCAGGCCTATGCCCTGGTGAAGGCACTTAAAGCTTTCAGAGTCTATGTATTGCACTCAAAAATCACTGCATATGTCCCTTCAACCTCTGTGAAGGACATTCTTATACAGCCTGACATAGACGGGAGGAGAGGTAAATGGATCACCAAAATCCTAGAATTTGATCTGGAGATTAAGCCCACCAAATTCATAAAGGGGCAAGTTTTGGCCAAGTTGTTGGTTGAATCCAAATGCAAGGCCTTGGGAATGAACTTCATCAATAAGCAAGTTGAGCCATCCAACAAGCAGTTCCAGGGTTCCCTATCACTAGCATCATTCCCCTGGTACAAGGATATCTTGTACTTTCTGCAAGAATTAAAACCCCCTAATGGATTGGGAAAAAGTAAGGCCAGAGCCTTAAAGCTCAAAGCGGTCAGGTATTGCCTCGTTGACCAAGCCTTGTATTGGAAAGACCCTCTGGGAGTATTACTAAGGTGTCTGGACCCACAGCAAGCCCAGAAGGTCATGATCGATTTCCATAGTGGTCTCTATGGAGGTCATCATTTCTGGAAGACCACAGCTCACAAGATCCTCCGAGATGGGTATTATTGGCCCACCTTATTTCCTGATGTTTGCAGAGAAATCAGAGCGTGCATCAAATGCCAGAAGTTCTCAGGAAAGAAGCAACTCAAATCTCTGCCACTAAAGCCTATAGCAGTTTCAGCACCTTTTCAACAGTGGGGGTTGGACTTTATTGGAGAAATTCATCCTCCCTCAAGTGGCCAACACAGATGGATTCTGACTGCAACTGACTATTTCACCAAATCGATAGAAGCTGTCCCTACCAGAAGCACTTCTCACAAGGTGATTATCAGCTTCCTAGAAGATATCATAGCTAGGTTTGGCTGCCCTAGCAAAATTTTCACTGAAAATGCCTCCCCCCTCCGGTCTGAGCCTCTAGTCAAGTTTTGTGAACAGTTCGAGATTTCACTGATTCACTCTACTCCCTATTATCCTCAAGGAAATGGACTGGCAGAGTCCTCAAATAAAAGTCTGATCAAGCTCATTAAGAAGCTCCTGGAGGACAATAAAAGGGCCTGGGAATCAAAGATCAAATTTTCTCTTTGGGCTGATCGGGTGACAACCAAGAAATCCCTGGGCATCTCTCCTTTCCAACTTGTTTATGGAATAGAGGCCATTTTCCCCACTCAGATCGCCTTATCTAGGGTAAATTTCCTCCAGGACTTTGAAGGAGAACCAAACCATGTGGTCAGAAGGATTCATCAGATGGTGGAAGTGCAGCAGGTCAGAGAACAGGTCATGAATAGAGCCTATAATCATCAGCAGAAGATCAAGTAGGCTTTTGACAGGAAGAACAAAAAGAAAGAATTCGAGCAGGGTGATCTAGTGCTCAAATGGGATGCACCCAGGCAAGAAAAGGGAAAACACAGTAAATTTGATGCCCTCTGGTTCGGGCCTTTCAAGATCCTTGAAGTATTTTCAAATAACACTTACAAGTTGCAGGATCTGGAAGGCAAAGAAGTTTTCAATGGCCCAGTAAATGGACATTTCTTAAAGAAATGTTTTTTATGAGCCACAGTCGGCTCTTTTTGTTTTGTTTTGTAAATATTGTTTTTGTTTTCAGCCTAATAAATGACTCCATAACCCAACAGCAAGGCACTGAATCTGCAAAAGTGTTCTTAGAGCATCACAAGGATGACTCTATCCCCCATGGAGCCAAATGTTAGAGATATTTCTTGTAGGGGGATTAGAATGCAAAAGAATGGGTTAAAAACTCACTTGTCCTAAGTTTGGAATGCAATCGTGCC
>JZKD02S1557218.1:1015219-1029996 GCA_000966675.3 Picea glauca | reverse complement strand
CCCCCCCGCCTTTCTACCTTTAAGCAGAGGGGGGGGGTCCGGAATCGGTCACGCATCTTCCTGACAACCGAGATCAACGTGCCCAGATCAAAGGCCCTCAGAAGATCCCATCCTTCTCAGCTTCTTTGTTCTTAACAAACGTGCCCCCCCCCTTTCCCATCATGTAACCTTCTGTGCCACCTGCTCTCTTCCTGGTCGTGCGATGAGGTTCGCGCCCTTTAACCCCTTCCTCATCCTCCGACATCTATCCATCTCCCCCCCCTCCTGGTCCGCGTGGTCCTTCTCCCATATCATCATCCACTCATTGACTTCCATGTGTTCTTCTCTTTCCACGTCAGTCTCTTGCTAAAAGCAAGCCCATCATATCTCATCTCCTACCCCCTTCTGCCTATTGTTCTCCGCCATGTGTTTTCCTCTAACATCCCTCTCACACCTCATCACTTCATACCATGCCCTCATGAGGCTGGTGCCACCACTCCTATTATGCGCCCTATCCTTCGCACTGGCCAGCATGCCTTCTCATCGGGCCGTTCAGCTGATCCAGGTGGCAGCATGAAGGGCCGTACACATCCCCGAGGTGCCGAGTTGGCTGGACCATCCTCAATCCCAAGGAAGCAGTTATTGAGGCAGTTGGTGGTGGTTAGACATCATCTCCACCATAATGGGAAAGTCCGGTGACAAATTAAAGGCACGTCGATTTGCCTATGGAGCTATCAGAAGTCCGATTGCGTCCGCCATTGGTGCACAATTATTCAAATATTGCAGGTGCAGATTGTCAAAATCCATGCAGACGCAATGTGTTTAATGAAACATCTCAGTTTTGTTGTTGTTGCTGTTTTGAGTATATGTAGGCGTTTTCACCATTTTTGGTATCTATCGATGGTAGAGAAAGGCTCCCGACTGTAAAGTTTTAACAACCATTCTGGTTTCTGGTCTATGCATATGTGTTTGATATTTCTTGTTTTATGACAAACAATTTTCCTTTTCCATCTATGTTTCATCTCATGCCAGAGAGTTCATGATCGAATGCTTCATATGAATTAGCACAATTATGTTACGATAAATGATTTGTTGTTGCATGACTGTTTTCTCTGGTTTCCTACATTTGGGTATAAGATGATCTTGCCTTTTTTTTCTTTCTCTCACAGTCTATTAGAAACCTGTTGTTTATAATAGTCCCCTGCACTCTTCTCGCACAAGTCTTCCCTCTGCTCGCCCTTATTACTACTCACTATTTGGAGTTTCTCTAAGACCTCACTCGCCCATGCATGCCTGGCCTAGTTTCATAGTTGAGACGATATTGTTCTGAGTTCACTTCCATTTGATCACCCTTTTACAAATAAATCGTGACATTAAACTGATGGGTGTCAGACTCAGCTCTTGCAAGCAATCCAGGAGCGACTTATGACACCAACAAATGGGATCCAGAGCATTAACATTGGTATGATCGCACCTGCAAGAATCACTCCCCCTCCCCCTCTTCAATGGAGATCACCAAGGCCTAGGGGAGGGCCAGGAGAGGACGGGGGCCATTAAAAGCATTCAATCCATCGACGCGGCGGTTCCCTCCCCACAGAGCCATGCAAAAGGGGCAGAGGGTGCAACACTAGGACTTCCTGAGAGGTCACCCATCCTGATACTACTCTAGCCCAAGCGTGCTTAACTACAGAGTTTTGATGGGATCTAGTGCATTAATTCTAGTATGATCGCACCCGAAAGGATCACACCCCCCCCTCTTCAATGGAGATTGTCGAGTCATGGGGGAGGTTTCGGAGAGTAGGGGGGCCATTAAAAGCGCTCGATCTGAATCGGATTCACCTAGCATTTCGCTCTCTTCTCCTCGATGACACTATACATAGTGGTAGGCACCTATGACTTCTCGTGTCGGCGTCGGGTTTCGCGACCCGGGACCCCGGAACAACGACTTTTGCCCCGAAGAGCAAAAAATTGCCGTAAGTTCTGTGGCCACTGGCAGTGCTATGTAGGGTGCATCACATTCGAGGCACCAACTCGGTATGTTAGAGTCCCACCGTTGGGCAGTGTTGACAATTGATATGACGCCGTGTGCAAGCCTCTGGATGCCCGCCCATGCCTCCTCTACCCACAATCGCGAGAGTGAGTACTTGGCATGCCGCTCCCTCCCCGTAGAGTCATGAAAAAAGGGGGGCAGGGTGCAACACTAGGACTTCCCGGGAGGTCACCCATCTTAGTGCTACTCTAGCCCAAACGCACTTAAATGTGGAGTTCCGATGGGATCCGGTGCATTGAAACTAGTATGATCGCATGCGCAAGGATCACTCCCCCTCTCCCTCTTCAATGGGGATCACTGAGCCATGGGGAAGGGCGGTCTTTAAAATTTCCTGATCTATCGGCACAGCTGCCCCCTCCCTACGGAGTCATGCAAATGGAGCAGAGGGTGCAACACTAGGTCTTCTCGAGAGGTCACCCATCCCAGTACTACTCTAGCCCAAGTGTGCTTAGCTGTGGAGTTCTGATGGGATCCGATGCATTAATGCTGGTATGATCACACCTGCAAGGATCACTCCCCCTCCCCCTCTTCAATGGAGATCACTAAGGCCTGGGGGAGGGTTAGGACAGGAGGGGGGCCATTAAAAGTGCCTGATCCATCGACGCGTCAGTTCCCTCCCCACAGAGAAGTGCAAAAGGGGCAGAGGGTGCAACACTATGACTTCCCGGGAGGTCACCCATCCCAATACTACTATACCTCAACTGTGCTTAGCTGTGAAATTATAATGGGATCCGTTGCATTAATGCTGGTATGATCGCACCCGCAAGGATCACGCCCCCTCCCCCTCGCTCTCTTCTCTAGATTGGATCCACCCAGTGTTTCGCTCTCTTCTCCTCAGCGGTGCTACACAGAGCGAAAGGCACCCGCGACTTCTCGTGTCACCGCCGGGTTTTGCGACGTGGGCCCCCGGAACAACGAATTTTTCCTGTACGAGGAACAAAAAGACGTAAGTTCCACAGCCACCGGCGGCGCTACGTAGAGCAACTTCTTAGAGATGCATCACATTCAAGGCACCAACTCGGTACGTCGGAGTCCCACCCTTGTGCAGCACTGAAAACCGAGCTGGCGCTATGTGCAAGCCTCTGGATGCCTGCCCATGCCACCTCTGCCCACAACTGTGAGAGTCAGAGAGCAACGTGCCTCCCTCCCCATAGAGCCATGAAAAAAAGGGGGGAGGGTACAACACTAGGACTTCTCGAGAGGTCACCCATCCCAGTACTACTCTAGCCCAAGCACGCTTAACTGCAGAGTTTCGATCAGATACAGTGCATTAACATTGGTATGATCACACTCGCAAGGATCACTCCCCCTCCCCCTCCCCCTCTTCAATGCGGATCATCGAGCCATGGGGGAGGGCTAGTTTTAAAAGTGCTCGATCCATCGGCTGCCTCCCCACGGAGCTGTGCAAAATGGGCGAAGGGTGCAGCACTAGGACTTCCTGAGAGGTCACCCATCCCAATACTACTCTAGCCCAAGCGTGCTTAACTGTGGAGTTTCGATGGGATCTGATGCATTAACGCTAGTATGATCACACCTGCAAGGATCACTCCCCCTTCCCCTCTTCAATGGGGATCACCGAGTCGTGGGGGAGGGCGGGCTTTAAAAGCACTCGATCCATTGGCTCCCTCCCCACAGAACCGTGCAAAAGCGACAAAGGGTGCAACACTAGGACTTCCCGGGAGGTCACCTATCCCAGTACTACTCTAGCCCAAGCGCGCTTAACTACAGAGTTTCGATGGGATCCGATGCATTAATGCTGGTATGATCGCACCCGCAAGGATCACTCCCCCTCCCCCTCTTCAATGGACATCACCGAGGCGTGGGGGAGGGCTAGGAGAGGAGGGGGGCCATTAAAAGCACCCGATCCATCGATGCGGCGGTTCCCTCCCCACGGAGCCATGCAAAAGGGGCAGAGGGTGCAACACTAGAACTTCTCGGGAGGTCACCCATCCCAGTACTACTCCAACCCAAGTGCGCTTCACTGCGGAATTCTGATGGGATTTGGTGCATTAACTCTAGTATGATCGTACCCACAAGGATCATGCCCCCTCCCCCTCTTCAATGGAGATCGTCGAGCCGTGGGATAGGGTCGGGAGAGTAGGGTGGCCATCAAAAGCGCTTGATCCGGATTGGATCCACCCAGTGTTTCACTCTCTTCTCCTCAGTGGCGCTACACAGAGCAGAAGGCACCTACAAATTCTCATGCCGTTGTTGGGTTTCATGTCCCGTGCCCCCGGAACAACGAATTTCACCTGGATGAAGAACAAAAAGGCGTAAGTTCTGTGGCCACCAGTGGCGCTGCATAGAGCGGTGCATCACATTCGAGGCACAAACTTGGTATGCCAGAGTCCCACCCTCAGGCAGCGCTAACAATCGATCTGGTGCCACATGAAAGCCTCTGGATGCCCACCCACAACCACAAGGTTCGAGGCTTAGCATGTCTCCCTCCCCGCAGAGCCATGCAAAAAGGGGGGGAGGGAGAAACACTATGACTTCCCGGGAGGTCACCCATCCCATTACTACTATAGCCTAAGTGCGCTTAACTTCAGAGTTCCGATGGGATATGTTAGCACTCTGTAATTTGCCCAAGGATGAAAGGCAATCACAGAGGCAACATCAGAACCACTTCGAGTCTTGGATCTAGCCCTCCAAGACTCAGAGAGGGATCTCTCTGTGTAATATAGCTTTGTTTGAGGAGATATTAGGCTAGTTATGAAGAACATGGGCTTTGATGTCAAAGTGTTTTTGAATGGTTGAGACAATCTACTCCTCCATTGGGCTATGGGGTCTGTAATTAATAAAATATGAGACACAACCAGAAACGCTGAAGAGATCCTTTACAAGGTGAGATAACACACTCACTGGATCTTTAATAATTTAAATGATGATCAGAAGAAAAGATAAGGAAATAACTCCAACCAACAAGCACTTAAGAATCTCTTAATTGAAGATATTTAGAAGATGAACATTCAAATMTTTAGARTCRRAAACARGGTATCRRRGATAAATCCTRAKACWYACGCTACTCTTAAAKATTAGTTTCAKAAAACGAGATGATTACAGAGMAAGAAAACATTTAACTGAGAAAATCACATCACCAGTGAACATGCGCAGGAATCCTGTAAAGTGCCTCTTTCATTAATGACAGATCTATTCAAAAATGTTACAGCTCGATAGCCACAGGGCATAAAGATCCAACCCTTTTACATTAAAATCATCTCAATAAATAGTACAGGTCTCCTCCACAAGTTTCGAGAGTTGGTTCAACCGCCTCGGCCCAAAATAGCCACCACTCCCACGAAATTCAGAGTTTTCTGTCATGAAAAATGGACCGTTTTGCTGCGAAACAGGGGTCTGATCAGATGTGATTCTCTCTTCAATGAAGACATCTGGGAGAAAACGGAAAGAGGTTATTGTATATGGACATGTTTTGGACAAAAACCTCTTTCGGTTTCGCAAAATTCATCCCCAGCTGGCCGTGAAAGCTCCTGAAAGATCGGGACTGAAATGGAAAATTTAAAATCTGGAAAAATAGGCCTCGAAGATGTCTTCGTCTCTCCCGCCTCGTAGCTCCATTGTAAAAACTGAAAAAGGGTTTTGTTCCTCAGCCCATGCTGACCAAAAAAATCTCTTGGATTTTTAAAATCCGTCTCCATTTTCTCAGAATATCCCCTGGAAGAAGACATGGTAAAACTGGAAAAAGATGGTAAAAACATGCAAAAGAGGTTTTTGGCGGGAGATGGAATTCCGGACCCCCCCCCCCCTTGTTAAATGTAGACTGCCCAGGGGGGTCCCGAATTGAACCTGGGTCGTTGATCTCCATGGTCGGATCCGATCCGTTTAGATTTGCATGGGTTTTATTTTAAATTCCGGACCCCCCCCTTCGTTAAATTCCGGAAGGTGGGGGTGTCTCCGGAATTAATATGATGCGTGGATTTATTTGTGGTATAGTGGATGAGGGGGGCGCGTATGGAAAGGTGCATGGGATTAATGTGTAGGCGGGAATGTAAGTGGGGGGCTGACATAGGGGGATGGGGTAATGGAATATGACACGGGGGTGACGTGAGGGGGAGTGGGTAGTGGAGAATGCGGAGGGGGTGACGTAGGTGGGTGTTGAGTGGGGTAGGTGTGGTAGAAGGTACGTGGGAGTAGGATAGGTTTAGACTTAGGATAAATTAGTTTAGTTTAGTTTTATTCTTTTTTTTTAATATTTTATGTTTTTGTTATATCATGTGTTTTATATTAAGTTTTGTTATTTTCTTTTTATTTAATATGTTTATTTATATTATGTTTTTTTATATATTTTATATATTTTAGTTTTTGTTTATGTTTTTATTATTATATATATATATATTTTAATTTTTAATGTATTTAGTATGTTTTTAAGATTTTGTGTTTATTTAATTTTTTTATTATTGTTTTTTATATATGTTTTTTATTTTTAATATATTTTATTGCTTTTTGTATTTTTTAATGTTTTTTAATATTTTGTGATTATTTATATTTTTTATTTCTTTTTTCCATTTTTAATTTATTTAATTGTTTTATTTTAATTTAAAACTAACCCTAACTTCTAACTTAGTTGCTAACCTAGGTATTAAACTTAATTAACAATTAATTAATCAATATTTAATTAATGATTAATTAATTATTAAATAGTCATTTATTAATGAATTTTAACCTAGACTAACCTTACTGCTAATTCTTTTGTTCATCCTAAGTCCATTTATGCAGGGATGGAAGGCGGGATAATGGAGGCTGACAAAGGACAAGGGGGAGAGGGTGCAGTGTGTACGAAGGATGCAGCAGGGTGATAGGGGATTGAGCGACAAGAATGGAGGGAGGAAAAAGGAATCACCTGAGCCAGACTTCATCATCACGAGAGAAAACGCCAAATCAACAGTCGAAGAATTGACTCGCCTATAATTATAGGACCCTAACAGGATACAGTGCATTAAAACTGGTATGATTGCACCTGCAAGGATCACTCCCCCTCCGCCTCTTCAATGGGGATAATCAAGCCATGGGGAAGGGTGGGCTTTAAAATCACTTGATCCATCGGCTCCCTCCCCATGGAGCCGTGTAAAAGCAGCGGAGGGTGCAACACTAGGACTTCCCGGGAGGTCACCCATCCCAGTACTACTCTAGCCCAAGCACGCTTAACTGCGGAGTTTCAATGGGATCCGGTGCATTAACGTTTGTATGATCGCACCAGCAAAGATCACTCCCCCTCCCCCTCTTCAATGTATATCATCGAGGCATGGGGGAGGCCCAGGAGAGGAGGGGGGCCTTTAAAAGCACCCGATCCATCGACATGGCGGTTCCCTCCCCACGGAGCCGTGCAAAAGGGGCGGAGGGTGCAACACTAGGACTTCCCAGGAGGTCACCCATCCCAGTACTACTATAGCTCAAGCACGCTTAACTGCGGAGATCTGATGGGATCCATTGCATTAACACTGGTATTATCGCACCCACAAGGATCACGCCCCTTCCCCCTCTTCAATGGTGATCGCGAGCCATGGGGGAGGGTCGGGAGAGTAGTGGGGGCATTAAAAGCGCTCAATCCGGATCGGATCCACCCAGCGTTTCACTCTCTTCTCTTCGACAGCGCTACACAGAGTGGAAGGCACCCACAACTTCTCTTTCCGCCATCAAGTTTCGTGACCCGAGCCCCCGAAACAACAACTTTTGCCCAGAGGAGGAACAAAAAGGTGGAATTTTTGCGGCCACCGACGGCGTTGCGTAGAGCGGCTTTCGAGCAGTGCATCACATTCGAGGCACCAACTTGGTACACTAGAATCCCACCCTCAGGAAGTGCTGACAATCAATCTGACGCTGCATGCAAGCCTCTGGATGCTCGCCCATGCCACCTCTGCCCACAACCGCGAGAGTCAGGGCATTAATGTTGGTATGATCACACTTGCAAGGATCACTCCCCCTCCCCCTCTTCAATGGAGATCACCGAGGTGTGGTGGAGAGATATAAGAGGAGGGGGTCCATTAAAAGCGCTTGATCCATCAACACAGTAGTAGCCTCGCCACGGAGCCGTGAAAAAGGTGCAGAGGGTTCAACAATAGGACTTCCCAGAAGGTCACCCATCCCAGTACAACTCTAGCCCAAGCACGCTTAATTGTGGAGTTTTTATCGGATTTGGTGCATTAACGCTGGTATGATCGCACCCGTAAGGATCACACCCCCTCACCCTCTTCAATGGAGATCGTCAAGCCGTGGGGGAGGGTCGGGAGTGTAGGGGGCCTATTAAAAGAACTCGATCTGGATCAGATCCACCCAGCGTTTCGATCTCTTCTCCTTGACAATGCTACATAGAATGGAAGGCACCCACTACTTCTCATGTCATCGCCGCGTTTCGCGACCCAGCCCCCCAAAACAACGAATCTCACCCGGATGAGGAACAAAAAGACGTAAGTTCCACGGCAACCGATGGTGCTGCCTAGAGCGGCTTCCGAGTTGTGCATCACATTCGAGGCACCAACTCGGTATGTCGGAGTCCCACCCTCGGGCAGAGCTGACAACCGATCCAGCTTTGCGTGCAAGCCTTCGGATGCCTACCCACGCTGGCTCTGCCCACAACTGCGAGAGTCGGGGCTCAGCGTACCGATCCTTCCTTCCAGAGCCGTGCAAAAATAGGGGGAGGGTGCAACACTAGGACTTCGTGGGAGGTCACCCATCCCAGTACTACTCTAGCCCAAACGCGCTTAACTATGGAGTTTTGATGGGATCCAGTGCATTAACTCTGGTATGATTGTACCCACAAGGATCACTCCCCCTCCCCCTCCCCCTCCCCCTCTTCAATGGGGATCACCAAGCCGTGGGGGAGGGTGGGATTAACTGCAGAGTTATGATGGGATCCGGTGCATTAACGCTGGTATGATTACACCCGCAATGATTAGTCCCCCTCCCCCTCTTCATTGGAGATCACTGAGGCCTAGGGAAGATCCAGGAGAGGAGGGGGGCCATTAAAAGTGCCTGATCCATCGACATGGAGGTTCCCTCCCCATGGATTCGCAAGGATCACTCCCCCTCATCTCCTCGATCCATCGACTCCCTCCCCACAAAGTCGTGCAAAAGGGGCGGAGGGTGTAACACTAGGACTTCCCGGGAGGTCACCCATCCCAATACTACTCTAGCCCAAGTGTGCTTAGTTGTTGAGTCCTAATGGGATTCGATGCACTAACACTGGTATGATCACACCCGCAAGGATCACTCCCCCTCCCCCTCTTCAATGGAGATCATCGAGGTGTGGGGTAGGGTCGGGAGAGTAAGGGGGCCATTAAAAGCGCTCGATCCAGATTAGATCCACCCAACATTTCGCTCTCTTCTCCTCGGCAGTTCTACACAGAGCGGAAAGCACCCATGACTTATCATCTCATCATCGGGTTTTGCAACCCGAGACCCCAGAAGAATGACTTTCACCCAGACGAGGAACAAAAAAATGTAAGTTCCACGGAAACTGGCGACACTGCATAGAGCGACTTCCGAGCGGTGCATCACATTCAAGTCACCAACTCGGTATGCCGGAGTCCCACCCTCAGGCAGCACTGACAATCGATCTGGAGCCATTTGCAAGCCTTCGGATGCCCGCCCACACTGTGTTTTCCCACAACCGCGAGAGTCGGGGCTTGGTGCGTCGCTCCCTCCCCACAGAGCCGTGAAAAAAGAGGGGGAGAGTGCAACACTAGGACTTCTGATGGGATCAGGTGCATTAATGCTGGTATGATTGCACCCGCAAGGATCACTCCCCCTCCCCCTCTTCAATGGGGGTCATTGAGCCATGGGGGAGGGCGATCTTTAAAATCACTTGATCCATCGGCTCCCTCCCCACAGAGTTGTGCAAAAAGGGGGGGAGGGTACAACACTAGAACATCCCGGGAGGTCATCCATCCCAATACTACTCTAGCCCAAGTGCGCTTACCTGTGGAGTTTCGATGGGAGAGAGGCCATTAAAAGCGCACGATCCATCGACGTGATGGCTCCCTCCCCACGAAGTTGTGCAAAAGGGGCAGAGGGTGAAACACTAGGACTTCCCGGGAGGTCACCCATCCTAGTACTACTCTATCCCAAGCAAGCTTAGCTACGGAGTTCTGATGGGATCTGGTGCATTAACGCTGGTATGATCAAACCTGCAAGGATCACGCCCCCTCCCCCTCTTCAATGGATATCATTGAGCCATAGGGGAGGGTCGGGAGAGTAGGGGGGGCATTAAAAGCGCTCGATCCGGATCGGATCCACCCAGTGTTTTTCTCTCTTCTCCTTAGCGGCGCTACATAGAGCGGAAGGCACCCACGAATTCTCATGTCATCGTCATGCAAATGGAGCAGAGCGGGCAACACTAGGTCTTCCTGGGAGGTCACCCATCCCAGTACTACTCTAGCCCAAGCATGCTTAACTATGGAGTTCTGATGGGATCCAGTGCATTAGTCCTGGTATGATCACACCTGCAAGGATCACTCCCCCTCCCCCTCTTCAATGGAGATCATTAAATCTTGGGGGAGGGCTAGGATAGGAGGGGGGCCATTAAAAGTGCTCAATCCATCGACGCGACGGTTCCCTCCCCACGGAGCAGTGCAAAAGGGGCGGAGGGTGCAACACTATGACTTCTCGGGAGGTCACCCATCCCAGTACTACTCTAGCCGAAGCATGATTAACTGCGGAGTTCTAATGGGATCCGTTGCATTAACGTTGGTATGATCTCACCCGCAAGGATCACGCCCCCTCCCCCTCGCTCTCTTCTCCAGACTGGATCCACCCATCATTTCACTCTCTTCTCCTCGGCGGTGCTACATAGAGTGGAAGGCACTAGCGACTTCTCATGCTGCCATCAATTTTGCGACCTAGGCCCCCAGAACAACTACTTTCTCCCAGACGAGGAACAAAAATATGTAAGTTCCATGGCCACCGGCGGTGCTATGTAGAGTGGCTTTTGAGTGATGCATCACATTTGAGGCACCAAATCGGTACATTGGAGTCCCACCCTTGTGTATCATTGACAACCGATCCGACACCGCATGTAAGCCTCCGGATGCCAGCCCACGCCGCCTCTTCCCACAACCGCGAGAGTCGGAGCTCAGCACACCTCCCTCCTCGTAGAGTCATGCAAAAAGTGGGGGAGGGTGCAACACTAGGACTTCCCAAGAGGTCACCCATCCCAGTACTACTCTAGCCCAAGCAGGCTTAACTGTGGAGTTCTGATGGGATCTGGTGCATTAACACCAGTATGATCACACCCGCAAGGATCACTCCCCCTCCCACTCTTTAATAGGGATCACTGAGCCGTGAGGGAGTGCAGTCTTTAAAATCACCCGATCCATCGGCACAGCGGCCCCCTCCCCACGGAGCCGTGCAAATGGATCGGAGGGTGCAACACTAGGACTTCCTAGGAGGTCACCCATCCCAGTACTACTCTATCCTAAGCGTGCTTAAATGTGGATTTCTAATGGGATCTTGTGCATTAACATTGGTATGATCTCATCTGCAAGGATCACTCCCCCTCCCACTCTTCAATGGAGACAACCGAGGCCTGGGGAAGGGCCAGGTGAGGAGGGGGGCCATTAAAAGCATCTGATCCATCGACGCGACGGTTCCCTCCCCATAGAGCCATGAAAAAGGGGTGGAGAGTGCAACACTAGGACTTCTCGGGAGGTCACCCATCCTAGTACTACTCTAGCCTAAGAGAACTTAACTGCAGAGTTCTAATGAGATTCGTTGCATTAACACTGGTATGATCGCACCCGCAAGGATCACGCCCCCTCACCCTCTTCAATGGAAATCGTTGAACCGTGGGGGAGGGCCAAGACAGTAAGGGGGCCATTAAAAGAACTCGATCTTGATCAGATCCACCCAACATTTTGCTCTCTTCTCCTCGGCAGCACTACATAGAGCGGTAGGCACCCGCAACTTCTCGTGTCGACACCGAGTTTTGCGACCTGAGCCCTTGAAACAACGACTTTCACCCGGACCAACTTCCGAGTGGTGCATCACATTCGAGGCACCAACTCTGTATGCTGGAGTCCCACCCTTGGGCCGCGCTGACAACCAATTCGGCACCGCGTGCAAGCCTCTGAATGATCACCCACACCTCCTCTGCCCACAATAGCGAGAGTTGGGGCTCGGCATTTCGCTCCCTCCCCGCAGAGCCGTGAAAAAAGGGGGGGAGGGTGAAACACTTGGACTTCCCAGGAGGTCACCCATCCCAGTACTACTCTAGCTCAAGCATGCTTAAATGGGGAGTTTTGATGGGATATGGTACATTAAAACTGGTATGATTGCACCCTCAAGGATCACTCCCCCTCTCCCTCTTCAATGGGGATCACCGAGCCGTGGGGAAGGGAGGGCTTTAAAAGTGCTTGATCCATCGGCGCGACATCCCCCTCCCCATGGAGCCATGCAAATGGAGTGGAGGGTGCAACACTAGAACTTCCTGGGAGGTCACCCATCCGAGTACTACTCTATCCCAAGCGCGCTTAATTGCGGAGTTTTGATGGGATCCGGTGCATTAACGCTGGTATGATCGCACCTGCAAGGATCACTCCCCCTCCCCGTCTTCAATGGAGATCACTGAGGCTTTGTGGAGGGTGAGGAAAGGAGGGGGGGCATCAAAATCACTCGATCCATCGACGTAGTGATTCCCTCCCCATAGAGCAGTGCAAAAGGGGTAGAGGGTGCAACACTATGATTTCCTTGGAGGTCACCCATCCCAGTACTACTATAGCCCAACCGCGCTTAACTGCAGAGTTCTAATGGGATCCGTTGCATTAAAATTGGTATGATCGCACCCACAAGGATCATGCCCCCTCCCCCTCGCTCTCTTCTCTAAATTAGATCCACCCAGTGTTTCTCTCTCTTCTCCTCAGTGGTGCTACACAGAGAGGAATGCACCCGCGACTTCTCGTGCCACCTGTTATCACTAAAATTTCATCCGCACATGGTTACAAGAACTCAATATCGTCAAATAGTCATGAAGTCATCCATGGACCTGATTTAATACCAAAGCATTCATAAAAAGGTCAAAAAACTATACAAAGTAGTGAAAAATTGAAGAGCACTATGCAAACATTGGGCACGCGTGCACACGCGCGAAACATGAACGTAGAAATCACGCACATGCGAATGATGCGCGATTTTTATCGCAAAAAGTCGCGCACCTGCTAATTAGCACATTTATGAGAGTGGTCGGCCTCCCACCCACTTATGGTTCAGTTCCCAAGCCAATTTGACCCTCAAATCTGGACTGGATCCGACTGGAGGGCTCGTCAAAGACTTAGGAATGCCCTAATTGGCCTCTTTTCACACTACAAAGAATTTAAACAATAGCCCAAAGGAATGCTATAAAAATGCCATGGATGCACTCATTTTTCAAGGAATTCAAAGTAATGTTATGCTGCCTCTATTCTCTTGAGGACTCCATCCTTGTCAAGAGCATATTTGCACCATTGCATTGGACAATCCATCTCACCCATTGAGTGGATTTGTAAAGAGTTCTTTCATCATTTTCCATTTTTTCTTTGTTGTAAGAACAACTAGCTATTGGGGGTCCAAGAGCCCTCCCTTGGAGGAGGAAGGGACTCATAGTCCCCTTTCTTCTTGGTGTATTGTTTCACTAATAGATCAGCCTCAACATTGGTGACATGGGTCTTATGGTTNTTTTTGTTTCTATGTCCCTATGCTCATGAATTTAGTTGTTATTGCATTTCTTAGTTTAATTCTTAATTGTAGTCTTTTATTTTCTTTCCCTAACTCTTTTCCTTACAGTTGTCCTGCTCAGCAGACCCAACTAAGCTTGCAAGAACCTCTATTTTGCTCATTAAGGTGATGAAAGAGGCGCAACACATTGGCGACTCCACTGGGGAAAGGTATCAATTTCCTACCCCATTTGGGTTTTTCTTTCTCTTCTTTTAGTTTGTTTAACTTGCAGGTACACTAACCGACCTAAGCCAACCTGCCAACCAGCCAATTCCAAGTTGAATTGAGAGAAATCCATTCGGATTTTTCATTCTCGGCCATGTGTCATATATGCGCGGGTTTTTAGGTCCATAGACACACATCGTGCACACATGCACCTGATTCAAATTTTTTTTATGCGCACGTGCGCCTGTTGACTTGTCTCTGTTCGTGCGCATGTGCTCTGTGCACCTTTGTATCCACTGAGACCTGTGCATCTGTGCACAAATTCACATTGTAAAGTTGTTGAGATGTGGGGAAGGCCATTTTTCTTCTTAAAAATGATTTCAAGCATGTTTTAAAGCTGCACCACACTTAGTCCCCTCATCATATAAAGGGGTTAGTCAAAAAACACATAGGCACTTAGGAGGATAAAATCAATTTCCCTTCTTTGCTTTTTTCCACATGGATGGCTTGTTTTGACTCACAAGATAAGTTGGAAATCATTTTTATTCACATTTAACTTGCATTGGGACTAGAAGTTGAATAACAATCGCTTAGTATTCTCTTCTCTCGCACCTCCAAGCGATCTTGAGAATCAGAAAAAGATTGTGAAACGATTTCATCTCCCTTAAAGAACATTAAAACCTTTAGGAGAGGACAACAACCCTTCTTGGGACTCCTCTTAGTTTACTTTTTCAAACACATCTTAATATTGTAATGGGCCCATACGTTCCCACATGCTACAAAGATAGGATAGTGTTTGAATTTTTGCTTTCTTAGATCAAAACACTAGGGAAGTTTAAAGGTTTTGTAACGGGCCCATACATGCCCACATGATCAATCTAGG
>JZKD02S1557218.1:1000390-1015169 GCA_000966675.3 Picea glauca | reverse complement strand
CAAAGACACTTAGTTAATTAGGTAATCAAACACTTGTAAGGACCAAGTGAAGTCCACATGCAGCAAGGTGACATCTAATTCACTAAAAATTGGCACACTTTCACTCACACACAAACGTCACTTATCACTCACATAGCTTCTTCATGAAACGTGGAGGTCAAAGTAAGTTTCCTCCAAAGGGATTCCAAAAATACCCCACCCTTTTCTTAACGAGACTATCCACTCCCATTTTAAATCAATGAGGTTGGTTTGCACCCCCAACCTCCCAAAACAACTACATCTAAAATATTTCTAAAAATTTACTAAGTGTTCCTCCACAGGAGGTGCCAAAAGAAATTTTTTAGTCTAGGTAGGATTTCGGGGATAGGCATCCAAATAACTCCCCGTTATCTGGTTCTCACATTGTCAAAACCATAGAAGTTGTCAAATAGGGAACTGAAAATCCTCCAAGTCAAGTGTTCCTAATACCATAAGGCAGGGAGATACCCATGAAAGGTTGAAGGCTGAGGTCCGGTTGTTCTGTGCGTCCCACCTTGAGGCACCCACCTCTTGGACGGGATCCAGCCCGTGACCCATTTCTTAGGTCAAAAATCTAAATGCCGCACTTTGACTGAGGTACCTAGTGACCAACTTTAGGACATCTACCCAGGTGGAAATTGTGGGTTGCAATTGCACCTTGATTGGATTTTGTGTGGCTATTGGGAAATATCGCCAACTCTTTTGGGATATGCCCCCTTTACCCCTCATTATAACCAATTATTTTATCCTTCACTAGTTTCTCTTCCAGTGACTTCAGACCCCACTGTTGAGTACTATTGGAAGGTCCAGTGCTATTTGAGAGGAAGGATGTTACGTCTTCTAGGACACGAGCATTTGTTTTCTTTTGATTCCCCACGCGGACAAAACCAACTTACTCATATATATGCTTCTTTTTCAAAACATTTCATGTATGATGCACATCTGATTACAATTTGATTTGGATATATATATTTTGTAAACATTCAACGCAAAGGCTCTTGTTTCTATATTAATCTCACCACTCTGTGCACACATTCACGCAGCTAGTCGGACATCATAGGGAAACCATAGAACCCCCATCATTCACGACGTTTGCTAAACCTCCCTCTTATCTTAGGGGGAGTGTCTGGTCTTGCCCACTCATCGACACCTCCTTCACACACTCTTGTGATTGATACTATTTTAGGATCATCTTTGTTTGGTTCTACATTACTTGGGTCCTCTTCCCAAGGTCATCCATTCACTCGCTCTCCATTACACAGAAGCAGAGGACCCACTTCCTCTCAAGGAGGAAGCACCAACCCACCTATCCCCCCTCAAGGGTCAGGTTCACAACACACCCACACCATGGCTAGAGCTAATCCTCCAGCCCCACTGTAGATTCCATATTTGGCCTCTCTCAACATACCAGATCTTAGCAAACTCACCAATGATCCTATATTGCATGATCCCACATGGCCTTCAATGCCCACCAAACCACCTTCAAACATACCAATGTTTGAAGGAAAGGCAGGCGATGACCCTGCCAACCATGTCATGACCTTTCACCTATGGTGCTCCTCCAATAGAATTATGGATGATTCGATCAGACTACGATTATTTCAATGCACACTCACTGGCCCATCGACCAAATGGTATGTAGAAGAAAAATCAGGGTCCCACGCAACTTTTGAGTCCTTGGCCAAAGCATTCTTGACCTTCTTCCAATTACCAATCCACCATGACAATGGTCTAGAACTACTTTCTAATTTCAAACAAACCTCAGCCACACATATCGTTGACCACATTCATGAGTGGCATAGGCGACGTAGTTTGTGCAAAGAAGAAACCACCAAGCAACAGTGTCTCGACTGGTTTCTTAGATCACTTGTCTCTCTCCTCGGTAAAGATGTAGCTTCCAACTTCCCTCAATTTGAAGAGGAAGCCATCAGTAAGGCCCAATAGTATGACCTCATCTATGCAAAGTCAGGGTACTTATACAATGTACTTCCTGATCTTCCAAAACCTGTGCCATTTGGCCAAGACAAACTTGGGATGTTTCACTCAGCAGACGGACTGATTGGTGCCACCACTCACCACGGCCCACAACCCCAACCACCACCAATGTATGGAACACCTCAATACCCACCGTCATATAGGGGCACTTCTTATTACCCCCCACCCCCTTATCAACAACCATACCCTGTTGCTATCCCTCCACCCATCAGTGGACCACCGCCGGCACCCCCCATACATCCACCTATTCATACAAACTCTGGTACTCCCTCTACCTCAACTTATAGTACTAGCGAAATCACTACACCTTCCTATGTACCATATGGATTGTTACCACCACAAAATCCATGCTTCCCATTTCCTGGTCCCCCAAAACCCATAGCTCCCCCACATCCTCACGCAGGGGTGAATTTTGTTCAACCCTCTGTCATTCATCAATACTAAAATTTCAAACAACTGAATACGGCCAATCCAACCCATCCGTCGAACAATACCAAGAAGAAAGGATGGAACATGAATAACAAGAACCCAGGTCAAGGCATGAATCAACCCACACAGCACCAATCCACTGGGGGCAACCAGAACCAAGGGAACCAAAACCCCTAAGGCGGAAATAATAATAAACACCAAGGTAGAAATAACAATAATGTTAAAACCATCTTCCCTTATTCCCTTTGTGGTGAGTTCGGCCATTACACTCATCATTGCCCCCAAATCGCTTATTTCAAATGGTTGAAATAATCTAGTAGTCTTCCCCATTCTCCCATGTCGCCTGCCCCTCAACAAGCACCACAACAATACGTGCAACAACCCCCTCTTGTCGTGCTGCAAAATCCTATTCCACATCAAGGTGTGATAAACACCCAATAGGACACACAACATCCCCCACCTCCGATGGGACAATACCTCAACCCCAACAATCTAGCAGATCACACAATTCTCCTCACAAATGAGGAAGAAATCCTTCTGCAAACATGTAACCGTCAGTATCATGTGTTGGGTATGTGTTATATTCTTTGCATGTGTGTGTGTGTGGGTGCGTTAGATACAACAACTGCATCTAACGATCCCTTCACCTAGAGCTCTGTCATGTGCATCGGTCGCTTTCCTAGGGGTGTCCCAGGGGGGGCAGGTATGCCCTCCCTGGTTACGCGCAACGTTCGGGGTGGTTTTTGCTATTTTTAGCGGATTTTGCTATTTTTAGCTGATTTGTAAATTAATCCCGGATTAAGGGATTAGGGTTTTGGTATCTACGAAATACCTAAAAACATTGTATATATTGTATGGCGAATGGTGAAATTCTATATAATGAAAATAAGAAAGGTTTTCCTGGTTGAGGGTTTCCAGTAAAAATCTCTGTGTACTCTATGTATGAGCCATTGATTAATTTCTGTATTGCTTAAGAATCTATATGCATTGCTTTACTTTGCAGGTTTAAAACTTACATCATGCACCCACTGAGTCTCCTCCCATCCCTCCAAAGACAAACCCTACACTGACGGGACCCCCGTTGGTGATTCCTCACCCTTCCGCTGAACCACCACTTCGCATCCCTCACATCCCATTGCGTAGGAATGTCCACAACCCACAGGCTAGGGTAGCTCATAACTATAGTTTGGTCGATGACTTAGCACAATCCCTGACTGCCATATAAGTATTGGAGGTCCTCTAGACTTGTCCTACTCAGCGGAAATCATTACTTTCCACCTTGGGGACATTCGACCCCGCAGATACTCGACTCATCACCTTTGATCTTGACAGTAGAGAACCTCATCTTCCCGCCTTGATCACTTTTCAAATACCAGTAAAAATATAGAACATCACAGTTCATTAGTGTATGATCAATGAAGGTGCATCTACATGCATTATGTCCAAAACGGTATGATAGAAACTTGGTTCCCTAGAACTCATACCCTCTGCCATCACATTACGCGCTTATGACAGATGACCATCATCTCCTGAAGGGATCTTCCAAAATGTCCCCATCAAACTCGGGGGCAAGACTATTCTCATCGATATCGAAGTTATCGATGCCCCTCTCGATTATAATATCTTGTTTGGTCGTAGCTACATGTATGCTATGAAAGCAGTGACATCTTCCGTCTTTCGGACAATGATGTTCCCTCATGTTACCACCCCATAAATTATGGGAATCAACTTATGACTTTGATTTAATCTGTATCTAGTGCTTTTATGGGAAATTGGTTTTTCATTTAAAAGAAAAAGAAAAAGAAAAGAAAAGAAAAGAGGGCAAAAAAGAATTGAAACAAAAGCCCCGTGCCATAATAGTAACTTGGTCATACCTTTCAAGCATGACCAAGTTCTTTTAAATTTTCAATGTTAATAGGTTAGTGAATGCATCTGACCAGACTATCTAATCCTGGTCAGATAGCCCCTAGGATAGAATTAGTGAATAAATATGACCAGACTGTCTAATCCTGGTTAGATACCCCTTAGGAAGAATAATATCTTAACCCAACAGTTTAATCTGGGTTAATTGTCTTGTGAAAGTAGGTTAGAATATAGATTTATTGCTTTGCTTACCTTTCCCAAATAAAACCCACTTGAAGAAGATGCTACATCAAGTCTCCGTTGCCTAAGGATAGTTGAAGTGATGTCCCCTTGGTGGTGTCTAAGACAAAATTGGAAAAACCCGTAAAAAAAGCACTAATCCTAAGTTTTTCCTACACATGAGTTTTTCCGCTCCCGACCTATGTTTCATTCACCTTCCAATGGTCCAGATCACAACGCTTAGATCAACGGCCCACAGAGAATTCTGGACCCCCCCTAGTGTTCTACTTTTAACTGGGGTGGGGGTCCAGAATCGGAAATAACATATATTCTCATATGGACGGCTCAAAGAGGAGTGCTTAAATATACGGCCCAAATTGGATTCCGAACCCCACCGCCCATTCTACCTTTAACGGGGGGGGTCCAGAATTGGTTATAACTTGGGTGCACATCTAGATGGTCCAGAACAAAGTGCTCAAATCCACAGTTCACATTGAATTCCGGACCCCCCCCTCCATTCTGCCTTTAATGGAGGGGGGGGGTCCAGAATCGGTATTAAGGAGCGCGCTAAGATCTATGGTCAAGAAACCAGTGCACAGATCAATGTCTCATAATGGATTTCGGACCCCCCCTGGTGTTCTACTTTTAACAAAGGGGGGGGGTCCGGAATGAATATCCCTTTCGACGGGCCCCTTGTTACATGTGGCATCGTCCTATTGGTCCCGAAGTCCCATCCCCCACATGCTTCCTGACGTCTCGTCGCCTCTAGACGTCATCCTCCATTGATCCCACTTGCTCCACTTGCTCCTGCGGTCGTGTCACTTCTCATAACTTCTGTCAGTCCATGCTGTCAATACCATAACCCCCTTCACCCATGAACAACCTCCTTTGGCGACTTTTATCTCCAATCACCAACCTCCACGTCAGTCGTCCGTATACTTTGGTCACCATCACCTGCCATATCACCCCAAGTGGCCCATTGTCCATTAATAACTGGATAATATGCCCGTTATCATGCTGACCGTATCTCCCGCGCCAAATTGACCCCAATTTTGAATAAAACTACCGTTTTCCCTTTGCTTTCGTTGTTCATCCATCATGCCAGAAACCTCTTATTCCTCCGTTTCTTCCGCATTTCCTTCACCTACGGTCCAGTTGACCCCACTAATGTATTTTTTATTTGCAGGTACAGTTGTTGAAATGGTGTCAAAGTCCAGACAAGTAGTAGAAGAAGAAAATTCTTTTCTTCCTCCTCCTGTTGACCTGGATAAAATTCCCTTGGTCGATAAAGATCGATTGATAGCGGATACTATCTGTAGTTTTGACTTTTCTAATCTACAATCATGGCTCTGGGAGGTGTTCCTGGACCAGAGTGATGAAATTTGACTCTGGGAGTCCAATTTGCCCCTGTATTTCTTTCCCCAGATTCATCACTTCCCTAAATTTTCCCTCAAATGCCAAGCCCATTACATCCCTGACCAGAAAGCCATCATTTCTTCATCTGGAGACATCCTCTTCTTCATCACCCTCGAAGATATTGATCAGATGATGAAAATTACCCGTGCTAAATCTGCGTCCCCGTTCAACTTAGAAATCCTCACTGAGCTATATCAAAAAATGACTTTCCCGCAGAGAGCTCAGATATTTGAGCTTTTTCTTCCCACTTCTACTCCACTCCCTTCCACCAACCCCCCTTACCCTTCTTCCATGTTCTCCACCAAAGGAAATCAAATCATTTCTTCCATGTGTGCCCTGCTTGGTTACTATTCTGATCAATGGGTAGATGAGCCCATCCTAGGTTTTCTGTCCATTTTCTCAAACGATGAAAAGCCTACCACGTAGTTCGACTACATCACCTTCTTAGCCAATAATATCCATGAACAATTTGTGAACTTTGCCACAGAGGGCATGTTCAGATATTCCTCCATTTTGGCTTACATGTTCGTGTACTTTCAAGCCGACAGGTTCAGTTTCTCCCTGCAGAAGATGGACGTCGACGAGAAGCCCCAGCCAGTTACAGCGTGGACTTCTCTCCTGAAACATAACTCTGTTGAATACGACTTCCAAGAATTCATTGATCAATTTTACCACCCTGTGGTGAGTATGTTGGGTTGTCGGCCTGAGCCATGAATAAATGAAGAGGTCCAGAGAGTTCTACATCTCTCGGAAGACGCAAAGACATGATACTGGTACTTGTATCAGAACCACTCTGAGATATGAGTTTACGGGTGCGAATTGGCACCTTACAAGCTACTGAGATATGTACCGGTGAGAATTTTTGCATTAGAATATATTAGGTAGATAATGAATTCTGATGATATTCACTTTGTTTCCGTTAAGAAGAAGCAACAATTGCGGATCAAAGGGCAGATTGATTCTTTCATCTGCAATAGTAGAGGCGCAGGTGAGGAAGTAGACAGAATGTTAAAGGATATGAAATTACTTACAAGTTTCACCTGGCATTATGATCCCTGCGGGATCATTTCTAAAATGAGAGTGAAAAATAAGAATGTCCCATATGCTCATGAGTCCAATCCATAAATCAAGAAATTTGCAAATCAGACAGAATGGGAGCTCGATACTTTGATGGACGTGGAACAACAAATTGACGTTGGACAGCAGACGCCTTCAACGAGTGTTTTACCCACCACCACACCTCAGTTTCCCAAGGAGAAGAGGCCCCGACAGGAATCATCTCCTCCTGTGACAGAGGTCTCAACAGAGGAATTCCAAATGCACTCCAAAAAGCCAAAGACGATTTCAACGCCTGGCACGACAATGGAACAGGAATTTTCTACTACCACAGTAACTACCACAAAGGGCAATCTAGTCACTCTCCCTTTCGACTCGGGTCAGCATAAAGCAATAACAACAGCAATAAAATCTACAGATTCTCCCTCAGATACTTCGCCAAGCAAGACTGGGCCCAAGTTGGGCATTTTTGAAAAATATGACTTGATCAAGAAGAAAAACCAGACCCTCACTAGCAGCACTTATGCCCAGTTTCAGAAGCAATCGTCCACAGCTCAGCATAGGCTTCTTTCGACATTCGACATGGAAAATGGTAGGATGCATATGGCTTACCTCCAAGCACAAGTGCCTGATCCCCAGGTGATATCAGATTACAAAAGGGCCACCTTTGAGTTCCAGGCTAAGGACGTGCATCCAGTAGATCAGATGGATCTGCACAAGCAAACAGGAGAGATGGTTTTTCACACACTAGCCCATGCTTCAGCTTCTGCATCAAAATTTCGGGTAGCTTTGAACAATGCCTAGATCCAACTTAAGCTGGAGAAAATATCATCTTTCGCAAAAGACAACAGGATCAAGATGTTGGAGGATTTGGTCCTCAAGATCGGTTATGACCCTGCGAACGTCAAGGCTGCCGAAGAGATGATTAAAAGGAAAAATGCTGACATCACATCCTTAAGAAAACAACTAAATCTCCCTCCAATAGAGGACCCACAGGCAAAGGAGATAGCCGAAAAGGAAGGGGAAAAGGATGAGATGTTAAAATTACTCATGGAGCAGAATGATCAGCTAAAGGAGATGGAGGCTGAGATGGAAAGACTGCTAAAGGAGAAAGAGCAGGCAAAGACAATGGAAGGAATCCCATTAAGTGCTATCCCAATTACAGGATTGAGCACAACAACAGTGACAGTCGTTCCATCTACTGCATCAGTGCCACTACCAGAGGGAACAATAGACTTGGACAAGTCAATGGAGAGAATGAACCTGCAAGAGTCAGAAATTAGTAGGCTTAAGAAAGAAGTGGAGAATCTCCAAGAGCTAAAGACTTCTTTCCAGACAAGTCTATCGAAAGAGAAACAGGTGAATGAGCAAATCAAGAAGGAGTTACAGCAGCTCTAGAAACAGACAATGGCAGGAAAGACTTTGGCTGAGGTCAAAGAGATTGTGTGGATAGATATTTCCAAGTCCATAAATGAAATCTGGCCTATGGTTCAAATCATGTTCGGACAAAATGAGTTGCTTGAGAGGAGCAAGCAGGCTATTGAGAAAATCAGAATGGAGCTGGGAGACATGCCAGCCCAAGCAAATGAAATCATAAAGTTCCTAAATTCCAAGACCAGGGAGGAACTAGAAGAATTAAAGATTGAGGACAGAACAAAAACTATACTTGAAGTCAAAAGGGTTCTAACCAAAAGAGGTCTCATGCTTCAGCTTGAGGAGAAGATTCAAGTCATGGATCAAGGAGTGCAGAAGTTTTTCAATAAGATAGATTCTCTCCAAAGGAAGGGCCTACCTGGCCTAAAGGTCATTAATGACAAGTTAATGAGACTCCCTGATTACAAGAAAAGGTTGAATGAAGTGTCTAAGGACAATTCCAAGTTTGCAGGGATACAGGGAAGCATCACAGGAAAAGCATTCATGGATGCCTTGCAGTTGGATATTAGTATCCAACATGAAATTAAACACATATTCACCATCAAGCCTACATTTGCTAAATATACAGACATGGATGAAGTGTATCGGAGATTGCTTAAAGTCACAGTGCCAGGTCATATCAGATGGGAAGAACTGTGTGATCTACTAGATTAGCACATGAGCTGTCACATCCAGTCACCTGTCCAGTCAGAAGAGGTTGCGAAGGCACCTAGCCAACGGCCTACCCTAGAATTCAGCATACAGTTGTATCGAGCATCAAACAGTTTCAATTAGTTAAGTTAGTTAGTCTAAAAATAGTATGAGCACGTCCTGATCAGTTATGACAGGAACGTTTGTATTTTGAATTATAAATACTTCATCTTTCGAAGTATTGAGGGTTGTTGATTGGCACACCCTATTTCTATCAAACTGTATCATTTTTGAAGAGATCCACCATTAATAAGGAAGAGGCATTTTATAGGACTCTTGCGTATGTTCACTGGTGATGTGATTTTCTAAGTTAAATGTTTTTCTTTCTCTGTAATCATTTTGTTTTCTGGGACTAATATTTATGAATAACGTAAAGTTGCAGGATTTATCTTGGATACCTTGTTTTCGATTCTAAGGATTTTAATGTTTATCTTCTAATACCTTCAATTAAGAAATTCTTAAATGCTTGTTAGTTGAATTTATTTTTCTTATCTTTTCCTCTCTCCATCATTTTAATTACTAAAAGATCCAGTGAATGTATTATCTCGCTCTGTGAAGTTCTTTTTCGGCATTTCTGGTTGTATCTGTTATTTTATTAAAGATAGACCCCATAGCCCAATGGATGTGTAGACTGTCTCAACCAATTTATAAACCACTTTTACAACAACACATACTCGTGCCTTTACCTAGCCTAATATCTAAACTAAAAACAAAGCTAAATCATATAGAGAGATCCCTCTCTGAAGCTGGAAGGGATAGATCCCATCTTTAAAAGCGGTTGGTTAAGGTTACCTTTGTAGATTTCTTCTTTTCAACCTCTAGAAAATGTACCAAGTGCTAACATAATTGGTGACTCCACTGAGGAAGAACTTAAATTTGATAATCTCACGTTTTCTTTCCCTTAAAAAGAACGGTCGATTCTGAGAAGAAAGTAATGTTTAGAGGTTGATTAACTATGTATATATTATTTTCAAACTCACACTAAATTTAAAGAATATATAGATATAAAAACCAAAAGGAGTTTTGGCTCCCAAGAAAGTTCACACTCGATCTCATCCAGACCCAGAACCCTCTACAGCGATAGATAATCCCGAGCAGTTGTTGAGGTGAAATACCTTAGCTCCCTATTCAGTGAGTTATACTTCCCTTCATAAGTCTCCTTCCTTTTTCGGAGAACCAGATACCTCTCAAAACCTTGATCTTGATAATTTTCCACCCCGAAGCTTGGTTAGAGAATGGTCTGAAACTTTTGTGACAGGACTCGTTTTTTACCCAAATGTGTTGCAACCCCGAACCCCCGAGGTTTTGTCTCCTATGACTAAATTACAAATCACTACCTCAGCACGGCCCAGTCCTTCATCGTCCTCGACTTCATTCGCTACCTCCCCAACCACCAAGGTCGTCGTCTCACCTCCTCCGCCCGTCATGGTAGCTCAATATTCCCCTTTGGTGCTGGCCGCACCACTACATGCCATGCTCCAGGACTATTAGACTAGACTTCCATAGTTCAATGCAGCCAGAACTTTAAACGCACAACAACATGTGGATAAAATGAACGACTACTTGGATTTGCAAGAAGTTGATGAGGTTGACGTTCAAATGAGACTGTTCACCCAGAGTCTGATAGGGGACGTTAATAAATGGTTCAAAGCCTTACCTGCTGCATCAATCCCTAACCTTGTCGCGTTCCAAAGAAGTTTTCTTGACAGATGGGAGGTAAAGAAAAACCCTCTGCAGATACTGTCAGAATACGAGAATATAAAAAGAAATCAAGGTGAGACGGTACAAGATTATTGCACCCATTTTAACAATTTGTATAATGCAATCCCAACTGAAATCAAACCTCCCCAGGGTTTGGCGTTGATCAAATTCCCTGATGGATTCGATGATGACATGTCTTACCAATTAAGAGAAAGAAATGTTGCCACCCTTGAAGACATGCAGAAAAGTGTTATTAGTGTGGAGGCTAATCTTTTGGCGAAAAGAGCCCATCAAAGGTCAGAAAGGAGAGCCACGATCAAAGAAGAACCTTCTACATCAACCACTGATTCCAAATTGGATTCTGTGGTCATAACTTTGGAATTATTGATGGAAAGAATGAATAGTTTAGACAGAAATCCTCCGAGAGACAACACACCTGCTCCTCAGATTCGAAACCCCAATTTTAGAAGAAACCGCCCTCAAATAAGACAGAGAGATCAAAGAGATCAGAGAGATCAAAGAGATCAAAGAGATCAGAGAGGTCCTGATCAGCCGATCAAGCCTCCTCTACAAGAAAACTATGCTGATGAAGGGGGGGAAGTGATTGAAGAATTGGAAGACACTCACATTAACCTCATGGGAATTCATGATAATGAGGCCATTTTCCTCACCCAAGAAGTGTAGGAACTCTTTTTGATAAATCAAACTAAGGTAAGTGAGGAAGCTGAAGATGAGGGACAACAGGCCTTTGAAAACGCTATTTTGGAGGTGCACCATCAATACAACCTGCGAAATAAGAAGACAAAAGGAAATTCCTTGAAAAAGACGGTCGAAACGCAGAAGGTAGCTGAGACTGAGAAAACCCCCGAGAAGACTACTGCTGAGAAGGTTTTTGAGAAAAGTAAAGCTGACACCCCTGTGAAGAAAAACATCACCCTTCTAAAAAGACCAACACATCTTGAAGTGTCACCTATTAGTCCACCCATTACTTCTGAGTGGAAAAATATGGTGGACCAACCAGAATCAATGAGTCGGGCCCGAGCTCCTGGACCTTTTAGTATAGAGGGAGAATTGGCCAAAATAAAAATTCCTACCCCTCTCATAGAGTTGATGAACAGAGGCGGTTATCGTTCACAGGTACTAAGAGAATTAGCCATTGAACCAGACATAGGCACCAAGGCCTTGACTATTGGATCAGTGACTCATTCAGACACTGTGAATCTTACTGAAGATCACCCCGAACTCCTTTTCGGACCTAAAGTAAATGGTCGAGATGATATCGGTGATGTAGCCCCCTTTTACATCAGTTTGAACATACACGATTTGATATTACATAACGCCATGTTGGATTCAGGTGCCTCACATAATCTGATGCCTAAAGTAGTAATGGAAAAACTGGGACTGGAGGTCACCAGACCTTATAAGGATTTACACTCATTTGACTCCAGCAAAGTCAAATGTATTGGGTTGATCAAGGACCTCTGCATCACCCTGGTTCAGATCCCTTCAAAAAGAATGGTAATGGACATGGTTTTTGCAGACATCCCACCTAAGTATGGAATGTTTCTCTCCAGGTCCTGGGGAGATAAGTTGAAAGGAACCCTGCAACTGGATATGTCTTACGCCACTATCCTAGTGTTTTGACAACAGAGGAGGTTATACAGAGAAACATTGATGAAGTATATGGTCAGTAGCCAAGAGAAACCACACAATTACCCCCTTTACTCTGCTCATTCTGATTTAGATTCGTTCATCTTGTACAATGATGGTGATACCAAAGAGCCATATATTCAGCTGGTGGAAGATGTAGCTAGTCAAGATGAAGGTCCAGAAAATGGTGAGGCAGCAAAGATGGAAAATGTAATCGCTAAAGATTTCCCCGCTGATTTCTGGAGTATGGATTTCGATGGAGATGTGAGTAAATAAGGAGCGGGAGCTAGAGTCTAGTTGCACAATCATCAGAAAAGGTATTCAGAAAATCATTCCTATAAGTTAAATTTCCACTGCACTAACAACGTTGCCGAGTATGAAGCTTTAACTCTCGGTCTGAAGTTGTTGAAAAAAGTTGGTGCTAAACAAATAATGGTAAGGGGTGACTCTGAATTAATAATCAAGCAAATTAAAGGTGAGTACGCTGCTAAACACCCGCGCCTTAGAGCCTACAAGAATTCTATTCTTGATGCTTTGAAGTGTTTTAATAAGGTTGACTTGCAGGTAATGCCGAGAGGACAGAATATTCTGGCTGACGGATTGGCTACGTCAACAACTTCCTGCAAGATTTTGTTCCGCCAAACTTGCCCGTACACCGTTGAGGTGAAATGCAGATCGACGGTTCCCGATAATATCAGGTATTGGCAAGTCTTTGGAAATGACGATCAGATAGAGGACTTTCTGCAATGCAAGAACGATTTTGAATGTACAAACATAGATGTAGAAAATGAAAACGAGAATATAAATAATTCTGAGTTTGAAATAGATAGTGTGAATACTGTAAATACGATAGATACAGAAGATACAGTAGATTCAGGAGAGTTAGGAGATGACGAAGATGCCGATGTTTTACAATTGAAAAACAATGTTTTACCTAGAGGGCTTGTCCCTTTAGAAGATCTGTTTGACAATGACGATGTAGCTAGGAAACCAAAAATAGAAGCTCGTGGGAAAGAGGTAGAGGACTGCAACATAGGAACTGAAGAGAAGCCTACGATGGTCAAACTGTCCAAATCTTTACTCCCATAACAAAAGCTTAAGTACATTGAGCTATTCAAATAATATTCAAACGTTTTTGCCTAGGGCTATGAAGATATGAAAGCCTATGACACCAGCATCATACAACACAGGATTCCCATAAAGGAAGACCAGAAACCGTTTAGGCAGAAAATTAGGAGGATAAATCCCAAGTTGCTTCCCCTGATAGAAAAAGAGATTAAGAAAATGTACGATGCCAAGATCATAGTCCCATTACGTTTCTCTAAGTGGGTTTCTAATTTAGTCCCTACACGTAAGAAAACTGGGGAGATCAGACTCTGCATAGATTTCTGAAATCTGAACAAAGCATCCTTGAAGGATAATTACCCCTTTCCTAAAATGGACCACCTCCTGCAAAGAGTGGTCGGGTCCAGTCGAATTTCTCTGCTAGATGGTTTCTCAGGCTACAACCAGGTCCTAGCTCATCCAGACAATCAGGAAAAAACCGCTTTCACCACACCATGGGGCACTTTCATGTATGTGAATATGCCTTTTGGTTTGATGAACGCAGGAGCCACACTCCAGAGGGCAATGGATATCGCCTTTGTAGAAGAGTCAGGTAAGTTTATTGTCGTTTATCTAGATGATGTGACTATGTTTTCCCAATCCGATGATGAACACCTGCGGCACCTTAGATGAGTTTTCGAAAAGTGTAGAAGGTTCGGGATTTCTTTAAATCCCAAGAAGTGTCTTTTTGGGTTAGAAGAAGGCAAACTGCTGGGACACATCATCTCTAAAGAGGGAATCAGAATTGACCCCAGCAGAATCGAGGCCATACTAAAGTTAGAACACCCAAGAAACCTCAAAGAACTACAGTCGTTTATAGGGAAAATTATCTTTCTTCGAATATTCATTCCTAATCTAGCCGAGCTCCTCCAAAACATCACCAACATTCTTAAAAAGGATGCAAAAATAAAATGGGATTCTAAGTCTAGGTGATCCTTCGAACAGGTAAAACGAGCACTTATAGAAGCCCCAGTTTTGATTAGTCCTGATTTCACTAAATATTTCTATTTTTTCTCTTTCACTTCTGAACATACTATAGCAGTTGTATTACTGCAAAATAACAGTGAAGGGTATGAACAACCCATATCTTTCTTCAGCAAAGCTTTAAGAGATGTTGCCTTGAACTACAATATTATGGAGAAGCAGGCTTTTGCTTTGGTAAAGGCTATAAAGGACTTCAGGGTCTATATTCTCCATTCTCACA
>JZKD02S1557218.1:988129-1000129 GCA_000966675.3 Picea glauca | reverse complement strand
TTTACCTCTTAAACCAATTTCAGTGGAGGCTCCTTTCCAGCAATGGGGACTTGACTTCATTGGAGAAATACACCCTCCGTCTTCAGGCCAACATAGGTGGATTCTTACTGCCACTGATTATTTTACCAAATGTATCGAGGCTGTACCAAGCAGGCAAGCCACTGACTCTGTTATTATCAAATTTCTTGAAAATAATATTTTGTCTCATTTTGGTTGTCCAAGAAAGATCATTACTGACAATCCAGTGGCCTTTCACTCGAAGAAACTAATTGATTTTTGCAATCGTTACCACATTGGCTTAGGGAATTCCACAACCTACTACCCTCAGGGGAATGGGTTGGTGGAATCCTCAAACAAGACTTTGGTAAATATCATCAAGAAAACATTGCAGGAGAATAAAAAATCATGGCATGATAAGCTAGTATTTTCTTTATGGGCAGATAGACTGACCACCAAAAGGTCAATTGGTATGTCACCATACCAGCTGGTCTACGGTACTGAGGCTATTTTCCCAACTTCTTTGGGGGTCCCTATCATGAAGTTACTTCAAGAAATGCAAGCTGAACCAAATGACTCCCAGAGACGAATAAATCAGATGATTCATTTGCAACAGACTAGAGAAGATGTTTTCAACAAAACACAGGTCATCCAAGAGAACATCAAGAACATTTTCGACAAACGAACCAAGGAGGATGATTTTGAGCTGGGAGACCTGGTTTTGAGATGGGATTCCAGGAACGAGGATAAGGGAAAGCATGGAAAATTTGATCATCTGTGGATAGGTCCATACATGATCCAAGCTTTCAGAGGAAAAAATGCCTTTTTGTTAAACAATGCGGATGGGTCAGATCTGCCAGGAGCACCTGTGAATGGCAGAATGCTGAAACATTACATCCCTCCTCAGTAAAATATTTGAATAACTCACTCTTCATTGTACATACTCATTTTAATTTTCAGTCTTTATTTGCATTTTCCGGGTGAGGAACATTGGTCAGTTGGTTGAAGCTTGAAGAGAAGACCCTAAGCTGTTGATCATTGTTTCTAAAAATTTTCTTGAGAATAAGACCGACGAAGGCTACTAGACAAATATGTCAGGATGATAGGAAACTGGATTCTTGGCACTTAACAGGGCAAGTACCATCCCCAGGTGGAGCCGCTGTTATCACAACATAAATTATGGGAATCAACTTATGACTTTGATATTATCTGTATCTAGTGTTTTTATGGGAAATTGGTTTTTCATTTAAAAGAAAAAGAAAAAGAAAAGAAAAGAAAAGAGGGAAAAAAATAATTGAAACAAAAGCCCCATGCCATAATAGTAACTTGGTCATACCTTTCAAGCATGACCAAGTTCTTTTAAATTTTCAATGTTGATAGGTTAGTGAATGCATCTGAACAGACTGTCTAATCCTGGTCAGATAGCACCTAGGATAGAATTAGTGAATAAATCTTACCAGACTGTCTAATACTGGTCAGATACCCCTTAGGAAGAATAATATCTTAACCCAACAGTTTAATCTGGGTTAATTGTCTTGTGAAAGTAGGTTAGAATGTAGATTTATTGCTTTGCTTGCCTTGCCCAAATAAAACCCACTTGAAGAAGATGCTACATCAAGTCTCCGTTGCCTAAGGATAGTTGAAGTGATGTCCCCTTGGTGGTGTCTAAGAAAAAATTGGAAAAACCCGTAAGAAATCACTAATCCTAAGTTTTTCCTACACATGAGTTTTTCCGCTCCCGACCTATGTTTCATTCACCTTCCAATGGTCTAGATCATGACGCTCAGATCAATGGCCCACAGAGCATTCCGGACCCCCCCTAGTGTTCTAATTTTAACTGGGGGGGGGGGTCCGGAATCGAAAATAACGTATATGTTCATATGGATGGCTCAGAGAGGAGCGCTTAAATCTATGGTCCAGATTGGATTCCGGACCCCCCCGCCCGTTCTGCCTTTAACGGAGGGGGGGGGGGTTCGGAATTGGTTATAACTTGGGTGCACATCTAGATGGTTCAAAACAAAGCACTCAAATCCATGGTTCACATTGAATTCCAGACCCCCCCCCTCCATTCTGCCTTTAATGGGGGGGGAGGTCTGGAATCAGTATTAAGGAGCGCGCTAAGATCTACGGTCAGGAAACCAGCGCACAGATCAATGGCTCATAATGGATTTCAGACCCCCCCTGGTGTTCTGCTTTTAACAAAGAGGGGGGGGGGTACGGAATGAATATCCCTTTCAATGGGCCCCTTGTTACATGTGGCATCATCCTATTGGTCCCGAAGTCCCATCCCCCACATGATTCCTGACGTCTTGTCGCCCCTAGACATCATCCTCCACTGAGCCCACTTGCTCCACTTGCTCTCGTGGTCATGTCACTTCTCATAAATTCTATCAGTCCATGCTGTCAGTACCATAACCCCCTTCACCCATGAACAACCTCCTTTGGCGACTTTTATCTCCAATCACCAACCTCCACATCAGTCGTCTGTATACTTTGGTCACCATCACCTGCCATATCACCCCAAGTGGCCCATTGTCCATTAATAACTGGATAATATGCCCGTTGTCATGCTGACTATATCTCCCGCACCAAACTGACCCCAATTTTGAATAAAACTATTGTTTTCCCTTTGATTTCATTGTTCATCCATCACGCCAGAAACCTCTTATTCCTCTGTTGCTTCCGCATCACCTTCACCTACAGTCCAGTTGACCCCACTAACGTATTTTTTATTTGCAGGTACAGTTGTTGAAATGGTGTCAAAGTCCAGATAAGTGGAAGAAGAAGAAAATCCTTTTCTTCCTCCTCCTGTTGACCTGGATAAAATTCCCTTGGTCGATAAAGATCGATTGATAGTGGATACTATCTGCAATTTTGACTTTTCTGATCTACAGTCATGGCTCCGGGAGGTGTTCCTGGACCAGAGTGACGAAATTGGAATCTGGGAGTCCAATTTGCCCCTGTATTTCTTTCCCCAGATTCATCACTTCCCTGAATTTGACCTCAAATGCCCAGCCCATTACATCCCTGACCAGAAAGCCATCATTTCTTCATCTGGAGACGTCCTCTTCTTCATCACCCCCGAAGATATTGATCAGATGATGCAAATTACCCGTGTTGAATCTGCATCCCCATTCAACTTAGAAATCCTCACTGAGCTATATCAAAAAATGAATTTCCCGCAGAGAGCTCAGATATTTGAGCTTTTTCTTCCCACTTCCGCTCCACTCCCTTCCACCAACCCCCCTTACCCTTCTTCCATGTTCTCCACCAAAGGAAATCAAATCATTTCTTCCCTGTGTGCCCTACTTGGTTACTATTCTGATCAATGGGTAGATGAGCCCATCCTGGGTTTTCTGTCCATTTTCTCAAACGATGAATAGCCTACCATGCAGTTCGACTACAACACCTTCTTAGCCAATAATATCCATGAACAATTTGTGAATTTCACCACAGAGGGCATGTTCATATATTCCTCCATTCTGGCTTACATGTTCATGTACTTTCAAGATGACAGGTTCAGTTTCTCCCTGCAGAAGATGGACGCCGATGGGAAGCCCTAGCCAGTTACAGCGTGGACTTCTCTCCTGAAACATAACTCTGTTGAATACGACTTCCAAGTGTTCATTGATCAATTTTACCACCCTGTGGTGAGTATGTTGGGTGGCCGGCCTGAGCCACGAATAAATGAAGAGGTCCAGAGAGTTCTACATCTCTCAGAAGACGCAAATACAGGAGACTGGTACTTGTATCAGAATCACTCGGAGATACGAGTTTACAAGTGAGAATTGGCACCTTACAAGCTGTCGAGATATGTACCGGTGAGAATTTTTTCATTAGAATATATTAGGAAGATAATGAATTCTGATGATATTCACTTTGTTTCCCTTAAGAAGAAGCAATAATTGCGGATCAAAGGGCAGATTGGTTCTTTCATCTGCAATAGTAAAGGCGCAGGTGAGGAAGCAGACAGAATGTTAAAGGATATGAAATTCCTTACAAGTTTCACCTGGCATTATGATCCCTGTGGGATCATTTCTAAAATGAGAGTGAAAAATTAGAATGTCCCATATGCGCATGAGTCCAAGCCAGAAATCGAGAAATTTTCAAATCAGACAGAATGGGAGCCCGATGCTTTGATGGACGTGGAACAACAAATTGACGTTGGACAGCAGACGCCTTCAATGAGTGTTTTACCCACCACCACACCTCAGTTCCCCAAGGAGAAGAGGCCCCAACAGGAATCATCTCCTCCTGTGACAGAGGTGTCATTAGAGGAATTCCAAATGCACTCCAAAAAGCCAAAGACGGTTTCAACGCCTAGCGCGACAGTGGAACAGGAAGTTTCTACTACCACAGTAACTACCACAAAGGGAAATCCAATCACTCTCCCTTTCTGCTCGGGTCAGCATAAAGCAATAAAAACAGCAATAAAATCTACAGATTCTCCCTCAGATACTCCACCAAGCAAGAATGGGCCCAAGTTGGGGATTTTTGAAAAATATGACTTGATCAAGAAGAAAAACCAGACCCTCACTACCAACACTTATGCCCAGTTTCAGAAGCAGTCATCCACAGCTCAGCATAGGCTTCTTTCAGCATTCGACATGGAAAAGGGTAGGATTCATATGGCTTACCTCCAAGCACAAGTGCCTGATGGCAAGGTGATATCAGATTACAAAAGGGCCACCTTTGAGTTCCAGGCTAAGGACGTGCATCCAGCAGATCAGATGGATCTGCACAAGCAAACAGGAGAGATGGTCTTTCACACACTGGCCCACGCTTCAGCTTCTGCATCAAAATTTTGGGTAGCTTTGAACAATGCCCAGACCCAACTTAAGTTGGAGAAAATATCACCTTTCGCAAAAGACAACAAAATCAAGACGTTGGAGGAGCTGGTCCTCAAGATCGGTTACGACCCTGCGAATGTCAAGGCTGCCGAAGAGATGATTAAAAAGAAAAATGTTGACATCACATCCTTAAGAAAAAAGCTAAATCTCCCTCCAACAGAGGACCCACGGGAAAAGGAGATAGCTGAAAAGGAAGGGGAAAAGGATGAGATGTTAAAATTACTCATGGAGCAGAATGCTCAGCTAAAGGAGATGGAGGCTAAGATGGAAAGACTACTAAAGGAGAAAGAGCAAGCAAAGACAATGGAAGGCATCCCATTAAGTGCTATCCCAATTGCAGGATTGAGCATAGCAATAGTGACAGTCATTCCATATGTTGCATCAGTGCCACTACCAGAGGGAACAACAGACTTGGCCAAGTCAATGGAGAGAATGAACCTGCAAGAGTAAAAAATCAGCAAGCTTAAGAAAGAAGTGGAGAATCTCCAAGAGCTAAAGACTTCTTTCAAGACAAGTCTATCCAAAGAGAAACAGGTGAATGAGCAAATCAAGAAAGAGTTACAGCAGCTCCAGAAATATACAATGGCAGGAAAGACTTTGGTTGAGGTCAAAGAGATTGTGTGGACAGATATTTCCAAGTCCATAAATGAAATTTGGCCTATGGTTCAAATCATGTTCGAACAAAATGAGTTGCTCGAGAGGAGCAAGCAGGTTGTTGAGAAAATCAAAATGGAGTTGGGAGACATGCCAGCCCAAGCAAATGAAATCATAAAGTTCCTAAATTCCAAGACCAGGGAGGAACTAGAAGAATTAAAGATTGAGGACAGGATAGAAACTATACTTGAAGTCAAAAGGGTTCTAACCAAAAGAGATCTCATGCTTCAGCTTGAGGAGAAGATTCAAGTCATTGATCAAGGAGTGCAAAATTTTTTCAATAAGATAGATGCTCTCCAAAGGAAGGGCCTACCTGGCCTAAAGGTCATTAATGACAAGTTAATGACACTCCCTGATTACAAGAAAAGGTTGACTGAAGTGTCTAAGGACAATTCCAAGTTTGCAGGGATACAGGGAAGCATCACAAGAAAAGCATTCATGGATGCCTTGCAGTTGGATATTAGTATCCAACATGAAATTAAACACATATTCACCATCAAGCCTACATTTGCTAAACATACAGACATGGATGAAGTGTATCGGAGATTGCTTAAAGTCACAGTGCCAGGTCATATCAGATGGGAAGAACTGTGTGATCTACTAGATTAGCAGATGAGCTGTCACATCCAGTCACCTGTCCAGTCAGAAGAGGTTGCGAAGGCACCTCGCCAACGGCCTACCCCAGAATTCAACATACAGTTGTATCGAGTCATCAAACAATTTCAATTAGTTAAGTTAGTTAGTCTAAAAATAGTATGAGCACGTCCTGATCAGCTATGACAGGAACGTTTGTATTTTGAATTATAAATACTTCATCTTTTGAAGTATTGAGGGTTGTTGATTGGCACACCCTATTGCTATCAAACTGTATCATTTTTGAAGAGATCCGCCATTAATAAGGAAGAGGCATTTTACAGGACTCTTGCGTATGTTTACTGGTGATGTGATTTTCTAAGTTAAATGTTTTTCTTTCTCTGTAATCATTTTGTTTTCTGGGACTAATATTTATGAATAACGTAAAGTTGCAGGATTTATCTTGAATACCCTATTTCCGATTCTAAGGATTTTAATGTTTATATTCTAATACCTTCAATTAAGAAATTCTTAAATGCTTGTTAGTTGAAGTTATTTTTCTTATCTTTTCCTCTCTCCATCATTTTAATTACCAAAAGATCCAGTGAATGTATTATCTCGCCCTGTGGATTTCTTTTTCGACATTTCTGGTTGTATCTGTTATTTGATTAAACACAGACCCCATAGCCCAATGGATGTGTAGACTGTCTCAACCAATTTATAAACCACTTTTACAACAACACATACTTGTGCCTTTACCTATCCTAATATCTAAACTAAAAACAAAGCTAAATCATATAGAGAGATCCCTCTCTGAAGCTGGAAGGGCTAGATCCCATCTTTAAAAGAAGTTGGTTAAGGTTACCTTGGTAGATTTCTTCTTTTCAACCTCTAGGAAATTTACCAAGTGCTAACACCTCACAATGGGAAGATCGTTACTAATTACCAAGTCTCACATTATGAGCCTAACCCATCTGCCAACATCGATAACATTCTTCCTCTCATCCACACAAGCCACGATGCATATCCACTCGTTGAGATGGGTCCTGGGATTTTTAAAGATCCATCCTTGTTAGGAACGTACCATGGAGCACCACCACTCGTTCATCCTTCCAATCAAGCATGCGTCATATCATCTAATGAAACTCACACAAAGGATACCCTTCCTCCTACAGAGGCTTCTATCATATCTGACGTCCCACTCGTCGCAGAGCCCCCCCCCCCCCCTCAAGAACCTCCTACACACTCGTCGACCTTGCCATTTCATGATTCCACCTCTCCCCAAGGACATATCCCAGTTTGGGAGACAGTTCCCCAAGCCATCACTCAAATTCCCTTCTTTTACCTTCCACCAGGTATCAAATCTTTTCAGGTAGCCGCAACACTCACACTACCTAATATGGTGTTAGCAATCCCAGTTTGGTATTTACACCCACCAGAGATGGTCCCTCGACCATCCCTTACCCCCCAAAAAGAAGGAATCCCCATGACGATTCCCATAATTACCCCCACCACATGCCCACTCACTAACCCCCCTACTACAACTAGGGGCAGGAGAAAGAAGAAAGATCCCATAGCTCCACTTCCTCCATGCATCCCACCACCTTGTGCACTATGTGAGAAAGAGGGACACCAAACCAACAACTGCATGTCTCTACCAGAATTACAGAATTTGATCCCACTCAATCAAACTCCCCCAACACTCGCCACTATAGCTAGTCCCGCCATTACCACACCCCCTTCTAGTAGTAAAGGATTACAGACCAAATACACTTGTGCTATATGTTCAGAATATGGCCATTATACCCACCATTGCCCAGCACTGCCACGCTTTTGGCAGACATTAGCCACAGTACGCCAGAACTTCTAGAGAAACCCCAGTCCTGCTACGTCCTCCTCAACAAATATCACTGACACCCGCTATGTCACCACTTCAGTGAATGAACGTATGAGATGCCCTTGCTCTCTCTCTGATTCATTAGCTCATTTTACATACCAGTGTCCTATGATCCTTGAATACAGGCAACGCCAATTGACCCTGCTTCAACGGCCCGTAGAGATGATAATTGACATTACCTCGTCACTAGCAGATTTTCATGTCATTTCTCCCAAACCTGAGGCCCTCCCGACACCTCCATGGTTCTTAGATGACGTATCTGAGGATTCACCCCCCAACCCCCCCAACTCTCCCTCTCATTCCCCTACGGACATTTTACACCCAACCACCACAAGTACCCCTCAGTACTTCAATATATGGTTTATGTCGAGTGAACCCTCACCATCTCCTAACATTGTTCCCCCTACTTCTTCCTCACCAGGGGGAAACCACACAACCACTGTCACCGAGATCACTCCTCATGACCCCTTGTATTCCCGTCACTTCCAATGCAATGAAGAAATACTCGAAGAGTTAAACCACCTGGACTCTCCCTAGGATGCACTACACCATCGCGCACTCTTCTCTCCACAGGAAGCCTCCATGCCTCCTAACCAAAACCCCATTTACACGGTCGAAACCAAGGATTTTATCCCATCAAGGCCTATCAACTGGTTCAAAAATCCCATTCCTGCCCTTGATGATTTTGAAGAAGGCAATATGGCCAACCTTTCCCCAACCATTAAAATCAACATTTCCATTAAAAATGGCATCGTCGAAAAAATCACCATTGGAGCTGCTTGCACTCCTCAGGAAATCACCGCATATAAAGCCCTCTTCCAAGAATATAGGGATATTTTTGCCTAGTCATACACGAAAATGCCTGGCCTCGATCCCTCTATTGTTGAACATCGCATCGACACCTGGCCCGACATTACACCAGTTCACCAAAAACAACGACCGCTACACCCATCCAAAGTTGCGGCTATCAAAGCCGAAATTGACAAGTTACGTGCCGCCGGGTTCATTTACCCCATCGCCTATACCTCATGGGTTTCCAAACCTATACTTGTTAACAAAAAATAGGGCACTATCTACGTTTTCACAGACTTTCGCGATATCAATCACGCATGTCCCAAAGACAACTTTCCAACGCCTTTCATCGATCAAATTATCGACGAATGTGTCGGCCATGAGGCTCTCTCCTTTATGGATGGATTCTCTGGTTATAATCAAATTCAAATTCACCTCACCGATCAGTATAAAACCACATTTACTACCCCTTGGGGTACTTTTGCATATCGTGTCATGCCTTTTGGCTTAAAGAATGCCGACGCACCCTTCCAATGGGCTATGACATACATCTTTCACGATCTAGCTCATATCATCCTCGCCTACTTGGACGACCTCACAGCTCGATCCAAGAAACGCACCCAGCATCTTGATGATTTACGAATCATCTTTCAATGGTGTCGTCAGTACAACATCCGCTTGAATCCTCTCAAGTGCATGTTCTATGTCACCGCAGGGTGCCTCCTCAGCTTTATTTTTTCCCAAAGGGGTATTACAGTGGACCCCCTCAAAGTCCGAGCTATCACCGAAATTCCACCTCCCTGGAATTTACACCAACTTCAGAGCCTACAGGGCAAAGCTAACTTTCTTAGACGTTTTGTCCTAGACTACACCATACGTGCACACAGTTTCCTTCTCTTACTACGTCACAACATCCCTTCTCATTGGGATGCCCATGCCCAATAGTCATTTGACGATCTTAAAACCACCCTCTCAAATGCACCTTTAATTATTTCACCTGACTACAATCATGACTATATCCTCTACGTATCAGCATCATTTGTATCAGTAGTCGGCGTTCTCATCCAGTTAGGTGATGACAATCATGAGCATGTCATTTATTATGTTAGGAAAAACCTCTCAGGGCCACCCTTGAAGTATAAACACAAAGATAAACTTGCTCTTGCAATCATCCTCACAGTCCAGAAACTGCGCCACTACATTCTACTTCGCACAACAAAGGTCATCACATATTCCAACCCTATGAAATACCTACTCAGCCATCAACAATTTAATGGAAAATTTGCTCAATGGATCATTATCCTTCAGGAGTACGACCTCGAGTTCTCAACACCTAAGACTAAGAAGGCCCTCGTTCTCACCGAACTTGTCACAGCCCTCCCCTCTGACACCACCAGTGCCCCCGTCAACACCAACTTTCCCGACGAACATCTTTTTTACATCACTTCAGATGATCCTTGGTATGGCGACCTCCTCACCTATCTTCACACTCAAAAGTTCAGTAACCACCTTTCACGAGATGATCGTCGTCGTATTCGTCATCAGGCCCCCCGCTACCTCTTCATCGGAGACATCCTATACCGGTGGGGTGTCAACACCATTCTTCGTCGATGCTTGACTATTGACGAGGCCGATAGAGTCTTAAATGACTGCCACAATGATGCATGTGGGGGCCATCTTTCGGGCATATCCACTGCTCAAAATATTATCCTATCTGGTTACTTTTGGCCTACCTTGTTTCATGATTGCATTCATGCCATGAAACGATGTGAGCAATGTCATCTCTACGCCAATAAAGCCCGAGCTCCCCCCGCTCTTCTTCACCCTGTCATTACTGTCGGCCCTTTTTGTAAATGGGGCATCGACTTTATGACTTGTAATCTCCCCTCTGTTAGTGTTGAAACAGACCTTGAACTTTTAATCTTAATGACAAAAATTATTGTATCTTTGAAGATTTACATCATATAAATTTTCGAAAGAAAAAAATTCATATCCAATGAAACCACAATGCCTTTATGGTTCGTTGTTTGAACAAAGAATAATCAAGAACCCAAATAAATATAAGTTTTCTAATACCTTTCGAAATAATATTTTAAAACGGACATTGATTCAAAACTTAAGGTATATCCATTTACATCGGGACATCGGGATTTGGAGTTTTGAATGAACAAATGTTCAACACAAATATAATAGAGAAACCCCGATTCCCAATATTCCGATAGATTAATCCTTAATTAAAAACATTATTTACTTAAATCCGTTTTAAGAAGGGGTTTTAACTCTAATATAGTCTCATCGCAAAATCGGGATTCGCGATTTTGTGAGAACAAAGAAACTCGTCATCATTTTCTTCGATTTCCCGATCCCCGATCTTAATTAATTCTTAAGTGAGGTTTGACAGTAATCTAATTACTGTTAAGTATGATTAAGAGTGACTAATTATATCAGGAAATTGCGATTCGAGATTTTGTGAACAACAATTTTCATATCATTGAATTTCCCGATTCCCCGATCCCCGATTTCCCGATTTCCGAGCTCTTGACTAATCAAATCCCAAAAAGGTAATCTGGATTAATTAAGGTAATAAAATTTTTGACTTAAATAATAGATCGCAATTTTGGCAATCGGTGTTTTGTGATGATTTATTTTCTTGACATCAAAAGTTTCGAAACCCCGATGAAAGCGTTTTCAAACTTAAGTTAAGATTAACGATAATAAATCATTCTCGGAAATGAGGTTTAAAGTTTCAAACTTTTAATAAATGATCTGTATATGACAGGTTTCTATTATATTTGAAAATATTGGAAAATCTCAGGTACAAACATTAAAAGCAATTTATCGGGAATATCTTTGCATTTATTTCATAATAGATGAACAAATCTCGAAGATTTTATGATATATTCGAAATAATTTTTCGAAACGTTTACATTATTTCAAAGTTGAATTCTGCTCTGTTTCAGGTTTTCAAGTGAACACAGAGTTTTTCTCTTCTTCTGAGCTGCTCCACCTTTGGCAGTTTTGTTTGCTTCAGAATCTTGCTGCTAAGTTATGGCGCCCAAAAAGGCTTCAAAGAAAACCGAAGAACAACCGGAAAGCGATATCATATCAGATACTACTGCAGTTGGAATAATACACAATGTTAAATCATGGGCTGCAATTGCAGAGAAAATGGAAGATGAACTTTCATATTCGGATAATGGTACAGACAACCATCTCCGAGACATAGCCGAAACAGGT
>JZKD02S1557218.1:953285-966522 GCA_000966675.3 Picea glauca | reverse complement strand
ACTACTGCAGCTGGAATAATACACAATGTTAAATCATGGGCTGCAATTGCAGAGAAAATGGAAGATGAACTTTCATATTCGGATAATGGTACAGACAACCATCTCCAAGACATAGTCGAAACAGGTCTTCATAAGGTTGCAGCACGTCCGCGACTGGTTTCATATACAGATATGGTTGCTTGGGCACTGGATAAGGTGGACGTTCCGACAAGGAGTATCCTGAACAAGCAAGGAGCGGTTATTGGCTCATTCAGACCCGAACATGTCCAAGTAATGTATAAATTATCACCCACTTATAGGCATACGTTTAATTCTGAGTTTTTAGCTGCATTCCAACAAAAAGAATGTGTCGAAGGTGGTCAAACATACCCTCATATGATAAAAGGGTGGTCCAGAGATGAAAACAGATTTAGGGCCGATTTACATGGGATATATGCCACTGCTTTGTTGAATGATTATATGAGGTATTTAGTAATGATGTTATGCAAACTATATGGGAAAAATGACTCTAATCACTTTAGTGCAGAATGGACACCCCTCCTAGAAGAGGTTTTAGAGGGAAGAAGTTTCAATTGGCATAAGATTTTATCAGACAATATCGGTACAGAGGTTATGAAGTATCAAACAACTAGGTCAAAGGGACAAACAATTGTGTTTTACATGTCAGCCTATATAATAGATGTTATTTGTTTTAGGACTCCGTTCCCTTTGATGAATTGGAGTTGGAATCCTTCTTGTACAGAGCCTGTTCACAAATATCATTCAGCTCTGTGGGAAGACAATGCCAAATTTTTTTTTTATGAGGTGTGTCATTTTGTAATTATTCCGCTGCACAAAATATTCTTTGGTTATGAACCTCCTCGAATTTCACATACCATTATAGAAAATCTTAAGACAGTTGCCGATTGGTTCATTGAAGAAAATTTCTCATATGTTAGAGTTTATGGATGTTCTATTCCACCACATGCTCTTCCAAAAGTACTCCCAGATAGGTTAATTTGCAGAGAAGTGGCTTACCAGTTGGTAAATGGGGGTATTGGACTAGAACTAAAAGTACATCAGAAGAAGTCATGGCCGTCTTTTCCCGTTTATCTTGGGAAATTTGCTTTATTAAACTTTGGTCATTCCAAGTCAGAAGAAGAATCATTGAGTGAAGTAAAATTAGTGGATATAGAACACAGGAAACAAGATCCATATCAAATTGTCAATCAGCATGTGACACAGTGTGGGTTGAAAGCATATGAACATGAAGATTCATTTTATGATGACATTTTCAGAAATGCTAAGTCATATGAGGAGATTCGGAGCAGAGTGAAAACCTTGTCACCTGATGCACAGGTGGGGTTTGCATCCTTTCAAAGAAATAGAAGACACTGTATGCCCAAGATTTTGCAGGGCGAAGTATCAACCTCAGAGAAAGATCAAGAAACCATGCCTCCATGTTTTGAAACTATTATTCAGTATGATACAAGCAAAGTGAAAGATTTTGAGATCCCTACTCAGAATACAGAAAGTTCCCAAAACAAGGAAACACAAACAGAAAAAGGGAAAGGAGTAGACACAAATGAAATCAACCTTGATGACATTCCAGAAATAGTTGGTGGAAAAGCCTCACAGGAACTTGGGAGTCCCATTACAGCGTTAACCCCACTACAGGATACTTTCAGGAATCCTCATGAAGGAGTGTTGTACGTGAATGACTTAGAACCAATAATGAAATACCTCCATCAGATTATTTCTTCAGTAAAAAAAGGAGACCTGTGTTGAAATAGGAATTACATCATGTAGGGGAGAGAACAATTAAAAAACACAAAATCATTATTGACGGGAAAAATATAAAAGAAAGTGAATTTGCTACAAAATTGGTAGGGACTATGGGGGGCATAGCATCAGCCAATATGTACTCTGTAGGTAACTTAATCTCTATGATAGAGCAGAAGGATCAAGAAATTTCACAACTACAGATCAGGTTAAAGGATAATGAACAAAGGATCAGATGGGGAATACAAAAAGGCCTGGAACAGGCCAGACTTAAGGATATACAAGATATCCAAAAGCTAAATGAAAACTTAACCGAAGAAAAACAGATGATTCAAGATACCCAAGAAAAAGTGCAAGAGCTGGGAAGTGAAAATAAATCTCTGCAAGACAAAATCGTTTCAATTACTAACCAAGTGATTGAAGTATATCAGTTCAAGAATAAAGCATCAGAGATATATACACAAATCCAGGAAGAACAACAGAAGGTAGTCTACAATCTGGAAGTTATCCAGAATTACTGTTAAGAATCTAAAAAGTCTATGGAACAGGAAGTGCTAAAAGAAAACGAAGCAAAAGCAGCAAGAAGTTCTTTCCAAAAAATCATAACTTCTTTACAAAAAGATGAAGTTGGAAAATCTCAGAAGTTATCTATTTCAGAGCAGTTAAAGGGATATGTAATGATGAAGGTCTGGGAAACAAAATTGGAGGGATATAAAATATTGACAAAAGGAGTCATCGAAGATTGTCAAAAGATCTTCGATTCCCTTGAAAAAAATTCAATACAGGTCGGTACTGATGGGTTTTTTGAGCCATTAGGAGAAATCAACATCAACAGGCATCAACTAAAAATCAAAGAGGAACTTGAAGAAAAGAAAGGATAAATCTCGAACATCAAATCAGTCAGCATTACAGAAATCGAGAGATGGATGATGACTTCTAGTTCGAAATTAGAGAAAATCGGGTCCACAGAAAAAACAATTGCAACACAGTTGCCAGATCTGCAAAGAAGTTTCTTCTCGTTTGAAGCAAACGAAATACCAGAAGCTCCTAAGGCCTTAGTGAACTTTTTAGAGAAACATGTCCATGAAGTTGAAGCAGATAAAGAAGTTTTTTCGATTCAGGATTAAAACTTTGTACATATTTCTATTTTTAGTATTTGGTAATAAATTGTTAACGGTTGGCAATAGCTTATGCAACCGAAAGATTAGGAAGTTGGTTATTTACCAACGGAAGTTTTGGGACAGAAATGTATAAATATAACTTCGAAAGGCTGAAACATGGCTTCAGAAATTTTGGAAAAAGACAATTTTGTGTGGTCAGCTTTAAAGTTTATCAGAATATCATTCACAGCAAGATTCTGGATCTTGTCATTCAGTGACTATGTTTCTTCCCTTGTCTACTTTCAATTGTTAAATCTTCTTCTTAATGTACATTTCTAGCAAGTGAATCAATTTGGAATTATATGCAATTGTTGTTTATGATATTAAATTGATTTGGATGTTGAATGTGTTACAGTTTTTCCTCTGGGATTATTTCAATAATTTTAAGACCTGTAACTTTATGTTCCTTAATATTTTCTTTTGTTAGAAATCCTCTGTCTCATTCATTACTGTTAATGGAAGTATAAGATCCTCCTCAGAGTAAAGCCTTATATTTCTCTGTGTTATGTTTTACCGTTTACAATTTCATAATTGTCATTGAACCAAGAAACGACCTTGACTGTGTCTTTACTTTTTTTTTTAAGTTTTAAAGTTGTTTTATCAATACCTTCCCTGAATGTCTGAAGTAACAAATCTATAAAAACCCCTTTAACAAACATATAAAAAACCAAATACCTATGACAGTCCCTAACGGTACACAACCAAACGTAGAACCCGTTTTACAAGATCAAACCAGCATTGTGTTGAACCTATTTAATACCATCTTACAAACCGCAACAAATAGAACCGAGTTAGAAAGATCGTGGGCAGCGATTGAACATGACATAACCATCCAGGAACAACGGGAAGCAAGACAAAGACAGTTGAGAGACTGAATCTGATCAAGTTTTCTTTGTTTCTTTATTTAAAAAAGTATTATCATATTCGGATGCTTAGACAGTGTGTTTTATAGCCTTAAAACACAAACTCTGGAACAACAGTTAGAACCCTATATAATAGGGAATCAGTGTTTTGAATAATATTTATGTTTTTCAGGCATATGCGTTCGCTCATGACGCATGGCGAAGGCAGCGGAAAATGCTCAACACTGTCCAAGCATAAAATGAGTGCTTGCACGCGAGCTTCAAAGTGAATTTCGGTGCATTTTTAGCAAACATTATGAAGTGTTTTGAAATGGAAAAATTTGACTCTTGTGGGTCAAATGTAAAGTTGGGTTTATTAGCCTAATGTGGGTTTTATAACCCATGTTTGGTGAATTTAGCTAAAAAAGTGGCCCCTCGGCCTTTATGCAGAATTTTATGCAAAAAATTGTCAAAATTTCTTCCAAAAGGTATATTGGCCCAAGGCCAACCTCCAAGCACTCAACACCGAGGATAAGCACCCTTTCATTCACCAACAGAAAACACACAATCCAGCGCCAACACCAAACCCCAAAGCCCAAGCCTCGGGCTCACTTCATCGACACAACGTGTGTCTCTTGGATCATATAAACGCCACAAGTTCGCTTTACTGCATGCATGTGGGATTAGTCCCCCAAAACTTTAAAAATAAAAACACAGTTGCTCTATGCACCCAGGTGTCAACTAGTTTTTACGTGTCAAGTGTTGGCTGGGTGATGACAGTCGACGTGTGCAAGTCCAGATTCTGATATGCCATGTGTAGTGGAGATCGTGCCCCAAGGTTACTGTACAGGTGTCCAACAACATGTGTCTTGCCTATAGGTTTAATCAGAAATCAGCCAATCAAAAAGAGTATTGTCTGAGGTAGATGTTGCGTTGAAGACTAAATAGCTAAAATCATAGGTCGATGAATATCTAAAGACACGCCAACCAATGTATATATTTATAATTGATTTGAAGCAGCGGGTGTTGCTTCCTCAACATGAAGCTCTATCTACCGGAACACGATATAATGTTCCTTTAATTAATTTGTTGGTGCTCTATGTAGGAATGTAGGCCATTCAACAATTGCAAGAGCAGTCGCAGATCACAGTGAAGGAAAAGAGTTTCCTCTGGTTTCAATTGAGCATTTTTAATCACTACTAGGCAAAGGTCTAGTTGCTACATTGACTGGCATACAGATATCAGCAGCACTTGATGCATCTTTTGACATTGTTGGTGGCAGAGTCAATATCCATGTTCTCATGACTTTAGCTGCATTTGCATCTGTGTTTATGGGAAACACCCCGGAAGCCCTTATCACATAACTAAAAATAATGTGGTAGAAACTGACAATGCAGATACACACAAAGACAATGTGATTAGTTGCATTGACAATGTTCTTGATCTAGACTGTCATCCAAATGGGCCCATCTACACATTTAGTTCGATAGAGTCTCAGATCAGAATATTGGGAGACTATGCCTTCATGTTGCATGATTATGAACTTGCTCTTTCAAATTATCGATTGTTATCCAGTGAGTACAATATTGACAAGGCTTGGAAGCGTTATGCTGGTGTCCAGAAGATGATTGGATTTTCACTACTTATGTTGGATCAATCAAGAAAGGAGGCTGAGTATTCGATGGAAACAACTTTTACAACTTATCAGAAAATAGGTGCCTCGGGTCAGAGATATGCCACAAGATGTGCACTTTGGTGGTCAGAATTGCACAAGGCAAGGCGACAATTCAAGGAGGCTGCAAATGTTTAGTGAGGAACCAAGTTTGCATGCAGGTATATTGCTAGAGCAGGCAGCCTATTGCTATCTGTGTGCAAATCCACCGATGCTCAAGAAATTTGGATTCCATCTTGTCCTTACTGGAAATCGCTACACCATATGTGGACAGCGGAAACATGCCATTAGGGAATATATGAGTGTTCTTCCTGTATTTGAAGGTGATGGATGGAACTATATCACAGACCATGTTCATTTTAATCTCGGAAGGTGGTATGTTGTTCTCGAAAAATCAGACCTGGTTATTCAGCATTTAATGAGATTACTTGCATGTAATCATCAATCAGCAGTAACTCAAGAAATGTATGCTTAAACTGAAGTTGTCTATCATCAATATGACATCACTTAGAATTAATTTTGAGGATCATTGCACATATGCCTCTCCTGCAGCTATTAATGAATTCATGCAAGATTTTTCTGTAAAGAATATTATCCCATACATAGAGCAGAAAATACGCTCCTTGAATCAACAGGTTTCAACAACAAGGAAGGGGTTGAAAAATCAGTTTTAAAACCTTTGGTGGAAAAATGTCCCAGTTTTCAGGCATAGATCGAACCATATGGCAAACAGGGAGTTCATTTACAAAGCACACCTGGCAGTTAGAGCACAAGTGACATTTTCCAGCAGGGCATTTAAATTTCAGTTGAGAAATTACAGGAGGAAAGCCAACAAGAAGATTATCATCTCCTGAATCCGTGGAACAGTTAGGAAAATTGGTACATGCAGGTATCCTTGAGGTGGCAGAGTATCCCTATCTTCGAGGAAATAGTTGAGAAAGATCAGGGAACACATGGCAGAGATTAACCAATCCTCCAACTAGCAGCATACCTCAAACAAACTCAGGCATTCGACTGATGTTGCATTTATTTATTGTGATGTTGTTAGAATCCATTTGCCAGCAAACCTTAACTAACTCCAGATGTTCAATCAGTAGTTTCCAAATCGACCTTGCTTGGATTTTTTGTTTTGTTTGTTTTAGAAACAATCCACAGGTGTCAATTTTTGTAACTTTTATCTATTTTTAGAAAACATAGGTAGAGCGCAAGTCCTGGCAAGGCTGAGAAATTTTTGTATTTATGCATATGATAAAGATGTAAGCAGGGTTCGACTGGGCAGAATAGGAGAGGGTCGACCTGTGTGAGGTTGTTTGACCTATGAGTTTCATTGCTGGACTGTGGGTTATGTATGACCAGAAAACCTTTTTTCTTCTCTGTAATTTTTAGATGATCAATCATAAATGAGCATGTTGTTCACAGGATTCCTGTGTGGAGATGTTGGTGGTTTCTTATCTTTGTTGAGTTTTTCCTGTTATCTTTCCATTTGTTTTCAATCTCTTATTATCAGAAGGAAAGTAATAGAAGCAGAATTTATCAGCAGATACTCTGCCTCTGAGCTTGTGATAATCTTTATGTTTCTCCTCTAATAAGCTAGTTTAGGAATTCTTAGCTGCTCCTTTGCCTGGTTTTTTCCTCCTCTATTTCTTCCTCAAATCGACGCCATCAAAACTTAAATCGATCCAATATTTCTGCTACCTTGCCCTATGTAAAATTTTTATCCGGATCTGAGATGTGAATCACATTTTTAAGCGCAGACCCCATTTTCCCAATGGCCCTCCTTGTTGTCCCAAACTAACCATCTAAAAATCAAAAACTCTATATTTTCATTGCTTTCATAGCTAGCCTAAAATCCATCCCTTACAAACCAATTTAAATCTAAAAGAGAGATCCATCTCTAAGTCTTGGTGGGCTAGATCCAAGACTCGAAGTGGTTTGAGGTTGCCTCTTTGATTGCCTCTGTAGCCTTAGGTAAATTACAGAGCGCTAACACCCTCCAGTAATGGTCACAAATACATCGTTGTCGTCGTTGATTACTTCACCAAATGGGCAGAAGCTATACCCACTTTCAGCAACACCGTTGACACTGCAGCACGTTTTTTCTTTAGCCACGTCATATCCCGCTTTGGAGTACCCCTTCAACTCGTTCCGATCATGGGAAACATTTTGAGAATTAGATCTTTGTTGAACTCTCATCTTGGTTAGGATTCTCTCACAAGTTTTCCTCACCATATTACCCTCAATCTAATGGACAGGTTGAAGCAGTTAACAAAGTCCTCAAGACCATGTTACAGTGCACGGTTAATAAACATAACACCAATTGGCATCATATGTTATTTTCTACGCTATAGGCTTACCGAACGGTTGTGAAAATAGCTATTGGTTTCACACCATTTCATTTAGTCCATGGGGTTGAGGCCACTCTTCTAATCGAGTGAGAAATTCCCACCTTACGCACCACAATTGAGCTATTACCCGACACTGCTCCAATGGAGCATCTCTTGCTGAACTTAGAGTCTCTGGATGAAGATCATTGATCTTCCTTATAGAACAATGAGGTAGCTAAAAAATGATCCAAGGCTACCTTTGATCGCCATGTCAACCTTTTCTCATTTCGCGAAGGCGACCTCGTCCTGGCTTACGATATCGCTCACGATACCTTTGGCCACGGAAAATTTGAGTCACTCTGGCATGGCCCATACATTATCCAACATTGCCTCACCAAAGGTGCATACATCCTAGCCTCCCCCAAAGGCCTCTCTCTCAAAGAACTTGTCAACGGGTTGTATCTCAAGAAATTTTACGCTTAAACGTAGTCATTCTACTTTAGGTTATTTTATTTTATAGAATTTTTTAATCTTTTTTCCCTCCCTTGCATCTAAAATATCCTTTGTGCTATTGACATATGCTTCCTCCACCAGCCTACCACATCATTTACACCGACAATAGCAGTTGTTGGACACAAAATCTCGCTTCGGCTACTTGGGCTCTCTACACCCCCTCACATGAAAAGCTCCATTCACGCGGCATATGTTTGGGTTCAGCAACCAACAACCAAGCCGAATACACCACCATCATTGGCCTCCTGTCCGATGCCCAACATCATCATATTCATCACCTTAGCATCTTCCTTGACTCTCAACTAGTCGTACTCCATCTCAACAATGTGTACCGCGTCTGTGATCCTTGCCTCTTTCACAAATACCTGCAGGTTAGGCTTTTATCTCGAAATTTTGATTCCATTACATTTACACATATTCCAAGACAATTGAATCAAATTATAGATAACATCACTAACATAGTGTTAGATTGGCATATATCCCATCAAGCTACCTCTACACATACATAAACATATCAAAAAACCTGTCACAGCCTATATATAGAATAGACATCATCAAAACATTAACCAAAAACATGTAAACACCACATAGATCTCAAACATGTATACTCATGTATATATAAATGTCCACAGTGCCATATGAATGTTTACATACAAAAAATACAAGTATCTGCAAGCCAATGCAACACCTCGGTACAAAATGGGCTCACCAGCCTATATACAATATATATATATATATATATATATATACATCAATGCATAAGAGTACCACTCACAGTGCCTCTAGAGCACCATCACCTACTCCTCCCTCAGGTGGTGGCAGCCCACCACCTCCTGCCCCAGGAGGTGGTGGTCCCCCCCCTACCATCCCCTCCTGCCCCGGCGACAGTCATCTGGTCGTCATTGCAGCAGCCACTGCTACTCGTCATACTATGGCCCGCCATGGTGGCGGCACTCCCACACACTTCTCCAGAAAAGCATCATCCTGGATGCGAGACCATATGCCCTCGGGCACATCCTGTAACACCGTCTCTAGACGATGGTGTATGTCCTCAAAATCCACTCTGGCAGCCGTCGGAGGATCGTGTGATGGCCCAGCACCAGCGTCATCAAACCGCCACCTCCTCTCTACCCTCTCTGGCTCAACTGGTCGCACCATGGCGTCCTCATGCCGACGTCTCTCTCCCCGTGATAGTCTCTCCGACTCTCTCTGCAACTCCACCTCGCGCCCATGAGGTGCCACATCTGCACACGCAAACAAACAACAGATAGTATCAACATCTCTATCATATACATATGACATGTTATCTCACAAAAACACAAAAAAAAATACATATCAGCATCATCAATCACCATACCTCGACGGTCAAACACCTCCCCTAGAGGTAGAACCATGTCTATATCATCCCGGAATGCAACCCCGGCATAGGGGTACCGTAATATCACCTACGGCATCTGCCGCCTCTGTAATGAAGAAGTGGCCACCTTTGCCACCACCATGGCGAAGCAACACTGTCAACCATCGACACAGTCGTGGCTCTCCCACCCCAGGTGCACCCAATAAAATCCTAGGGCGCATCATCGACACCTTCTCCAGAAACCAAGCCACCAGGATAGACCCGAAGGCAAACTCCCCCATATCCATGGACCGGCAATGGTCCAGCTACCCTACCATCATGGCATGTAGTGTTATCCCCCAGGTGAAATGCTCACCATCCAGTACTCTCTCCATCACCATCAGTTGGCCGCCACTGATCCGTTGGGTTGCCAGTGACCCATATACTCTCAGAATCATCACTGTTATACAACAATGTGCCAGGGCATCTATCGACCCAATTCTCACAACCGTCCCGGACATAAAGTTCTAACTTGAATAGTATCTCCGACCAATGGTCGCTAGGGCCAGATCCCTCGATAGCACCAGCTCTGCTGGTAGGGGAACACCTCGAAACGAGAGCCCAGTCAAGAAGTACACATCCTCCACCATAGTGAAGGGGATATACTCTCCTCGCACAAGGAAGTAATGCAGCTTCGAACTCCACTTATGGATCAGGAACTGCAGGAGATACTCTTGCGCCCGTATCAACGGGCACTCAAAGAAATTTAGCAACCCACAGGCTACCAAAGTCACACACACACCTGGTTCCTCAATAGCCATGGCATCTTGCAGCTGGGGCCAATCTCTCTCTCGCCAACCCACTGGCATCGTGCAAACTATCCACCTGCAGCCACAACAAAGAGTCTTATATCATCCCACGAGACCATCAACAACATCACAAAGATCAATTTTACACCCGTAAACCTTGCCTCTAAGGAGCAGTTGTTTCAACCCACAGGCACGCAGACATGCACGCATGTTCACTACATAGGCGCGCAAGTATGCGCACCTGTTAGTTTCACATGTACGCCTATTACCTGCACAGACGCACACTCGTGCGCACTTGTCCACGCCACAGCCATGCACAAATGCGCAGTTGTATAGCCGACAAGCACGCACATAGTGCATGCCTTTTACCCCTCACTAGTGCCCCCATGCACGTATATGCAGTGGGCAGGCGCGCACGTGTGCACACCTACTTTCAGATCGCCCGTGCACGTGGGGTCCACATCCACAAAATCCCTCTGTATGGCCCTCCATACAGCCCCTTCCCTAAAAATGAAATTCTATTTCTATGCAGGATGATCAAACCACTAACCTGAAGCTCGCTAATCGCTAATCGGATGCCTCATCCTCCCCGAATCTCCAAATCTCCTATAAAAATTGCTCGTCCAGTCACTATCACAGTAGGTACAAATAAGGTGGCAATGTGGGCCCTACTATATAGGCCTTTTTGCCAAACTTCCACTCACCATTCCGGGAGCCCATGGTGCCCACGATGTCCATTTCTCAATCCGTCTTCAGCCATGGGATCAGCATCCCATCATCTACATCACAGTAGTCCTTGGGCCTCTTTTCATCCTGAGCCCTCGGGGTGCCATTTTTCATACCCTGGTTAGGTACGCATGCACATATTTACGCTGATCAAATACATGCTCATATCTTCGATTTTCTTCAGATATTGTTCACGTTGGGTATTTGGTTTTCATGTGTGTAGGTACTTGATCAACATACATTGTCGCAACCCCTTCAGGTATATACTCAGCACTGGCATGTAGTCTTTCCCTTTGTCTCGCACTCACATTTTTAGTCACACCCTCTGACATTTGCCTCTAGGATCCCCATTCCCGGGTCTGCAGTACCCGCACCTCCATTTGCATTTTTGGTACTGTTACCCGGTCGCATTCTTACCCACATGAGTTGTCCCATTCATAGCACCTTTTGACACTTCTGACACTCATGCTATTTTTTCAAAACCCTTTAGGGATGGGAGTCCCAATAGTCTTTCATCATGTCACGAATCAAACACATACTCATTCTCCTCATTTTGCTAGCTTTCCCACACAGACTCCCAAATTATCTCTTCACGGTTTTATTTTTTTACTGCACCTCTGCAGTATCATGAACCCTCCATTTCATCCACAAGTAGTTTGTCCATCTGCAAATCTACCTTCATTTCACCTACCTCATACAGAAACTCACCAATGGGGCCCCCACCCTTCATCAGTTCTCCAAGCAAATTATTCCCTACATGGGCCACCCATATCACACTAGGGCACCCGTTTCTATATTTGTACACTTCTCCCCAATTATTCATTATTTATTGTACAAATTCCTTTATTACCAGTCGTTACATACCTTTTTGTCATCACCTTTGGCGACCTGCTTCCTTATTTTTGGCCAACCGCAACCCATGTCACCCTTGGTTGGAGAACTACTTATCATATCCCCTTGCAGGCATCGTCCATATCTTCAAAGTACCCCACAAGCCACTTACCTCTGCCCTCTAAATTTGTTCACCTTGTCCCACCTCTGGCACAACTTATCCCCAATCTTGTCGTCCCCCTGACACTCGACCTCGTTGAACGGTTGCGGCCACTTTTTCTCTCACACATACTCCAACCAAGGGTAGTCTTGAGTCTTCCCACATCTTGACTTCGTCCATGTACCTCCGCCACTTCCTCACCTCAGTAGATTTCACGAATCCATTTTCTTCTGGGAGTCGCGTCCCCCTTTTTGTCGACATCAGCACAAATTTCCAGAAGGGCAACAATATCTTGATTCTCATTATCCACTCAATGAGCGATCTCAAGCGGCACAAGGTGAAACACCATTGCTCCCTGCTGTCATTGACCCCCATAACATTCGACGCCAACACTTTCTCATGTTACGGTGGGTCTTACTTTGCGCTATTGCAGTTAGTTCTTTCATTTACCGAAGACCTTTAAACTTGGTTGGGCTATCAATGCCCACATAGTCAGTGATACTTATTACCATGATCACTGCCTACTATTCAGAGTACGTTCATCTACAGAATTGTCTTCTGTCTTTATCACGACTGCCCCCGAGGGTGCTGCAGTTGTCTACACCAACACTTCAGTAATCTTTTTTCAGAGTTACATGACACAAGCATGGGGCATGCTGATTAGGGGATCAAATTTGCTCAATTTTCAAAGTGCTCGGATTGAGACGAAAACTATGCCATTGCGTCCGTCTCATTTTCCTGATTCCGGCGGTATATTTATTTTCGCAAATGGAGTCCGTATGGAGGAGATATCGCGATTTTACCGTCAAGTCAAACAAGTCAAAATTGGAGTGCTGACTGTACCTGTCCGTACAGTCCGTACGGCCACGTGGAGGGCCGTACCATGTTGCTGACATGGCAGAGGGGTGATGTGGCGCACATTGGTTGGTTGTTCATTGTCCAATCATAAGCTGACACGTGTCACTTCATTTATGTTTAATTTGGCTTTGTAAAAGATATTGGGAGTCCGCAGGGTTTGACCCCGAGACCTCCCCCCATGGTAAAGCTTTAACATACACGTGCTAGCCAACATACCCGAACTTGCTCCTTGTTATATGAGCATA
>JZKD02S1557218.1:929217-941163 GCA_000966675.3 Picea glauca | reverse complement strand
CTCCTTTACCTTGTTGTGTTGGCAGGATGTATGTCCAGTGGAGGGAAAGGGAGCACGAGGCCTCCAATGAGTTAGTTGTTGCAGATCCGAATGTTGTGGCCGTGTTGATGCAGTGTGGTTTGTTAAAATTATTTTTATGTCCATTTATGCATGTGAAACCAAGGCTACTGAATGCCTTGATTGATTACTGACACCCTGATGCAGAGGCGTTCATGCTAGAGGGGCAATCCTTGGTTCCCACCACCGAGGACATTTACTTTCTGACTGGCCTCTCAAGGAGAGGGGAACCAGTCAATTTTCAGACTTTTCTTGCGGGGCCGAGCAAGGTCTCGGAGCTGATAGCTGAGTACTGTGAGGCTGGGACTGATTGTAGAGGTTCCTTGGTACCTATTAGCAAGATTACCAACCTCGCACTACAGACTATTTTATTTCTTATTGGGTGGATTATCGGCTCAGCATCCATGCTTCAAGCTTCGCGCGCACAGATGAACTGTGTTATCCAGTGCATGAATGCACAAATTTTTGATTGGAGTACCACACTGCTGGAGTGTATGAAGAGGCAATTAACAGATTACTGACAGAGGACACATAGGAACTTCGGGTTTGGGACCATCCTGTGTTCTTTCTTTTTCGAAAGAGTTTTGTGCTTCAGTCCTTGGGTTGTAGTACGGGGACATCTGGCCATGTTCCCTGCAGTGTGTAGATGGGCAGTGTTACTTCCGCGATAGGGTGGTGGAAGGACCGTTGAGTCCTTCGACGATGACTTTTTTTCTTGTCTTTCATGATAGATCCCTGCTATCGAGGACTACCATATGCGGGGATCGAATTTTCGAGAGATCCAGAGATACCCGTGCCTCCTGGTGAGGAGTGAGGGGAGATGGGTAAGTCTCCACCTTTGTAGTTTTTTTGTTTTCATATGTAATTTTTATTTCTTTTTTGATATATATATCATGTTTTTTTATGCCAGAGTATTTGATGGGTGAACGTTTATTGTATGCAGATGTGGGACCCGTGCGACTTGTCGACTATGCACTGAAAAGGCATCGCCCACGTCCAGAAGCCACAACTGCAACCGCTGGGGGAGCAGCAGTAGCAGGGAACCTCCTAGCAGGAGAGGCCGAGAGGGTCCTTAGGTGAATTGAGTGGAACTGTACTGCGCTCACTCACACATTCCCGATGGCAGAGATAGAGGACCTGCCGCCATCCATGCAGACTCATGTTGTGGGGGCACCTCAGACATGTGTCTGATTGTTTAGGCATTTAGCCCATGTAGTAGATGATTATAACAGGGCCCATAGGCCCTGAACAGACTTTAGACTTTTTATGTGCAGCGAGCACCTTGTTGTATATATTTTTTGAGGGCATAAGCCCGGTGACTCATTACTGTTCCCACGTTTGAGGTACTTGCGTCCATCTATGTACTCTGAGGATTTTATGATGTTTATATATGGTTTTTATCTCTTTTTGTGTCTTATGGATTATGTGTGCCAAAATGTATTTACATGTTTATGTCCATGATCTTTTTATATGTGGGCAAGATGCCAATCTAAAATGTGATTAGCTAGAGTATCTGTGAGTTGGTTTAATCTCCTAGGAACATGAAAATATGTAATATAATCAAAGTTGCGTTCTAATAGACGTACCCTAAGGAATCGTCGGTGTAAAGTTGGATCATGAACCCGGTATATTATGTTTAGCTGCGACACAACCAGTTGAGCATCTAGATAGACCCGGAGATGTGAGATACCCAATGACAATGTGTCACGAAGCAACTCAATAACTACACTATACTCGACAACATTATTTGTGGTGTCACCTAAGCATATACATCCGGAAGATAACAACTGACCCTGTGGTGTAAAGATTACCCAAGCTGCGGAGGCAAGCCTCAACGTGTGTCGACTAGCATCATCTGCATACCCAATAAACACCTTGGACTCACTTGACATCTGCCATATTGACGAAAGATAACATCAATGACACGTCCATAACACTTTTAAAAGAACCGTAAAAAAGTAATAGTACAAAGACTATACATATGTTACAAAAGGTTACCCACAGTGACCTTTCTATGAGTAATACCTCTTGAGGTGGAGCCCATTTCTAAGATCCACCAAAGCATTCCCTTGAAAATTGACCAAATGATAGGCACCCTTTTTTAATACCTCTTAAATAATGAAGGGTCTGAACCACATGGGTTTAAAATTTCCTTCCCCCAAGGGGTCCTTATCTTGGTCATAGACCAAGACAAGGTCGCCCTCAGAGAAAATCCGAGGATGAACAGACCTATCATATTGACACTTGACATTATGTTTATGAGCCTCGTTGGCCAGGGCCGCATCGCAACACTGCTCATCAAGTTGCTCAAGGTGTACTAACTGCTCTTCAAGTGGATAAGTGTCTGGCAATAATTGTACTGCCAATTTCTAAGATGGGATTTGACATTCGATGGGAAAAACTGCCTCCAGCCCATAAACGAGTTGGAAAGGTGAGAAACTGATTGCAGTCTTAACAGATGTTCGGTAAGCCCATAATGTCGAGTATAACATCAAATTCCAATTTGACTTGGCTGAGTTGATAGTTCGTTGTAGAATAGACTTAAGATTTTTGTTTACAGCTTCCACTTGCCCATTGGCTTGGGGGTAGTAAGGTGAGGAATGTTCTTGCCGTAACCCAAGCTTTGATGTTAATTCGAACATCATTTGGTTCTGAAAGTGACTGCCATGGTCAGTGACAATCTCTCTCGGGACGTTGAACCGTGCTACATTCTGGTTGAATAAAAAGAGAGTTGCAGTCTCTCCATCATCTTTAAACGTTGGCATAGCTTTGACCCACTTAGTGAAGTAGTTGACATCTACGATGATATAGCGGTGCCCCCTTGCTGACGAGGGGTTGCATGTAGTGTAATCAATCCCCCACTTAGTGAAGGGACCAACTGTGATGACAGGAAACATGGGAGCTGGATGTGCCCTCATCTTCCAAGAGAATATTTGGCACGGATAGCACTTCTTGACCGACTCAATACAATATTTGATAAGTGTGGGCTAGAAGTAACCTGCTCGTAAAATCTTTTGGGTTGTTTCCAACCCAGATAAGTGACCACCACAGACTCTTGTATGACAATCGTTGAGCACTATGATGGCCTCTTCATGAGTGAGACATCGACGCAAGATGCAGTATACACCTCTCCGATACAACGTATCATCGAGTATGAGATAATTCTTAGCCTGATGGCGTATCCACCAATGCTCATCATGAGAAGCAGAGGTGGGGAACTTCAAATTCTAGATATAGATCAGTATATTTCCGTACCAAGGGTCTGAAGATTCAATCAAAAACATATCCCCACGGATAGGTGATTCCTCAGGCACAACGTCACCTGACTCAACCGGAAGTTCCGAAATAAGTTCTGCGAAGACCAATGACTTCTTGGGCTTGGCTAAGATGAAGTCTAAGTCAAATTCTTGGAGGATGACCATCCATCTACTGATTTTTCCATCGATAACTCATCATGTCAACATGTACTAGAATGGATTCATGATAGCAATGACGGTGGTCTTGCAAAACAGAACATAGTGATAGAACCGTTGAACAGCATGAACTGCTACCAACGTAATTTTTTTGAGATGGGAATAATTAAGTTTTGGTCCTATGAGGCCTTGGATCAGGTAATAGATCATGTATTCTGAAAACGAATCATCTTCCTGAACTAAAACCATGCCTATGGTTGACTCTGCGGCAGCCAGATACAATAAGAAATCTTTGTTATAATTAGGTGGTCGTAGCAGAGGTGCGGTTGTGAGGGTGTGTTTTAATGTGTCGAAAGAGCGTTGAGCGGCTTCATCCCAGAAAAAGGGAACATATTTCTTAAGTAAATGCATAAATCCCTTGGTGATTTCGGCATAGTTGGCGATGAAGCGTCGTAATAAGTTCACCTTGCCTTGAAGACTTTGAAGTTGTAAGATTGTGCATGGGGGGGGCAACTGGATTATTGCCTCCACCTTAAGAGGATCCACCATGATCCCTGTTGTTGATACGATGAAACCTAACAAATATCCTGACATGACGCAAACACTGCACTTGTTGGGATTCAAGCGAATCCTGAAGTAGCGACAGCGTTCAAAGATTAGTCTGAGGTGTGTAGGATGATCCTTTCGCTTGCGAGAGCATGATGCTAAATCATCTAGATAGGCCTCGACTATATGTTTGAGGTCGTGAAACACAAAAGACATGGCTCGCTAGAAAGTGGCTCCAGCATTCTTGAGGCCAAAAGGCATCTTACGATAGGCGAATGTACCCCACGGACAAATGAATGTCGTTTTGTGTTGGTCTTCAAGTTTGATTTGGATTTGATTATATCCCGAAAACCATCCATGAATGAAAAGGCTTCACAACCGGCACATTTATCAATGATCTGGTCAATGAATGGGGTTGGAAAATTATCTTTTGGACATGCCTTGTTCAAATCACGGAAATCGGTACATACACAAATCGTGCCTTGTTTTTTATTGACCGGCACGGGGTTTGACACCCATTGAGTCAAATGAATAGGATAAATGAAACCTGCCTTGAGAAATTTCTCAACCTCAAGCTTAATGGTTGCTGCTTTCTTAGGATTGACTGGACGAATTTTTTGTTGAACAGGCTTAGCATCAAGATACGTTGTGATTTCATGTTCAACTATTTTCGGATCGATACCTGGCATTTCCTCATAAGACCAGGCAAAAACATCGCGAAATTATTTAAAAATATCCGTATAAATTTGAATCTCTTCGGGGGAGCAATCCACCTCGATGAATACATTCTCCATGACACCAAGGTTGCGGGAGATGTTGATAGGTATAGTTTCCACGATAGTCGCCATATTTCCCTCAGCATAAATTTCCTATGTAGCTAAGAGATTAATAGGACATGGCTGATCTCCCGTCATGGTGATAGTGAATTCTCCTGCTTCGATTCGGCTTAACTCTGGGAGGAAGTATGATCTGTGATGAAGATCTTCTCAAGGTTTGTTCGGACTATTCATCGCCTCGATTACTGCTTCGTCAGAAGGCAAGACTAAGTCTAACGAATCAATGGTAGCAAGAGAACCCTGAGCCCAAATAGGCTCTATAAGTGGATCCAACTCTTGTGTGGGAGTCGGATCAGGGTTTGCTGAAGCTTGTTGGACTAAAGAATACGCTACTTCAGCAGCCGACAAGGGCATGAACATGCCAGAGTGTCTTGTCTCATCCATCATGGCTGATGGGGAAGGAAGAATCCACAGATCCTCAAAGTAAGTCATGCGGAACGACGAAACTTGAAAAATCTCAGCCTTGTGGTGATTAGATATAAACTTGACATCATCATGAGGAGGTGGATAATCGAAGGTACCCATCAAGGATGGGCATAAACCAACTCCTACGTTAATGACACCGGCTTGAGTATTATCAATCATGGGAACTGTGGATGCCCCCAAATCTGGGTCAGGTCTAGAGAAGGACAATTGATCGATGGTCACTATTCGACCCTCGTGTGGAAACAAAAAGACTCGGAAAATTGTAGCAACCATAGCTTGCATAGCATAAGTCCAACTCCATCCTAACAAGAGATTATAGTCGAGGGGGGCATCGACTACCTCTACTTCGACACACATGGTCTTCCCTCCTAACTGCACAGGGAAAGAAGGGACGATGCCATGTGGTTGGAAAGAACAACCATCGAACGCAGTGAGGAGAGTAGGTGAGGGAGACAAAGCAGGCTGGCCAATGGCCTTCCAACATGCTAATGACATAACGCATGTCAAAGCACCCTCATTGAACATCGTGTGAAAGATATTGCGTGTAAAATTTTCATGGGATGAGCCACTACTATCTGAAACACTACGTGGTAAGGCTGACGAGGTTTTAAGTCGGTTGTATCTAGCATGATGGTACCCGGGTTACAAGTCTTAGTAGAGCCTAAAGCAGTTAACAAGGCTTTCCTCTGAGCAGGGCAGCTTTGGAGGACCTCCAAAGTAGACATCGCACAAAGGGTTTGTGATAAATCTTCCACCACAGAGTAATTATGGGTGGCCATTGCGTTTGGGTTGTGAGAAGCTTTCTTAAATGCACCCTTTGGAATGCATGTCATTTTTTCACCCAACGTCTTCTCGATCTGTAGAGGAAGAGATGGGATCTCAGCTTCTTTACCCTTTTCAGAGGCACTTGGTTTACTATAGTCGTGTACTCTAGTCGTTATTAAAGCATCACCCCTAACCATATATACGTTCATGGATGAGGAATTGTTTGGGGGAGGGCAGGTTTCTTGGCTGCCCCCTTCGGCACTTGTAGAGGCTTGAGTTAAATTTTACCCATGCTGAAAGGGATTAGTCAACATGGCTTGTTGTTGCTGTGTGACAAACTTTTGGGCCTCTACAAGTCGAGGACATAGATGGGTCGGGTGGTCTTCTGCACACAAGTTTCATGGATACCTCGCCTTCCATTTTTCCGTGGTGCCCTCGCCAGCATTATCAGTGGGTTTTTTCTCCCCCTTACCCTTTTTTCGTTGTTTTTTCTTCCCTTCAGGCTGTTGGGTGGACTTTGGGTTAGTCATCTGCATGGAGTGTACTCCCGATGTTTGGGTAGGAGGAGCAGCCAAAGCAACAGTCTGGCTGGCCACTGAGTGGTGTATAGATAATTGTTGCAATTGCTTTGTCAATTTCTTAGTGGGCTTGGTTTGTGTTGAGCCAACAATACCATTGGCATGTGGTCCAGCTCTTTGTCTAGTTTTATCCAGTATTGATTGTGGTGCATCTGACAAGATGTTGTATAATAAACCAGACTGAGAATAGATGAGCTCAAACTGTTGAGCCCTCATGATGGCATCTTCTTTGGAGAAAAATCCTGAAGTCGTGACGTCTTTGGATAATTGTGGGACTAAAGACTTAAGTAACCACTCAAGAAGGAATGTTGGTGGGACTGGTACTTTGATTAGACTCTTTCAACATCTCCACTCTCGAATATGATCATAGATATGGTCCGTTGTTGTCTGTTCGAAATTGGCAAACATCTCTGTGCCAATGTCATATCTCACAGGTAACTGGAAATGGTTAAGGAAGGTCATCACCAGTTCTCCAAAAGAAGAGTATCGTGAGCGATCGTGCTCGATGTACTATTTCGCAGCACTCCCGATAAGAGTACGTTGAAACAATCGCAACTGGACGGAGTCGTCTTTCAATGAGTTAGATGAACACCAAATATGGAAGGTAGTCACGTGATCACCTGGATCTTCGTTAGGCTTGGCCTTGAACTTTGGAATGTCTGAAGGAAACTTCACTGGCATAGGAGGCCAATGTGGATTGTGACAAATAGGATCATTTAACAACCTTGTCAAATATGGCAAGTGTAACATCGCCAGGAATGGTAGTTTGGGTTGCTGCTGATAGCCTGGGAAAAAGGGTCCTGGAGTTTGACTGGCACCAGGTTCCAGGAAAAGTTTGGCTACTGGCCCGGATTCTGGTAGAAACCATGGCCTTGTCCAGCGTAAGTATTTTTCATCTATGGAGATATCATTGGTTGATTCCCCATAAAGGACATAGGATGTTGGGCATGCATCGTGTTTGAATGACTTTGGGAAGGATTAACCCATGCTAGTCCTGATGGGAGAGGCATAGAAGTCTGTCCATGGTTCCATTGACTGTGGAAATAATTACCCCAAAACGATATTCTAGCGGAGGGAACAGATCCTTGTCCTGAGTTCCAAGGTCCTGGTATATGTGCCCACGGCGCAGGAATAGTACCCTGCGCCGGAGTAGACTGTCCAAAAATGGGAGTTCCCCCAGACGAGAAAGCGGTGGATGAAAAAGTGTTGTTACCAAACGTCTCATTCCAAAAAAATGGTGATGAACCTACCGGCATAGTGTGCGCAGGTGTTCCTTGACTCTCGGCTCCAAATGAACTAGTGTGTGCAGGCCGCCTGGTGGACTGGTGATGTAGACCACCAAGCGAAGGGGACGAAGGAGAGATATGACCTCCAGTGTAAGGAAAAGCATTAAAAGGGATAGGAATGCCCCCAATTTGACCTTGTAGAGGAGCATTAGAGCTCCCTGCCCCTAGACCCAAAGTCTGTAAAGTGGAGTGAGTGAGTGCAAGACTTGTACCCAAACTAGGCATACCATATGAAAATGGAGAGCCTGTCGCACTAGGTGTGAAGGGAGTTGTGGCCACCATGATAGATAAGATCGGTCCACTGTGTGACGTAGTTGCGGCGGATACCATGGTAGCTCGGACCGACGAAAGCAAGTTAGGAGATTCTTCTCCTGTGGTAGCAAAGGTGGTGGGAATGGAAGAATTCCCAAAGGAAGTAACAACGTTTGTTTCCATAGCTGTGTGAGGCACTGCCAAGTGTTCATAAAATTGGATTGGCACAATGACCGATGGCCAAGTATCAATGGTTGGGGTTTCAACCAAGCTGATATTGGTATTTGATTCCTCCGGGAGTTGTTCGGGCACATTGGTTTGTAACCTGGTTGCTTCGAAAGACCCTTTTTGGTCTAGCTTCCGCCTTAATGGTGGCGGGGCTGGCTCCAGGATAACCGGCGACAGGCCTAGAATCCTTCGTGACCGACAAAGCTCGGGATCCTCCACTATGTGAGAATATCCAAGACATTCTAAGGTATTCTACATGTTCAAACAGTAACACACACTAAAAAAGAAGCCCCTAAGAGATAAGACAAGCAAACACTAAACTAGTTGGAAGAACAGTTACAACAACCAACACTAGAGAAACTTACCGGTGCAAGTGCAACTTGAACATGGAAGCACCCTCTGGGAATAATCTGCAAAGCGTGGCTCGATTTCTATCCTAGGTACCGTGGTATACCCCCGCAGTCACCTGTGTATGTCCCTAAAAAGATTGGCAACTAGTTTGCCAGCACGCGAACAGTCACCAGGCGGGTACAGTCGAAAGTCAGGTAGACCACAATGAGCAGGGTATCAAGCCCGAAACCTATCAAGGGTATTGAGAGAAAATGGTCTGGAAGACAACTGAGGACCTCAAATGGATTCAAGACCGATGAATCCCCATGGAAAATGCAAACGATGGAATCCCACAACAAGCCCTCGATATGTGTTCTCCACTATGCTTGGTCTGGCTTTGGAGGGGTTATCTCCGCTACCTTTCCTCATGCAACCTCGTGTTTATCCCCTGTGTTAGAGGGGGGTCCCAGATAAATTCCATGAAACTGGACTTCTACACTCCCTATCACAGACTCCAATGTTTGGTTTTGAGTGGCCTTGGAGAGTTTCCTCTCCAACCTAATCCAAGGCCCTAGTCCTGAACTAGTGTATGAACCCTACAAACAAAAATTCTAATAGATTTTAAATTAGCATTGCTTTTATGGTCTTTTTTACATCACAGGGTATGAATATGAAACTGATGATGTGTAAATACTCAAATAAAAAACGAATGAAAAAAGTTGGAAACAAAAGACTTTTACTAAATGCAAAAATCAACAACTTTTCACAAAGAAAGACTTCTTTTTCTTTTCAATTTTTCTAAGATTTCATGCAACAAACGTAAAGGAATTTCTCTCGACTATGAGCTACTTATGCTCTAAATGCACTGCAAAAAATCATGAACAAAAAGACTTCTCCCTAGCTATTGATGTAGAAACACAATCTTCAAACAAAGAAGAAAATGAAAAGATTTGTTTTTTCTCTTTTTTTTTATTTACGTGATAATCAAGCAACAAAGGGAAAATACCGACAAGCCTAAAACCAAGAAAAAACAAAATTTTGTCTTAAAGCATAGATCGCAAAGAATCATAGAAAAGACACACAATGGCAATCAAGAAAGCACAGACTCTTACGCTTGTCTTAAAACCATAGAACACAATTTCTCTTTTTTATCTTTTCTATCAACTATCAACTAAGAAAAAGCAGGCTAAGGGTAAGAGGCCCTAACCTACTGATTGTTCAACCCTAGACTCAAACACCTGAGAGCAATACTTCTCACCAAAAGAGGGGATGACTACCCCACCTTGATTAAAAAGCAGCATGTCAAGCACACTACTATCACTGAAACAGCACGTGTGCGAACGTGTGCAGAGATGAAACAAGATGCGTGTACACACGGTCTTACCTTGTACAGGCCGTGTGTATGTATAACTTCTAAGACAAAAAATAAAAAAAGGCTAAAAACAGGCAGCCCGAACCTAAAAGAGGCCTCTGGTATTGACAACCAAGGTCCCTTGAAGGCTTGGATGCTTCTTATAATAGAAAAGAAAAAATATTTGCAAAGAATAACAAAACACAACAAGACAAACTGAGACAAGACTATGAACCAACAAGACTCAGACAGGATCCAGAAAACCCCTGAGGATGTATAATTCTGACAGGTAGGAGGAGGACTGCCTCTCAAACTCTCTGAAATCCTACACGCTACTAAAACCTCTACAACTAGCGTTCACACGTGGGCTGTAAGAGGTTAGGGTGCGGGTACATGCGTGCTAGCCTTCTACAGGCTGTGTCTACCTCTATGTGTCCCAACAATTGTCGTCAAGCAACAATCAGGGAAAACTGGTATAAAGAACCAGCCTCCCTACTAGCTCAGGCTTTACAAAAAAAGATAGGCAGAGAAACAGAAAATCTAATCTCTTAAACTACCCAAAAACTCAACTAAATCTAGAAACCCTAAAGAGTATCTCCTCAGTATGGTCGCCAACTCTATTGTTGGGAAAAATACCCTACAGACTAGCAAACTAGGGTCAGACTTGCATGCAGATTTTGACCGTAAAGAAATTACTTTTTAACCTACCACCCAAAACTTAAACCCCTCTTTCACAATACATGCATGGAAAGGAACTACTAACCTTTTTACTGATGTTTGGTGTAGATCCTTCGTTGCGCTTTGCCCACTTGTTTGCTCTGCTCCTTCCAAAGATAATCCTGTAATCAAGACAAACCACTACGCATGCATGCTACTTCTCTACTTGAGGGTTAGAAATTAAGCATAAATTAAACAAATCATAGATAACTCATGCATTGGGACAGGAATAAAATGAATCAACTTACAATCAAAGTCGAGACCAGCCACTGCTCCTTGATCCTGATCCTAGGCTCCTCCTCTTCTTTTGTCCTCCAACTACTTTGTGTTAATTCTCCTTTGGCTTGAGGAAAGGCTAAAGGGTTGGGACAATGGATTCGGCAAATGGGCAGAGTTTCTTCACTATAATTTTCCTCCTCCAAATGGTACCCCTACCTCTTCTTTTATAGGCTAGAAGGAGCTAGGGTTTTGGATGAACTCTCGGCCATGCATGGACAGGAGTTTCAGTTAACTGACCCATATCTTTTTGTCTCGTCAGCAACTTTCCTATTTTTGTGTTTTTTTAGGTACACGTGGGTTGTAGTAGGCCTATAAGCATGTACACGCGTGCAGTAGTGGGTTAGGGCGTGTGGGCCTTGACCCAAGGGGATTTTTAAAGAGTTTGTTTAGTAGATGTTTTGGAAATGAAGGGATATGAGTTGGCCTGATGCCAGGTAATCATGTGTGGTGCAATTTAGGGTTATAACAATGCAACACTAGGACTTCCCGGGAGCTCTCCCATCCTAGTACTACTCTAGCCCAAGTGCGCTTAACTGTGGCCCTCCGATGGGATCTGATGCATTAACACTGGTATGATCGCACCCGCAAGGATCACTCCCCCTCCCCCTCTTCAATGGGGATCACCGAGTTGTGGGGGAGGGTGGGCTTTAAAAGCACTCGATCCATCGGCTCCTTACCCATGGAGAAGTACAAAAGCCACGGAGGGTGCAATACTAGGACTTCTCGGGAGGTCACCTATCCCAGTACTACTCTAGCCCAAGCACGCTTAACTATGGAGTTTCGATAGGATCTGGTGCATTAACACTGGTATGATCGCACCCGCAAGGATCACTCCCCCTCCCCCTCCACCTCTTCAATGGAGATCATCGAGGCATGGGGGAG
>JZKD02S1557218.1:912262-923767 GCA_000966675.3 Picea glauca | reverse complement strand
CCCTCCCCCCAAAGTTGTGCAAAAGGGGTGGAGGGTGCAACACAAGGACTTCTCGGGAGGTCACCCATCCCAGTACTACTCTAGCCCAAGCAAACTTAACTGCAAAGTTCTGATGGGATCCAGTGCATTAACGCTAGTATGATCGCACCCGCAAGGATCACACCCCCTCCCCCTCTTAATTGGAGATCATCGAGCCATGGGAGAGGGCTGGGAGAGTAGGGGGGACATTAAAAGCATTCAATCTGGATCAAATCCACCCAGTGTTTCGCTCTCTTCTCCTCGGTGGCGCTACACGGAGTGGAAGGCACCCACGACTTCTCGTGTCGTCGTTGGGTTTCACAACTCGGGCCCCCAAAAAAATGACTTTCGCCTGGATGAGAAACAAAAAGACATAAGTTCCGCGGCCATCGACAGCGGTGCATAGAGCGGCTCCTGAGCGGTGCATCACATTCAAGGCACCATGTTAATACGCTGGAGTCCCACCCTTGGGCAGAGATAACAACCAATCCAGCACCATGTGCAAGCCTCTGGATGCCCGCCCACGCCGCCTCTGCCCACAACCGCGAGAGTTGGGTCTCAGCGTGCTGCTCCCGCTCGGGGCTCAGTGTGGCTCCCTCCCCATAGAGTCGTGAAAAACGGGGGGGAGGGTGTAACACTAGGACTTCCCAGGAGGTCACCCATCCCAGTACTACTCTAGCCCAAGTGTGCTTAACTATAGAGTTCTGATGGGATCTGTTGCATTAACTCTGGTATGATGGCACCTGCATGGATCACTACCCCTCCCCCTCTTCAATGGAGATCACCGAGGCATGGGGGAGGGCCAGGAGAGCAGGGGGGCCATTAAAAGTGCCTAATCCATCGACGCGGCGATTCCCTCCCCACGGATCCGTGCAAAAGGGGTGGAGGGTGCAACACTAGGACTTCCTGGGAGGTCACCCATCCCAGTACTACTCTATCCCAAGCGCGCTTAACTGTAGATTTTCGATGCGATACGATGCATTAATGCTAGTATGATCGCACCTGCAAGGATCACGCCCCCTCCCCCTCTTCAATGGAGATCGTCGAGCCGCAGGGGAGGGTCGGGAGAGTAGGGGGGACATTTCACTCTCTCCTGCTCGGCGGTGCTACACAGAGCAGAAGGCACCTGCAACTTCTTGTGCCGTCGTCAGGTTTCGTGACTCGAGCCCCCAGAACAACGACTTTCTCCTGAATGAGGAACAAAAAGGTGTAAGTTCCGCGACAACTACCGACACTATGTAGAGAGGCTTCCGAGCGGTGCATCACATTCAAGGCACCAACTTAGTATGTCGGAGTCCCACCCTCGGGCAGTGTTGACAACTGATCCAACGCCGTGTGCAAGCCTTCGGATGCCTTCCCACGCTGCCTCTACCCACAACCACGAGAGTCGGGGCTCGGCGCGCTGCTCCCTCCCCACAAAGTCATGCAAAAAGGGGGGGAGGGTGAAACACTCGGACTTCTGATGGGATACGGTGCATTAACACTGGTATGATTTCACCCACAAGGATCACTCCCCCTCCCCCTCTTCAATCGAGATCACTGAGCCATGGGGGAGGGCGGGCTTTAAAAGCGCTCAATCCATTGGCTCCCTCCCCACAGAGCCATGCAAAAAGGGGGGGAGGGTGCAACACTAGGACTTCCTGAGAGGTCACCCATCCCAATACTACTCTAGGCCAAGCATGCTTAACTGCAGAGTTCCGACGGGATCCAGTGCATTAACGTTGGTATGATTTCACCCGCAAGGATCACTCCCCTACCCTCTCTTTAATGGGGATCACCGAGCCATGGGGGTGGGTGGGATTTAAAAGCACCTAATTCATCGACGCAACGGCCCCCTCCCCATGGAGCCGTTTAAAAGGGGTGGACGGTGCAACACTAGGACTTCCCAGAAGGTCACCCATCCGAGTACTATTGTATCCCAAGCGCGCTTAACTGTGGAGTTTTGATAGGATCTAGTGCATTAACGTTGGTATGATCACACCCATAAGGATCACTCCCCCTCCCCCTCTTCAATAGAGATCATTGAGGCCTGGGGGAGGGCCAAGAGAGGAAGGGGGCCATTAAAAGTACCCGATCTATCGACCCGACGGTTCCCTCCCCACGGAGCTATGGAAAAGGGGCAGAGGGTGCAACACTAGGGCTTCTCGAGAGGTCACCCATCCCAGTACTACTATAGCCCAAGCAAACTTAATTGTGGAGTTCCGATGGGATCTGGTGCATTAACGATAGTATGATCGCACCCACAAGGATCACGCCCCCTCCCCCTCTTCAATGGAGATTGTCGAGCTGCGAGGGAGGGTCGGGAGAGTCGGGGGGGCATTAAAAGCGTTCGATCCGGATTGGATCCACCCAAAATTTTGCTCTCTTCTCCTCAGTGGCACTACATAGAGCAGAAGGCACCTGCAACTTCTTGTGCTACCACTGGGTTTCGCGACTCGGGCCCCTGGAACAATGACTTTCGCCTGGACGAGGAACAAAAAGACATAAGTTCCGCAACCATCGGCGGCGCTGCATAGAGCGGCTCTCGAGCGGTGCATCACATTCAAGGCACCAACTCCATACGCTAGAGTCCCATCCTCGAGTAGCGCTCACAACTGATCCGACATCGTGTGCAAGCCTCTGAATGCCCACCCATGCTGCCTCTACCCACAACCGTGAGAGTCGGATCTCGACGTGCCACTCCCGCTCGGGGCTCGTCGCGGCTCCCTCCCCATAGAGTCGTGCAAAAAGGAGGGGAGGGTGTAACACTAGGAATTCCCGGGAGGTCACCCATCCCATTACTACTCTAGCCCAAGCACACTTAACTGCGAAGTTCTGATGGGATCCAGTGCATTAACGCTGGTATGATGCCACCTACATGGATCACTACCCCTCCCCCTTCTCAATGGAGATCACCGAGGCGTGGGGGAGGGCCAGGAGAGGAGGGGGGCCATTAAAAGTTCCCATTCCATCGACATGGTGGTTCCCTCCCCACGAAGCCGTGCAAAAGGGGTGGAGGGCGCAACACTAGGACTTCCCAAGATGTCACCCATCACAGTACTACTCTAGCCCAAGCGCGCTTAACTACAGAGTTTTGATGGGATCCGATGCATTAACGCTGGTATGATCACACTCGCAAGGATCGCGCCCCTCCCCCTCTTCAATCGAGATCGCAGAACCACAGGGGAGGGCCAGGAGAGTAGGGGGGCCATTAAAAGCGCTCGATATAGATTGGATCCACCTAGAATTTCACTCTCTCCTCCTCGACAGTGCTACAAAGAGCGGAAGGCAACCGCAACTTCTTATGTCATCGTCGGGTTTCACGACTCGGGCCCATGGAACAATGACTTTTTCTCGAATGAGGAACAAAAAGGAGTAAGTTCCGTAGCAACCAGCGACGTTACGTAGAGAGGCTTCCGAGTGGTGCATCACATTCGAGGCACCAACTCGATATGATGGAGTCCTACCCTCAGGAAGCGCTGAGAACCGATATGGCGTCATGTGCAAGCCTCTCGATGCCTGCCTACGCCACCTCTTCCCACAACTGCGAGAGTCGGGGCTCGACGCGGCTCCCTCCCCGCAGAGCCGTGCAAAAAGGGGGGGAGGGTGCAACACTAGAATTTCCTGGGAGGTCACCCATCCCAGTACTACTCTAACCCAAGTGCACTTAACTACAGAGTTTCGATGGGATACAGTGCATTAACGCTAGTATGATCGCACCCGCAAGGATCACTCCCCGTCCCGCTCTTCAATGGGGATCATCGAGCCATGGGAGAGAGTGGTCTTTAAAAGTGCTTGATCCATCGAATCCCTCCCCATGGAGCTGTGAAAAAGGGGCAGAGGGTGCACCACTAGGACTTCCCAGGAGGTCACCCATCCCAGTACTACTCTAGCCCAAGCATGCTTAACTTTGGAGTTCTGATGGGATCTGGTGCATTAATGCTAGTATCATCGCACCCTCAAGGATCACTCCCACTCCCCTCATCAATTGAGATCATCGAGGCCTGAGGGAGGGCTAGGAGAGGAGGGGGGCCATTAAAAGCATATGATCCATCGACGTGGCAGTTCCCTCCCCATAGAGTCATGCAAAAAGGGTGGAGTGTGTAACACTAAGACTTCCCAATAGGTCACCCATCCCAATACTACTCTAGCCCAAGCATGCTCTACTACAGAATTCTGATGGGATTCGGTGCATTAACGCTAGTATGATCGCACCTGTAAGGATCATGCCCCCTCCCCCTCTTCAATCGAGATCATCAAGCCGTGAGGGAGGGCTGGGAGAGTAGGGGGGGCATTAAAAGCGCTCGATCCAGATCGGATCCACCCAGTGTTTCTCTCTCTTCTCCTCGGCCCATACTAGCAATACTCTATCCCAAGCATTCTTAACTGCGAAGTTCCGATGGGATACGGTGCATTAACACTGGTATGATCACACACGCAAGGATCACTCCCCCTCCCCCTCTTCAATGGGGATCATCGAGCCATGGGGGAGGGCAGGATTTAAAAGTGCTCGATCAATTGGCTCCCTCCTTGCAGAGCCATGCAAAAAGGGGGGGAGGGTGCAACACTAGGACTTCCCGGGAAGTCACCTATCCCAGTACTACTCTAGTCCAAGCGCGCTTAACTGCGGAGTTTCGATGGGATCCAGTGCATTAACACTGGTATGATCACACCCCGCAAGGATCACTCCCCTTCCCTCTCTTCAATGGGGATCACCGAGTCGTGGGGGTGGGCAGGCTTTAAAAGCACCTGATCCATTGACGTGGCAGCCCCCTCCCCACGGAGCCATGCAAAAGGGGTGCAGAGTGCAACACTAGGACTTCTTGGGAGGTCACCCATCCTAGTACTACTCTAGCCCAAGTGCGCTTAACTGTGGAGTTCTGATGGGATCTGGTGCATTAACATTGGTATGATCACACCCACAAGAATCACTCCCCCTACCTCTCTTCAATAGAGATCATTGAGGCTTGGGGGAGAGCCAAGAGAGGAGGGGGTCCATTAAAAGTGCCTGATCCATCGACCCGATGGTTCCCTCCCCATGGAGCCGTGCAAAAGAGGCAGAGGGTGCAACACTAAGACTTCTCAGGAGGTCACCCACCCCAGTACTACTCTAGCCCAAGCAAACTTAACTGTGGAGTTCTAATGGGATCTGGTGCATTAATGCTAGTATGATCGCACCCGCAAGGGTCATGCCCCCTCCCCCTCTTCAATGGACATCATCATGCCGCGAGGGAGGGCCAAGAGAGTAGGGGTGGCATTAAAAGCGTTCGATCTGGATCGGATCCACCCAGCATTTTTCTCTCTTCTCCTCAATGGTGCTACACAGAGTGGAAGGCACCCGTGACTTCTCGTGCTGCCACCAGGTTTCACGACTCGAGCCCCTAGAACAACGACTTTCGCCCAGACGAGGAACAAAAAGACGTAAGTTACATGGCCACCAGTGGCACTGCGTAGAGCGTCTCCCGAGCGGTGCATCACATTCAAGGCACCAACTCAGTACACCAAAGTCCCAACCTCGGGCAGCTATGATAACCAATCTGGCGATGCATGCAAGCCTCTGAATTCCCACCCATGCCACCTCTGCCCACAACCATGAGAGTCGAGTCTCAACGTGCCGCTCCCACTCGAGGCTCACCATGGCTCCCTCCCCGTAGAGCCATGAAAAAAGGGGGGTAGGTTCTAACACTATGACTTCCCAGGAGGTCACCCATCCCAATACTACTCTAGCCCAAGCGCGTTTAGCTGCAGAGTTCCAATGGGATCTGGTGCATTAACGTTGGTATGATGGCACCCACATGGATCACTACCCCTCCTCCTCTTCAATGGATATCATCGAGGCATGGAGGACGGCCAGGAGAGGAGGAGGGGAATTAAAATCCCCGATCCATCGACATGGCGGTTCCCTCCCCAAGGAGCCGTGCAAAAGGGGTGGAGGGTGCAACACTAGGACTTCCCAAGAGGTCACCCATCACAGTACTACTCTAGCCCAAGAGAAATTAACTACAGAGTTCTAATGGGATCCGATGCATTAATGTTGGTATGATCGTACCCATGAGGATCACGCCCCCTCCCCCTCTTCAATCGAGATCATCGATCCGCGGGCAAGGGCCGGGAGAGTAGGTGGGCCATTAAAAGTGCTTGAACTAGATCGGATCAACCCAACGTTTCACTCTCTCCTCCTCGGTAGCGCTACACAGAGCGGAAGGCACCTGCAACTTCTTGTGTCATCGCCGGGTTTCGCGACCTGGGCCCACGGAACAACGAATTTCGCTCGAACAAGGAACAAAAAGGCATAAGTTTCGTGGCAACCAGTGACGCTGCGTAGAGCGGCTTCCGAGTGATGCATCACATTTGAGGCACCAACTTGATATGCCAGAGTCCCACCCTCGGGCAACCGCGTGCAAGCCTCTGGATGCCCGCCCACGCTACCTCTGCCCACAATCGCGAGAGTCAGGGCTCGACGTGGCTCCCTCCCCGCAGAGTTGTGCAAAAAGGGGGGGAGGGTGCAACACTAGAATTTCCCGGGAGGTCACCCATTGCAGTACTACTCTAGCCCAAGCGTGGTTAACTTCAGAGTTATGATGGGATATAGTGCATTAACACTGGTATGATCGCACCCGCAAGGATCACTCCCCCTCCCCCGCTTCAATGGGGATCACTGGGCCATGGAGGAGGGYGGGCTTTAAAAGCGCTCGATCCATAGGATCCCTCCCCATGAATCTGTGCAAAAGGGGTGGAGGGTGCAACACTAGGACTTCCCGAGAGGTCACCCATCCCAGTACTCCTCTAGCTCAAGCGTGCTTAACTGCAGAGTTCTGTTGGGATCCAGTGCATTAACAATGGTATGATTGCACCCTCAAGGATCACTCCCCCTCCCCCTCGTCAATGGTGATCATTGTGGCCTGGGAGAGGGATAGGAGAGGAGGGGGGCCATTAAAAGCATCTGATCCATAGACATGGTGGTTACCTCCCCATAGAGTTGTGTAAAAGGGGCGGAGGGTGCAACACTAGGACTTCCCAGGAGGTCACCCATCCCATTACTACTCTAGCCCAAGCACGCTTAACTACAGAGTTCTGATGGGATTCGGTGCATTAACGTTGGTATGATCGCACCCGCGAGGATCACGCCCCCTCCCCCTCTTCAATCGATATTGCCGAGCCACAGGGGAGGGCTGGGAGAGTAGGGGGGCCATTAAAAGTGCTCGATCCACCTAGCGTTTCATTCTCTTCTCCTCGGCGGCGCTACATAGAACAATAGGCACCCGCGACTTCTCATGTCAGCGCTGGGTTTCGTGACCTGGGCCCCCGGAAAAATGACTTTCGCTTGGACGAGGAACAAAAAGGCATAAGTTCTACGGCAACAACCGATGCTACGTAGAGTGGCTTCCGAGTAGTGCATCACATTCGAGGCACCAACTCGGTATGTCATAGTCCCACCCTTGGGTAGCGCTGACAATCGATCCGACGCAGTGTGCAAGCCTTCGGATGCCCGCCCACGCCGCCTTTTCCCACAACTGCGAGAGTTGGGGCTTGGTGAGACACTCCCTCCCTGCAGAGCCGTGAAAAAGGGGGGGGAGGGTGCAACACTAAGACATCCCGAGGGGTCAACCATCCCAGTAATACTCTAGCCCAAGCACACTTAACTGTGGAGATCCAATGGGATATGGTGCATTAATTCTAGTATGATCTCACCCGCAAGGATCACTCCCCCTCCCACTCTTCGATCGAGATCACCAAGCCATGGGGGAGTGCAGAATTTAAAAGCGCCCAATCCATCAGTGTAGTGGCCCCCTCCCCTCGGAGCTGTGCAAAAGGGGAGGAGGGTGCAACACTAGGACTTCCCGAGACGTCACCCATCCCAATACTACTCTAGCCCAAGTGCGCGTAACTATTGAGTTCTGATGGGATCTTGTGCATTAACGCTGGTATTATTGCACTCGCAAGGATAACTCCCCCTCCCCCTCTTCAATGGAGATCATCGAGGCATGGGGGAGGGCCATTAAAAGCACTTGATCCATCGACGCAGCGATTCCCTCCCCACGAAGCCGTGCAAAAGGGGCGTAGGGTGAAACACTAGGACTTCCTGGGAGGTCACCCATCCCAATACTACTCTAGCCGAAGCGTGCTTAACTACAGAGTTCTGATGGGATCCGGTGCATTAACGCTGGTATGATCACACCCACAAGGATCACACCCCCTCCCCCTCTTCAATGGAGATCGCTGAGTCATGGGGTAGGGTCGGGATAGTAGGCGGGGCATTAAAAGTGCTCGATCCAGATCAGATCCACCCAGTGTTTCGCTCTCCTCTCCTCGGCAGTGCTACTCAGAGCGGAATGCACCCACAACTTCTCATTCCGCCACCAGGTTTCGCGACCTAGGCCCCCAGAACAACGAATTTCGCCTGGATGAAGAACAAAAAGACGTAAGTTCTGCGGCCACCAGCGACGTTGCATAGAGCAGCTTCTGAGTGGTGCATCACATTCGAGGCACCAAGTTGGTATGTCAGAGTCCCACCCTTGGGAAGTGCTGACAACTGATCCGATGCCACATGCAATCCTCCAGATGCCCACCCACGCCGCCTTTTCCCACAACCATGAGAGTCGGTGTTGGGTGCACCGCTCCTGCTCGGAGCTCGGCGTGACTCCCTCCCCGTAGAGCCGTGCAAAAAGGGGGCAAGAGTGCAACACTAGGACTTGCCAGGAGGTCACCCATCCCAGTACTACTTTAGCCCAAGCCCACTTAACTGCGGAGTTCCGATGGTATCTGGTGCATTAACATTGGTATGATTGCACCCGCAAGGATCACTCCCCTTCCCCCTCTTCAATGGAGATCACTGAGGCATGGGGGAGGGCGGGCTTTAAAAGCGCTCGATCCATCGGCTCCCTGTAGTGTCCCCAAGGCCGAACCCCATTGTAAACAAAGTTTGGAAAGGAATTGTCATTATGTTTTATAGGCTGGTGAGCCAAGTTCATATAAGCTGGAGACTTATGTGTTTGTTAGGCCAGGGAGCCTAAGTGTTGAAGGCCAGGAGCCTGCTGTTGTACTTGTATGTATGCAGAACATTTAATAAAATATAAACACCGCCAGGTGCAGACCGACCATGATGAATGAGTGAAGGGGGATTGATCATTCATAGAGTGAGCAAGGAATTAGGGGCTAGAAGGTGGGAAAGGGGCTAAGTGTTGAGTCTGGGGGCTAATCCTAGGAAGCTTAAGCCTGGGAATAATATTTTAATATTATTCCAAAAGGACATGTGCATTTTATGTTTCATTTCATCCTAAGTTTTGGAAAGGATAAGCGTGCAAAGGGGATTCATGTTGATGGAACGCATGTAGTTCCATAGGTGACAAGTGTCAGCCATGGTGCATGCAAATAAAACAGCCAGGGTGAGCCGTGAGAAGGATTCCTCCCCCATTCTACCTGATCATCTGACTGTGTACGGAGCCAGGGATAGTACTACCAACCTGACTCCTGTAGAGAACTTTGGTGCGTCCCTGTGATTCAAAAAGCCTGTGTCTGGCTCTAAGAAACCCCGTGTGTACATGCCCTGAATGAGAAGCCCATGTGGATTTTGGCGAAAGAGTCTGTGTTTGTTCTGGAAAACTGGTACACCCCTTCTCTGTTCTAAACCGTGGATTCTGAATCAACCCCTGCATGGACGACTCATCATGCATCCCTGAGATTCCAGAGTGTGATTCTATCTCGTGTTGCCAAATTAAGGAAAATAGAAGTGTCTCATCCCTACTAAGCCTGGTTATACTGTTGTACCTGTCTGGAGCTTCCCTGGGGTGTTTGTGTCTGGATTCCCGTGGATTGTGGTGGACATGTGTTATCACTGAAATTTCGTCTGCACATGGCGACAAGAACTCCACATCGTCAAAACAGGAATGAAGTCATCCATGGCACAAGATTAATTCCACAGTATTGTAAAAAGGTCAAAAACTATACAAAGTAACCAAAAATTGAAGGGCACTTTACAGAATCTGGGTTCGCGCGCACATGCGTGTAACAGCAAGGTACCATGCGCACATAAGTGTACAATGCGCGGCTGTGGGCGCAAAAACCCGTGCACCTACTAAACGACGCATTTATTGAAATTGGTCGGCCTCCCAACCACTAATGGATTAGCTCCCAAGCCGATTTGACATCAAATCTGAGCTGAATCCGCATGGTAGGCTGGTCAAAGACCTAATTGAGCCCTATAGAGCCCCTTTTCACACTCCAAAGAGGTTACATAATCACCCAATGCTATTCTATAAAAATCCATGAAGAACCATCATTTTCTCAAGGAATTTCATGTATTGTTATGCTGCTAAGATTGTTAAGGACTCTCTTTGACAATAGCACATAGGGATCACTTCATAGAGCCATTCACCTCTCCATTGAGTGAATGTGCTTGGAATTTTTTCACCACCATTTTCATCTTTTTCATTGTAAGGAGAGCAAGTTTGTGAGGGCCTCAAGAGCCTTCCTTTGGAGGAAAAAGGAACCACAGTTCCCTTTCTTCATTGTGCTTTGGATTTCATCAATAGACCAGCTCAAAACATCGGTGATATTGGTCTTGTTGTCTTTTGTCATTTATTTTTCATATGCTCATAGTTTAGTTTGTTTTAATTTATTTATTGTTTATAGTTTTGTTGTTTCTCTTTCTAACCCTTTACTCTACAGCTGCCATGCCTAGAAAGACCCAACTGGGCATGTAAGCACCTTTTATTTGCTCACCTAGTGACGAATTGGGTGCAAACATATTGGTGACCATACTGGGGAGAAGGTATCAATTCCTCCCTCATTTGGGTTCATTTTTCTTTCCTTTTGATTTCATTAACCTGCAGGTTCACAAACCGACCTCTGTCGACCTACTAACCAGTCAATTCACAAGAGGAGTGAGAGAAATCCATTCGGATTTTTTCTTCTCGGATATTTTCCACAGGCGCACGGTTATTCCACCCCACAGGCACGCATCATGCGTGCATGCACCTGTGTAGCAGTTTCTCCCTGTGCACATGCTCTTTATCTCTCAGTTCTGTCAGCGCGCAGGTGCTATACGCGCCTTTGTCCACACTAGAGGCCACGCACCTGAACTAAATATCACATTGTAAGGTCTTGGATGTGGGGAAAATCATTTTCCTTCTTAAGAATTATGATATGCATGCTCTAAATACTGCACCACTTAGACCCCTCAACTTATAAAGGGGATAGTCAAACAAACATAGGCACTTAGGTGGATAAAAATCATTATCGCTTATTTGCTTTTTGCCACGTGGATGGCTTGCTTTGATTTATAATCTAAGTTGAACAATCATACTTAATCACATCTAATTCACATTTGGGACTAGAAATTGAAGTAACACTCTTGAGTATGCTCTTCTCTTGCGCCATCAAGCGATCTTGATAACCAGAAAAGGATTGCGAAAATGGTTTCATCTCCCTTAACAAAATTTCAAAACTTTTAGGAGAGGACAAAGGCCCTTTTGGGACCCCTCTTAGTTTCATTTTTCAAACATATCC
>JZKD02S1557218.1:887011-898546 GCA_000966675.3 Picea glauca | reverse complement strand
AGTTTAAATGGGTTACGTATCCCATAAGGGATAACGTAACCCATACGTAAAATGAACATTAAGTAAAGGATAAGACCATTAAAGAGAAATAAATGTATGGATAAGGGGTTTGGTGAGGAGTAAAGGTGCGAGGNNGGTGAAGGAGGCATAAGGGAGGAAGAAGGACCAGGGAGGGGGATTATTCATTTTGGGGGAGATTGATTCATGCATTGGAGAGGAGAGGGATTTTTGAAGCTTTGAGACAGAGTTAGAACAGTGGGATTTACAGTGCACACCGGGGCTGAGGGGTTTTGGGCTCGGAGGGCTAGGACGTCCGTAGATGTCCTAGGGCCAGGCGTACTGGTCGGTAGGGTGGTTGGTTTTGGGGTGTTCAAGCGAAGGTTCAAGTGAAGATTCAAGCTGCTGTAGATAGTAGCATCAGAGACAGGTATTTAAACTCAAAAATTGTGAAGTGTTTACTTAAATTTAACTTGTATGCAATTTGTTATGTAAAATGTTATTTTATTTATCAAAATATGGGAATGAATTTTAGTAAAGTTCAAAATTTTCGCTCTGTTTTAATTCATAGTAGTTTTATTGAAATCCCGGTCACTACATACTTGCTTAGCCGTCGCCAAGTTAACGGCAAATTCGCTCGATAGATCATTATCCTTTAGGAATACGACCTCGAGTTTTCAACACCTAAGAGTAAGAAGGCCCTTGTTCTCACTGAACTTGTCATGGCCCTTCCCTCTGACACACCCAGTGCCCTCGTCAATACCGACTTTCCTAACGAACATCTCTTTTACATCTCTTCAAATGATCCTTGGTATGGCAACCTTCTCGTCTACCTACGAACTCAAAAGTTTGGCAACCACTTATCACGATATGATCGTCAGCGCATTCGCCATCAGGCCCCCTGCTATCTCCTCATCGGTGACATCCTATATCGGCGGGGCGTCGACACCATTCTTCGTCGCTGCCTGACTATTGACGAGGCTGACAGAGTCTTAAACGACTGCCACAACGGCACATGTGGGGGCCATATTTCAGGTATTTCCACGGCTCAGAAGATAATCCGAGCTGGTTATTTTTGGCCTACCCTATTTCACGATTGCATTCATGCTGTGAAACGATGTGAGCAATGTCAGCTCTATGCCAACAAATCCCGAGCCCCCCCCACCCTTCTTCACCCTGTCATTACTGCGGGCCCCTTTTGTAAATGGGGCATCAACTTTATGACTTGTAATCCCCCCTCCAGCAATGGTCACAAATACATTGTTTTCACAGTTGATTAGTTCACCAAATGGGTCGAAGCTATGCCCACTTTCAACAACACCGCGGACACTGCAGCGCGTTTCTTCTTTAACCGCGTCATCTCCCATTTTGGCGTACCCCTCCAACTCATTTCCGACCATGGGAAACACTTTGAGAATGATATCTTCGTCCAGCTCTCATCTCAGTTAGGCTTCTCTCATGAGTTTGCCTCACCATATTACCCTCAGTCAAACAGACAGGTCGAAGTAGTGAACAAAGTCCTCAAGACCATGTTACAATGCACGGTTAATAAACATAAAACCAATTGGAATCGTATGTTATTTTCCATGCTATGGGCTTATCGAATGGCAGTAAAGACCGCTATCGGTTTCACGCCATTTCATTTAGTCCATGGGGTTGAGGCAACTCTTCCCATCGAGTGTGAAATTCCCACCCTACGCACCGCAGTTGAGATTTTACCTGACACTTCTCCAATGGAGCAACGCTTGCTGAACTTGGAGTCTCTGGATGAAGATCGTCGATCCTCATTACAGAACAACGAGGCAGCTAAAAAATGATCCAAGGCTACCTTTGATCGCCATGTCAACCTTCGATCATTTCGTGAAGGCGACCTCGTCTTGGCCTATGATATCGCCCATGATACCTTTGTCCATGGCAAGTTCGAATCACTTCGGCATGGCCCTTACATTATCCAACATTGCCTCACCAAAGGCGCATACATCCTGGCCTCCCCCGAAGGCCTCTCACTCAAGGAACCCGTCAATGGGTTATACCTCAAGAAATTTTATGCTTAGAAGTAGTCATTCTACTTTAGGTTACTTTTTCTTGTTTAGTGTTTTTAATCTTTTTCCTCCTACCCTTTTCGTCTAAACTATCCTTTGTGCTATTGACAGATGCTTCCTCCACTAGCCTACCACATTGGGTACACCGACGGCGCCAGCCGTTGGACACAAAATCTCGCTTCGGCTGCTTGGGCTCTCTACACCCCTTCACATGAAATGCTACATTCCAACGGCATATGTTTGGGACCAGCAACCAACAACCAAGCCAAATACATTGTTGTCATTGGCCTCCTGACCGACACCCAACATCATCATATTCGTCACCTTAGCGTTTTCCTCGACTCTCAACTAGTCGTCCTCCAGCTCAACAATGTATACCGTGTACGTGATCCGTGCCTCTTTCGCAAATACCTATAGGTTAGGTTATTATCTCGACATTTTGATTCCATTACATTTACACATATTCCAAGACAATTGAATCAAAAAATAGATGAAATAGCTAACATGGTGTTAGATTGGCATATATCACATCAAGCTACACATACATAAACATCTCATACATCTCGTCACAGCATATATATAGAATAGACACCATCATCATCAACACAAAACACATGTAAAACACATTTGGATCTCAACATGTATACTCATATATATATATATATATATGGGCCCATCAGGCCATCAGAATGTTTACATACAAAAAATATACATCGGCCCGCAGGCCAGTGCCACATCTCGGTACAAAACTCGGCTCACCAGCCTATCAAAAAGGTATACCACATACATACATACATTAGGGTGCCTCTATCGCACCCCCAGCTACTCCTCCCTCAGGAGGAGGTGGTGGCCCACCACCACCTTCCCCAGGCGGTGGTAGTGGAACACCTGCAGGACCCTCCTGCCCCGGCGGCAGGCGTCCACTAGTCATCACGGCAAGCACAGCTGCTCGTCACACTATCCCCCGCCATGGTGGAGGTAACCCTATGCACTACTCCAGGAACCCCTTGTCCTAGATGCGGATCCACATTCCCTCATGCCCAACACCATCTCTAAACGATGACGTAGATCATCCAAATCCACTCTGGCTGCCGCCGGAGGAGCATGAGACGGCCCTGAACCAGGATCGTTGAACCGGCGTCTCCTCGCTGCCCTCTCGGGCTCTACAGGTCACCCAGCGGCCTCATCTCGTCGCTGCCTCTCTCCACATGGAGGTCTCTCCAACTCTCGCTGAACCGGCGCTCTATACAACTCCACCTCGCGACTGCAAGGTGCCAAATCTGCACATACACAAAGCAACAAACAGCAGATCGTATCAGTGTCTATACATCATCATATGAACTGATATATCACAAGCTAACATAAATCAAAACATACAAATACACAACATACCTCGATGGTCAAACACCTCCCTAGGAGGAAACACCATGTCTGGGTCCCCCCGGAAGTCCACCCCAGCATAGGGGTACTGGAGTATAACCTGCGGCATCTGCCGCCATATCTACGCCGCCTACGCTGTGAAATAATGCCTGCCTTTGCCACCACCATGGAGAACCAAAACTGATGACCACCACCTCAAGCACGGCTCTCATACCCCTGGTTCCTCTAGTAGCACCCTCGGGCATAGCATCGGCACCCTCTCCAAGAAATAGGCTACCAAGATCGAGCCGAATGTGAACTCCCTGGTACCTGTGGACCGACAACGGTCCAACTGCGCGATCATCTGCACATGCAGTGTCAAACCCCAGGCGAACCTCTCATGGCCCACCACCACCCTCTCCATCACCAGCAGCTGGCCACCACTGATTCGTTGGGTCGCCAGTGACCCGTACACCCGAACAATCATCGTCGTTATGCAACGATGTAACAGGGCATCTAGACCACTCACACTCACTACATTCCCCAACATGTAGTTCTCGCCTGAGCAATATCATAGGGCAACATCATCCAAGTGTGTATCCCTCGACAGCACAAGCTCTGCCGGAAGCAGTGTTCCCCGAAAGGGGAGCCCAGTCAAGAAATAGATATCCTCCACCGCAGTGAAGGGGATCTGCTCTCCTCGCACGAGGAAGCAGTGCAGATCTGGACTCCACATCTGGAGCAGAAACTGGAGTAAATACTCATGTGCCCATATCAACGGGCACTCAAAGAACTTTAGCAACCCACTGGTTTCTAAAGTCGCTCGAACTGCAGGCCCTGGATTGGCCACAGCATCTCGCAACTGTGACCAGTCATGCTCACACCACCGCACATCCATGGTCACTGCTAGCCACCTGCACACAACACAAAGTCCTATATTAGCTTATGAAAACATCCAATGCATCAAAAAGGCTCATTTTTTTACCCTTAAAACTTGCCTCAACGGCGCGGTTTTACCACACACAGGCACGCACACATGCACACATGTTCACTATACAGGCGCGCACGTATGCGCGCCTGTTCTTCTCACAAGCGCGCTCATGAGCGCGCCTATTCACAATACAAGCACGCGCTAGGGCGCGCCTGTCAAACCCACAGGCGTGCTCTGGAGCGCACTTGTTCACCCCACAGGTGAACACTAATGCGCGCCTTTTCACCTCACAGGCGCGCCCCTAGGGCGCGCCTTAAATTCTCACCCACGCGTACCCATGCACGTTTATTATGTGGACAGGCATGCACATATGTGCACCTCCCACTGAATCACCCGCACACGTGGGCCCACATCCTATAAAAATTCCCCTTAAACCCCCTGTACAGCCCCCCGTACCTACCCTGCCCAAAAATTAGAAACCTATTTCTATGCAGGATGATCAGACCACTAACCTGAGACTCTCACACCGTCGATTGGATACCTCATGCTCCCTGAAACTCCAAATCTCCTCTACAATCTGCATGTCCAGTCACTGTAGCAGTAGGTACAAATGAGGTGGCAATGTGGGCCCTATATCTATATATAGGGCTTTTTCCAAACTTCCACTCAACATTCTGGGAGCCCACGGTGTCCATTTGTCAAACCGCCTTCAGCCATGGGATCAGCATCCCACCGCCTACATCACGGCTGCCCCTGGGTCACTTTTCGTCCTAGGCCCCCGAGGAACCTTTTTTCCATATCATGGTCAGGTACGCACGCGCATAGTCACATTTGTCAAATACATGCTCATATCTTTGATTCTTTTTAGATATTGTTCACTTTGGGTATTTTGGTTGTTTTATGTGCAGGTACTTAATCGCCATCTCTCCACATCATTCCTTCAGGTATATACTCAGCACTGGCATGTAGTCTCTCCCGCTGTATTGCATTTACATTTCTAGTCACACCCTCTGATATTGGCCTGTAGGATACCAATTCCCGGCTCTGTAGTACTCACACCTCTAGTTGCATCATCGGTACTGTACCCCAGTAGCATTCTCACCCACATGAGTTGTCCCATTCATATCACCTTTTGGTACTTTTAACACTCATGTTGTTCTTCATTACCCTTTAGGGATGGGAGTCCCGATAGTCTTTCATCATGTTGTAGATCAACCACATATTTCTTCTCCTCATTTTGCTAGCTTCCCATATGGACTCCTAGATCATCACTTTATGGATATGTTCTTGTTACCTGCACCTCCACAGGATCACGAACCCACCATTTCATCCACCATCAGTTTTCCCATCTGCGAACCTATCTTCATCTCACCTACCTCATACAGAAACTCACCAATGGGGCCACCACCCTTCATCAGTTTTCCCAGAAATTTCTGCCCTCCCTGGGGCACTCATTTCACACTAGGGCACACGTTTCTGTATTTGTACATTTTTCCAAAATTATTCATTCTTTATTGTACAAACGCCTTTATTTCCAATTATTTGATTTTGTCATCACTGTTGGTGACCTTCTTGGCCACACGCAACCCATGTCACCCTTGGTTGGAGCATTCCTTCTCATTTACCCTTGCCAGCATCGTCCATATCTTCAGAGTACTACCCAGGTCACTTACCTTTACCCTCTAAATTTGTTCACCTTGCCCCGCCTCTGGCACAACTTATCACTGATCTTGTCGTCCCCCTGACACTCGATCTTTTCACACGGTTGCGGCCACTCATTATATCATACCCCCTCCAACCAAGGGCAGTCTTGAGTCTTCCCACATCTTGAATTCATCCATGTACCTCTTTCACTTCCTCACCACAGTGGATTCCACGAATCCCTTTGCTTCTGGGAGTCGCGTCCCCCTTTTTTCGACATCAGCACAATTTTCCAGAAGGGCAACAATATCTTAATTCTCATTTTCCATTCAATGAGAGATATCGGACAGCACAGGGGGAAACACCATTTCTCCCTGATGTCGTTGACCCCCATAACATTCGATGCCAACACTTTCTCATGTTGCGGTGGGTCTTACTTTGCGACTATTTCAGTTATCATTATCAGTTGTCGAAGACCTATGACCTTGGTAGGGCCATCACTGCCTGCATCATCGTCGCTGCTTGTTACTGCGATCATTGCCTATTGTTCAAAGTATGTTCCTTTGCAGAATTGTCTTATGCCTTTATCATTACCACCCCCAAGGGCGTTGTAGTTGTCTACACCAACACTTCAATCATCTTTTTCAGAGTTACATAAATACGAGCATGGGGCATGCCCGCCTCGTTTGTACACAGTTGTATATTGTTACGCACCTTCTGGAAGGTCAGGTTCTACCAGTTCCTTTCTTCTCCAAAGGATTGCTCTACATGGTCCCACTCTTGTTCTCTCTTACCACACCATTCTCAGTAAAATAAACATTGATGGATTTCAGCTATATGTATGCTCCTAACCTCATCCATCAGGGGGCATCTGTTATCACTGAAATTTCATCCGCACATGGCGACAAGAACTCCGCATCCTCAAAACAGGAATGAAGTCATCCATGGCACAGGATTAATTCCACAGCATTGCAAAAGGGTCAAAAACTATACAAAGTAACCAAAAATTGAAGGGCGCTTTACATAATCTGGGTTCGCATGCACATGCGCGTAACAACAACGTACCATGCGCGCATAAGTGCATGATGCGCAGCTGTGGGCGCAAAAACCCGCGCACCTGCTAAACGGCGCATTTATTGAAATTGGTCGGCCTCCCAACCACTAATGGATTAGCTCCCAAGCCGAGTTGACATCAAATCTGAGCTGAATCCGCATGGTAGGCTAGTCAAAGACCTAATTGAGCCCTAAAGAGCCCCTTTTCACACTCCAAAGAGGTTACATAATCACCCAATGCTATGCTATAAAAAGCCATGAAGAACCATCATTTTCTCAAGGAATTTCATGTATTGTTATGCTGCTAAGATTGTTAAGGACTCATTCTTTGACAATAGCACATAGGGATCACTTCATAGAGCCATTCACCTCTCCATTGAGTGAATGTGCTTGGAATTCTTTCACCACCATTTTCATCTTTTTCATTGTAAGGAGAGCAAGTTTGTGAGGGCCTCAAGAGCCTTCCTTTGGAGGAAGAAGGAAACACAGTTCCCTTTCTTCATTGTTCTTTGGATTTCATCAATAGACCAGCTCAAAACATTGGTGATATTGGTCTTGTTGTCTTTTGTCATTTATTTTTCATATTCTCATAGTTTAGTTTGTTTTAATTTATTTCTTGTTTATAGTTTTGTTGTTTCTCTTTCTAACCCTTTACTCTACAGCTATCATGCCTAGAAAGACCCAACTGGGCATGTAAGCACCTTTTATTTTCTCACCTAGTGACGAATTGGGTGCAAACAACATGTATTGTTTGTTCCTGTGTGGCTTGTTGGCCAGTTTGTACAACACTCTCTCCAGGTGAGAGAGGTTGTTGAAGTTGGAAGAACAGTTTGTTGGGCCTGTGAGCGATTCCCTCCAGGTGAGAGAGTGCGTAGAGGAAGGAGAGAACTCCTGGAAGGAACCTTGTAGCTGCCATAGAGCCCGAAGACTTCCAGACCAACCTATTCCTGTAACCCAAGGTAAGGGAGATTAGCAGTCGAAGGATTGTCTAGGTGACAGAGAAGGTGTATACTCCTAGGGTGGAACAGGCATGTGGGGAATGAGGGTATGTGAGCAGTGAGCATGGGAGGTTCCTTCGAGAGAATCCCTTCCTTGTGGTTGTGTGTTGTTTTCCTTGTAACCTCAGCCTAGCCTAGATTTCCTTGCCTTAGGGTGGAGCTTAGTCCCAGCTCGGGGGTGACCCACTGCTGAGCTGATGAGCAGTGTGGTCTAAGGCTGGGAGGTTCGTGGAAGGATTGCACTTGGTTGGTGGAATCTACCATTGATAAAGATAAGTATCTGATTATGTTTTAATCATGTTTTGTTTGATTGTGCTGCTTATGTATCATGTTTTCCGCTATGTATATGAATTAATATGAAAATCTAATTGCTTGCTGACTATGGCGGTAATTCATATGAATACTCTGTGTTGAATGGGTTTATTGTTTAAATGCATATGGATTAAATAACATCTATATGAGTTATGTACAAAGTGGTGTTATAGTCGTCCTTTAAGAGCGATTAAACAAAGTAGCAGAAAAGGTGTGCTACACTCCCTCGCCATGGAACCGTGAAAAAGGGGTGGAGGGTGCAACACTAAGACTTCTCGAGAGGTCAACCATCCCAGTACTAATCTATCCCAAGCCCGCTTAACTATGGAGTTCCGATGGGATCCGGTGCATTAACGCTGGTATGATCACACCTGCAAGGATCACTCCCTCTCCCCCTCTTTAATGGAGATCATCGAGGAGTGGGGTAGGGCCAGGAGAGGAGGGGGGCCATTAAAAGTTCCCGATCCATCGACACGATGGTTCCCTCCCCACAGATTTGTGCAAAAGAGGCAGAGGGTGCAAAACTAGGACTTCTCGAGAGTTCACCCATCCAAGTACAACTCTATCCCAAGTGTGCTTAACTGCGGAGTCTCGATGGGATCTGGTGCATTAATGCTGGTGTTAGTGAAAATTCTTGCAAGGGGGTGTTTTCTCTCCAAGATCCAAGCCCGTGGCATAAATGCGAAGAAATGGGGCTTAAAGAACCTAACATATGCATTTTGTCCAAGGTCATAGCCATGAGTGCACTATGCAGCGCAGAAAATCCATTTCAGGTCAAAATTGCAAGTAGGCGAGTGGCTCCAGTATTCAGCGGAGAGGATCGATCGATGGAGCAGATCATCGATCGACAGAAATTTGAGGCCAATGGAGTTGTGTCATGTTTAGCATAGGAATCGGGCCCACAATCTCACCGAAATGATCCAGACCATCCATCCCGGAGGAGCACGTGGCAAACGATCGAGCTCTATCGCAGCTTCGCCCATCGCAACCTTGAAACACTTTTTCTCTGCAACTAGGATCCCCGAGACGTGAAGTGTTGAAGGCGTTCGGGATTTGGGCCCACAATATTACTGAGATGTTCAAGGTCGTTTGATTAGAGAGGGGCACATGGTGCATGATTACGCTCTATCGCCTCTTTGCGCATCACAACTTTGAAGCACAAGGACTAGCCTCCTCCCATTCACGAGATGTGAACTTCCAAAAGCGCCCTTGAGGATAAGCACAGGTTCATGGCCCGTGGTCACTCAGGGAAATAGAAGGAGTTGTGCGAAAGGGCCAAAAGGGACAGGTTTAGCTACAGAAGGGATCGACGCAATCTCTAGGTGCCAGTCCAACTTGGTCTCAACCTTGGTTCCTGCTAGGAGTAAATGGAGGTGGGAGGAGGTGGTTGAAACCTCTCCTCACTCATTAATTGTAAGGTATGGAGGATCCGGCAGGCAGTTTGCCCGAGATGGTCTTGTGTGTTGGTTTTTCTCAAAGAAGCCATGTCGATTCCTCAACTAACCAGAAAAGTCTACACACACTAGCTCAACATTTAATGGCTCATCTACCCCCCTTGCAAGAGCCATGAACAGTTAAGGTGGCATCTGACGAAGAATTTCTGTCCGAGTCTGACTGAAGGGACGCCACGCCTCTGTTGGGCGAATTTTTCTGAGTATATGTACTCAGTTTTTTTTGTATTTTTAGAGGTATCGATGGTTGAGCTAGGATTTCGATTGTAAAGTTTTGATGAAGCACTGGTTTCTCTAGTTATGTACTAAGCCATGGGGGAGGGCAGGCTTTAAAAGCACTCAATCCATCAGCTCCCTCCCCATGAATCCATGTAAAAGGGGCGGAGGGTGCAACACTAGGACTTCCCGGGAGGTCACCCATCCCAGTACTACTCTAGCCCAAGCCTGCTTAACTATGGAGTTTCTATGGGATCCGGTGCATTAACACTGGTATGATCGCACCCACAAGTATCACTCCCCCTCCCCCTATTCAATGAAGATCATTGAGGCATGGGTGAGGGCCAGGAGAGGAGGGGGGTCATTAAAAGCGCTCGATCCATCGACACGGCAATTCCCTCCCCATGGAGCTGTGCAAAAGGGGTGGAGGGTGCAACACTAGGACTTCCCAGGAGGTCACCCCTCCCAGTACTACTCTATCCCAAGCATGCTTAACTATAGAGTTCTGATGGGATTCGATGCATTAGTGATCAGGGGATCAAATTTTGCTCAATTTTCAAAGTGCTCGGATTGAGACGAAAACAGTGCCATTGTGTCCGTCTCGTTTTCCTGATTCCAGTGGTATATTTATTTTTGCAAATGGAGTCCGTATGGAGGATAAATCACGATTTGACTGCCAAGTCAAACAGGGAAAAATTTGGGATGCTGACTGTACCTGTCCGTACAGTCTGTACGGCCACGTGGAGGGTCGTACCATCATGATGATGTGGTGTATTGGTGATGTGGCACAGTTTGTTTGGATGTTCGTTGACTAGTGATATGCTGACACGTGTCACTATGTGGTTGGCCTATATGTTTTTGTTTGTATAAAAGGGTTTGGAGCCCGTGGGGTTCGACCCCCGGACCTCTCCATACACCAAAGTTTTCATAACACTACGCTAGCCAACAGTCCCGCACATATTCCTTGTTATGTATTCTGGTGCATATATATTTATGTTTGGGTTTTGTGCTATGTGGAAAAAGGGGTGGGCCGGGGCTTACGCCCCGACCCATGGTTTCATTGTAACACATATAACCATATGATATGGCGCGGGTTTGAATAGTCCACAGACTATATTATATATAACACATTGTAATATTAAAACGCGCGCAATGTATATTGCAATACATTGCAATATAACATTGCATATATATATGTTAAAGTTTGCATATTAAAAAATGCGCACAGGGTTTATTAACCTTTGGTTTATATATGTAACCCGTGGTTGGTCGGTGTATAACCGCGCGGGAGTTTTAAAACGGAAAAACTACTTTTATGTCGCGCCTTTGGTCCCATGGCCATATGACCCAGTGTCAGGGCGGTTAGGGGCTGGAGGCGCCCTAACCGTTCTATGGTTTGTACCAGTGCACGGTTGTGTATGGGTCTTGGTTTTTACACCTTTAAAGAGCGTGTGTGCTAGGTTTGAAGCACAAGGGTGCGAATTGTAGAACCAGAGACAGCATAGTTGAAGGGGAGAACTTCAAGGAGGCTATCT
>JZKD02S1557218.1:857662-876686 GCA_000966675.3 Picea glauca | reverse complement strand
AGAGATTTACATGTCTGGATGAAGAGGGAAATCAGGTAACAGTCCAAGGAATTCCTAGAGCCGTGGCTGTGAGGGAAATCTCAGCCATGCAGCTGAAGAAATGTTACCGGAAAGGCTGTCAATTATTTGCAGATCAGGTGGAAGAAGCATCTCGAGATGAAGTCTCGAATCTGGAAGACCACAAAGTACTTAAAGAATTCAAGGACATATTTCAGGAGGTACCTGGACTACCTTCGAGGAGGGACATCGATTTTTCTATAAATTTGATGCCTGGAACAACTCCAATTTCTAAAGCTCATTATAGAATGAGTACACCAGAGCTGAAGGAGTTTCAATTGCAGCTCGAAGAGCTACTAAAGAAAGGTTACATTCACCCCAGTGTGTCACCTTGGAGAGCCCCAATCCTATTCGTGAAGAAGAAAGATGGGACGTGGAGGCTGTGCATTGATTTTCTGCAGTTGAATAAGGTCACTGTCAAGAACAAGTATCCTCTGCCAAGGATTGATGATCTTTTTGATCAGTTGAAGGATGCRAAAATATTTTTGAAAATAGATCTCCGATCAGGATATCACCAAGTGATAATAAAGGATGAGGACATCAGCAAGACCGCCTTTAGAACAATGTATGGTCATTATGAGTTCACGGTGGTTCTGTTTGGACTGTCCAATGCGCTTGTTGTTTTCATGTGCTTAATGAATGGAGTGTTCAAAAATTATTTGGACAAGTTTTTCATAGTCTTCCTAGACGATGTCTTGGTGTATTCCAAGACAGAGGAAGAACACGAGAAACACCTGAGAATGGTGCTGCAGGTGTTGAGAGAACACCAGTTGTACGCAAAACTGAGCAAGTGCTCTTTTTACCAAAGACAGATCCATTACTTGGGACACATTATATCTGAAGAAGGGATCGTTGTGGATCCTAAAAAGGTACAGGCCATTTGAGAATGGCCAGCGCCAAGGAATGTGGAAGAAGTTAGATATTTTATGGGTCTGGCGGGCTATTATAGGAGGTTCATAGTCGAATTCTCAAAGATAGCTCATTCTATCACTTCCTTGCAAAGGAAGGAGAAGAAGTTCTAGTGGACTGAAGAATGTGAGAGTAGCTTCCAGCGATTGAAGTAGCTGCTAACTAGTGCTCCAATCCTAAAGATTGTAGATCCAAACAAGGATTACATAGTTTGCACAGATGCATGTAAGGAGGGGATAGGAGGAGTTCTCAGCCAAGAGGGATTTTTAATTTGTTATGAATACCGAAATTTGAAGGAACATGAGAAGAATCATGCCACTCAAGATTTAGAGCTGGCAGCAATCGTCCACGCCTTGAGGAAATGGAGACATTACCTCATGGGCAAGAGATTCGAGTTGAGAACAGACCATAACGGTCTGAAGTATTTATTTGATCAGCCGACCTTAAATGCCAGGAAAATCAGATGGTTGGATTTTCTGTGCGAATATGACTTTGATATCAATCATATCAAAGGGAAAGAAAATAAGGTGGTTGATACACTCAGCAGAAAAATACACGAATTATATGCTACAGCCATTAGCATGTACCAGACTGAGATGAAAGACAGAATTTTGGAAGCTGCAAATGTTGATTTGTAGTACAAAAATCTTGTAGCAAAGCTACAACAGTGCGAGAGACCACAAACCAAGGAAAGTTACACCTTGGGAACTAATGGTTTACTTCTGTATAAAAATAGAGTGTATGTACCCAATGTCCGAGAGTTGAAACTAGCAATTCTAAAGGAGATGCATAACGTGGCTTATGCTGGACATCCTGGATATCAGAAGACTATGGTAGCAGTCAAAAGCCATTACTTTTTGCTGGGTTTGAAGAAAGAAATCGTTGAATACATCGCCAGATGTATGGAGTGCCAAAAGGTTAAGGATGAGCATAGACACCCAGCAGGGTTGCTGCAACCTTTACCTATTCCTGAGTGGAAATGGGACATGGTAACAATGGATTTTATCACCGGACTACCTAGGACAAGAAAGCAACATGATTCAATCATGGTGGTGGTGGACAAGCTTACTAAAGTTGCCCATTTTATTCCAATGAAAACCACCCACAGAGCAGCAGATGTTGTTGATACCTTCTTAAAATAAGTTGCACACTTGCATGGAATTCCTAAGACAATTGTGTTTGATAGAGACTCGAAATTCACTTCAAACTTCTGGAAAGGACTGTTCAAAGGATTCCTCCCCCATTCTACCCGATCATCTGACTGCGTACGGAGCCGAGGATAGTACTACCAACCCGACTCCTGTAGAGAACTTTGGTGCATCCCTGTGATTCGAAAAGCCTGTGTCTGGCTCTAAGAAAACCCGTGTGTACATGCCCTGAATGAGAAGCCCGTGTGGATTTTGGGGAAAGAGTCTATGTTTGTTCTGGAAAGTTGGTACACCCCTTCTCTATTCTAAACCGTGGAGTCTGAATCGACCCCTGTGTGGATGACTCGTCACGCATCCCTGAGATTCTAGATTGTGAGTCTATCTCGTGTTTCCAAATTGAGGAAAACAGAAGTGTCTCATCCCTGCTAAGCATGGTTATACTGGTGTACATGTCTGGAGCTGCCCTGGGGTGTTCGTGTCTGGATTCCTGTGGATTGTGGTGGACATGTATTGTTTGTTCCTGTGTGGCTTGTTGGCCAGTTTGTACAACACTCTCTCCAGGTGAGAGAGGTGGTTGAAGTTGGAAGAACAGGTTGTTGGGCCCATGAGCGACTCCCTCTAGGTGAGAGAGTGCATAGAGGAAGGAGAGAACTTCTGGAAGGAACCCTGTAGCTGCCATAGAGCCCAGAGACTTCTGGTCTGGCCTGTTTCTGTAACCCAAGGTAAGGGAGATTAGTAGCCGAAGGACTATCCAGGTGACAGAGAAGGTGTATAGTCCTGGGGTCAAATAGGCATGTGGGGAATGAGGGTCTATGGGCAGTGAGTGTGGGAGGTTCCTTGGAGAGAATCCCTTCCTTGTGGTTGTGTGTTGTTTTCCCTGTAACCTCATCCTAGCCTAGATTTCCTTGCCTTGGGGTGGAGCTTACTCCCAGCTCGGGGGTGACCCACTACTGAGCTGATGAGCAGTGTGGTCTAAGGCCAGGAGGTTTATGGAAGGCCTACACTTTGTTGGTGGAATCTACCATTGATAAAGATAAGTATCTGATTATGTTTTAATCATGTTTTGCATGACTGTGTTGCTTATGTATCATGTTTTCCGCTGTGTATATGAATTAATATGAAAATTTAATTGCTTGCTGACTATGGAGGTAATTCATATGAATACTCTGTGTTGAATGGGTTTATTGTTTAAATGCATGTGGGTTAAATAACATCTGTATGAGTTATGTACAAAGTGGTGTTATAGTCTTCCTTTAAGAGCGATTAAACAAAGTATCAGAAAAGGTGTGCTACACTCCCTCCCCACGGAGCCATGCAAAAGGGGTGGAGAGTGCAACACTAGGACTTCCTGGGAGGTCAACCATCCCAGTACTACTCTAGCCCAAGCTCGATTAACTGCGGAGTTCCGATAGGATCCGGTGCATTAACGTTGGTATGATCAGACCTGGAAGGATCACTCCCCCTCCCCCTCTTTAATGGAGATCACTGAGGAGTGGGGTAGGGCCAAGAGAGGAGGGGGGCCATTAAAAGTGTCTGATCCATCGACGCAATAGTTCCCTCCCCATGTTTCTATGCAAAAGAGGCAGAGGGTGCAACACTAGGACTTCCCAAGAGGTCACCCATCCCAATACTACTCTAGCCCAAGTGCGCTTAACTGCGAAGTTTCGATGGGATCCAGTGCATTAATGCTGGTGTTAGTGAAAATTCTTACAAGGGGGTGTTTTCTCTCCAAGATCCAAGCTCGTGGTGTAAATGCGAAGAAATGGGGCTTAAAGAACCTAACATATGCATTTTGTCCAAGGTCACAACCATGAGTGCACTGTGCAGCACAGAAAATCCATTTCAGGTCAAAATTGCAAGTAGGCGAGCGACTCCAGTATTCAGTGGCAAGGATCGATCGATGGAGTAGATCGTCGGTCAATAGAAATTCGAGGCCAATGGAGTTGCGCCGTGTTTAGCATAGGAATTGGGCTCGCAATCTCACCGAAATGATCCAGACCGTCCATCCCGGAGGAGCACGTGGCACACGATTGAGCTCTATCGCAGCTTCGCCCATCGCGACCTTGAAACACTTTTCCTCTGCAACTGGGATCCTCGAGACGTGAAGTGTCAAAGGCATCCGAGATTTGGGCCCACAATATTTTTGAGATATTCAGGGTCATCCGATCAGAGAGGGGCACGTGGTGCATGATTACGCTCTATCGCCTCTTTGCGCATCATGAATTTGAAGCACAAGGAGTAGCCTCCTCCCATTCACGAGACGTGAAGAGCTAAAAGTTCCCTTGAGGATAAGCATAGGCTCACGGCCCATGGTCACTCGAGGAAATAGAAGGAGTTGTGCGAAAGGGCCAAAAGAGCCAGGTTTAGTTGCAGAAGGGATCGTCGCAATCTCCAGGTGCCAGTCTGACTTGGTCTCAACCCTAGTTCCTGCTAGGAGTAAATGGAGGTGGGAGGAGGTGGTTGAAACCTCTCCTCACTCATTAATTGTAAGGTATGGAGGATCCGGTAGGTAGTCTACCTGAGATGGTCTTGTGTGTTGGTTTTTCTCAAAGAATCCATGCCGAGTCCTCAACTAACCAGAAAAGTCTGCACACACTAGCTCAACATTTAATGGCTCAGCTACCCCCCTTGCAAGAGCCATGCACAGTTAAGGTGGCGTCTGATGAAGGATTTCCATCTGAGACTGACTGAAGGGACGCCACGGCTCTTTTGGGCAAATTTTTCTGAGTATATGTACTCAGTTTTTTTTGTATTTTTAGAGGTATCGATGGTTGAGCTAGGCTTCCGATTGTAAAGTTTTGATGAAGCACTGGTTGTTCTAGTTATGTATTGGCATTTGAGAATTCTTGCCTTATGAATTTCAGCCTCTTTCCATCTCTCTGTGTACACTGTGTTAGAACAGCTCGGAATTGGAGGATCCGATCGAGTTGCACTATTATAGGATGATGTATGTTGGATCACTATAATAATTGTATTGTTTCTAATCAGTTCTTGTATTTTCTCAACGTTGAATGATTTGGAATTGGAAGATTCAGTCAAGTCACACTTCAGTTCCCCGAAACTCTGAACCAAGAGGATCTTGTATTCTGAGTTTTTCCTCCTCAAGCTGCTGAAAGGCCTAATTCCCAAAGTAGTCTTACTCACTCATCTCACTAAGTCTTCCATCTGCTCATTTTATAATCAACTCACTGACAGAAGTTAGATCAATACCTCTTTTGTTTTTCTACATACCAAGACTGGTTTTCTGAGTTAGAGTGATATCTTGTTTAGTATTTATCCATTCGATCACTCCATTAAATTATTCGTGACATAAACTGATGGGCATCGGGCTCTGCTCCTGCTGCAATCCAGAAGTGACTTCCAACACCAATCGTTGTTATGATCGCACCCGCAAGGATCACTCCCCTTCCCCCTCCTCAATGGGGATCACTAAGCCATGGGGGAGGGTAGGCTTTAAAAGTGCTAGATCCATGGGCTCCCTCCCCACGAAACCATGCAAAAGGGGCAGAGGGTGCAACACTAGAACTTCCTCGGAGGTCACCCATCCCAGTACTACTCTATCCCTATCCTACTTAACTGCGGAGTTTCGATGGGATCTTGTGCATTAACACTGGTATGATCACACCCGCAAGTATCACTCCCCCTCCCCCTCTTAAATGGAGATCACTGAGGTGTGGGTGAGGGCCAGGAGAGGAGGGGGGGCATTAAAATCACTCAATCCATCGACGCAGCGGTTCCCTCTGTTAGCACTCGATAAATTTCCTAGAGGTTGAAAAAGAAGAAATTTACTAAGGTAACCTTAACCAACCGCTTTTAGAGCTGGGATCTAGCCCTTCCAGCTCCAGAGAGGGATCTCTCTGTATAATTTAGCTTTGTTTTAAATTAAGATATTAGGCTAGCTAAAGAAATTGTTGGCTTTGTTGTAAAGGGTTTTTAAAGTTGGTTGAGACAAACTACACCTCCATTGGGCTATGGGGTCAGTGTTTAATCAATTCGGAGAAAGAACCAGAAATGCCAAAGAAGTTTTTCACAGGGCGAGGTAATACATTCACTGGATCTTTTCATATTTTAAATGATGAATGGAAGAACAGATGAGGAAAATAACTTCAACTAACAAGCACTTAAGAATCTCTTAATTGAAGATATTTAGAAGATAAACACTTAAATCTCTAGAATCGGAAACAGGGTATCAGAGATAAATCCTACAACATAACGCTATTCGTAAAGATTAGATTCAGACAACAAAATGAAATACGGAGAAAGAAAATATTAACTCAGGGAATCACATCACCAGTGAACATACACAAGAATCCTGTAAAATGCCTCTTCTTTATTAATGGTGAGTCTCTTCAAAAATGATACAGCTTGATGGCAATCGGGTGTGCGAATCAACAACCCTCAATACATCGGAAAATGAAGTATTTAAAAAACAAAATACATACGCTCCTGTCATAACTGATCAGGACGTGCTCATACTATTTTTAGACTAACTACCTTAACTAATCAAAACTGCTTTGATGACTCATTACAACTGTATACTGAATTTCGGGGGTAGGTTGTTGGCGAGGTGCCTCCACAACCTCTGCTGACAGGACATCTGACTGGACGCAACAACTCATCTGCTTAGTCTAGTAGATCGCACAGTTCTTCCCATCTGATGTGACCTGGCACTGTGACTTTAAGCAACATCCGATACACTTCGTCCATGTCTGTGTACTTAGCAAATGTGGGCTTGATGACGAAGATGTGCTTAATTTCATGCTGGATACTAATATCCAACTGCAAGGCATCCATGACTCTTCCTGTGATGCTTGCCTGTATACCTACAAACTTAGAACTATCCCTGGATACTTCAGTTAATTTTTTCTTATAATCAGTGAGGGTCATTAGCTTTTCATTAATGAACTTCATACCAGGCAGGCCCTTTCTTTGCAGAGCATCTATTTTACTGAAGAACCTCTGCACTCCTTGGTCCATGACTTGGATCTTCTCTTCAAGCTGCAGCATGAGACCTCTTTTGGTTAGAACTCTTTTCACCTCCAATATGGTCTCGGTTCTGTCTTCGATTTTTAATTCCTCGAGTTCCTACCGGGTCTTAGAATTCAGGAACCTTATGATTTCATTCACTTGGGCTGGCATGTCTCCCAGTTCAGTTCTGATTTTCTCCACATCTTGTTTGCTCCTCTAGAGAAACTCATTCTGTTCAAACATGATTTGAACCATGGGCCAGATTTCATTAATGGATTTAGAAATATCTGTCCACACAAGTTATTTAACCTCAGCCAGGGTCTTTCCAGCCACTGTCTGTTTCTGGAGCTGCTGCAACTCCTTCCTGATCTGCTCATTTACTTGTTTTTATCTAGACAGACTTGTTTGGAAAGAAGCCTTCAACTCTTGGAGATTCTCCACCTCTTTTTTAAGCCTGCTGATTTCTGACTCTTGCAGGTTCATTCTCTCCATAGACTTGGCCAGGTCAGTAGCTCCTTCTAGTAGAGGTGCCGCTGTTGCAGATGGGATGGCTGTCACTGTTGGTGTTGCAATTGGGATGGCACTTAATGGGATGCCTTCCATTGGCTTTGCCTGCTCTTTCTCCTTGAGCAGTCTCTCTATCTCTGCCTCCATCTCGTTTAACTGCGCATTCTGCTCCAGGAGTAATTTCAACATCTCATCCTTTTCACCTTCCCTTTCAGCTATTTATTTCGTCTGTGGGTCTTCTGTTGGAGGGAGATTTAGCTGCTTTCTCAATGAGGCGATGTCAGCATTCTTATTTTTAATCATTTCCTCAGCGGCCTTGACATTTGCAGGATCGTAACCTATTTTGAGGACTAGCTCCTCCAGTGTCTTTATCTGATTATCTTTCGCGAAGGAAGATATTTTCTCCAACTTCAGTTGAGTCTGGGAATTGCTCAAAGCCACCCGAAACTTTGATGCAGAAGTTGAAGCATGGGCCAAAGTGTGAAAAATCATTTCTCCCGTTTGCTTGTGCAGATCCACCTGATCTGCCGGATGCACATCCTTTGTTTGAAACTCGAATGTGGCCCTCTTGTAATCAGACATTACCTTGGGATCCACCACCTGTGCTTGTAGGAATGCCATATGCATCCTACCCTTTTCTGTATCAAATGCTGAAAGGAGTCTATGCTGGGCAGTGGAGGACTGCTTCTGGAACTATGCATAGGTGTTGCTTGTGAGCATCTGGTTCCTCTTTCTGATCAAGTCATATTTTTCAAAAATGCCCAGCTTGGGCCCAGTCTTGCTTGGCGGAGTATCCAAGGGAGAATCTTTGGGTTCTATCACTTTCGTTCCCTCTTTATGCTGACTGGAGCCGAAATGGAAACTAAATTGCTTGGCCCCAGTGGTGGCCACTATGGTAGTCACTGTGGTAGCTTTTGTTGTAGTGCTGGGAGTTGAGACTGTCTTCGGCTTCTTGGAGTGAATGTGGAATTTCTCTGAAGACACCTCAATCACAGGAGGATATTATTCCTGTCGAGGCCTCTTCTCCTTGAGGACCTGAGGCGTGGTAGCAGGTAGCACACTTGTTGAGGGCGCCTGCTGTTCCAAGTCTAACAAAGTATCAGGCAGCCATACTGCCTGATTCGCAAATTTTTTGAATTCTGGCTTGGGCTCGTGAATATACGGGGTATTTCTGTTTTTTACCCTCATGTCTGAAATGATCCCATGTGGATCATAACGCCAGATGAAACTTGTGGAGAAATTCATACCCTTCAAAATTCGATCTGCTTCTTCCCCTACACCTCGGCTGTTGCAGATGAAAGGGCCAATTTGACCCTTGATTCTCAGCTGCTACTTTTTCTTAAGGGAAAAAAAGTGAATATCGTCAGAATTCATAATCTACCTTATATATTATAGTGCGAAGACTCTTACCGGTACATACCGAGGTAGTTTATAAGGCGCCAATTTGCAGCCAAAGATTCTGATTTCCTTGTGGTTCTGGCATAAATACCAGTCTCCCATCTGAACGTTGTCCGAGATGTGCAGGATCCTCTGGACCTCATCATTTATTTGCGGCTCCGGCATGCCACACGACATACTTACCATAGGGTTGTAAAACTGGTCAATGAAAGCCATGAAGTCATATTCAACTGAATTGTGCTTTAGAAGAGAAGTCCACGCCGTGACTGGCTGGGGCTTCCCGTCGGCGTTCATCTTCTGCATGGAGAAGTTGAACCTGTCGGCTTGGAAATAGAGGAACATGTAAGACAAAATGGATGAATACCTGAACATGCCTTAGGTGGGGAAATTGACAAACTGCTCATGGATATTATGGGCTAGGAAAGTGTTGTAATCGAACTGCGTGGTCGACTGTTCGTCATTTGAGAAGATAGATAGGAAGCCCAGGATGGCCTCGTCCACCCACTGATCAGAATAATACCCAAGTAGGGCACACAGAGCCAAAATAATTTGATTCCCTTTGGTAGAAAACATAGACGAGGGGTACGGAGGACTGGTGGATGAGATTGGAGCTGAAGTGGGAAGAAAAAGCTTGAAAATTTGAGCTCTTTATGGGAAGGTCATTTTCTGGTACAGCTTGGTGAGGATTTCTAAGTTAAACGGTGACGCAGCTTCTGCTCGGGTGATTTGCAGCATTTGGTTGATATCCTGTGGGGTGATGAAAAAGAGGACGTCCCCAGATGAGGAAGCAATGGCTTTCTAGTCAGGGACGTAGTGGACCTGGCAATGGAGGGAAAATTCGGGGAAATTATGGATTTGAGGGAAAAGGTATAGAGGTAAATTGGACTCCCAGAGTCCAATTTCATCGCTCTGGTCCAGGAAAACCTCTCGGAGCCACGAATAGAGATCAGAGAAGTCGAAAATGCATATGGTATCGGCTATCAAATGGTCCTTGTCGACTAGGGGAATTTTATCCAAGTCAACTGGAGGAGGAACGAACGGATTCTCTTCCTCTTCAGCTGGCTTCATTTTAGACACCATCTCAGTAACTGTACCTGCAACAAACAACGTTAGTGGGGTCTGCTGGGGGTGCAGGAGAATGACTGGGAAGCAATGGGAAGACGATAGATATTTTCTCTGGTGCGGTGGATGGTTCTGGCGCGAGGGAGGAATAACGAGTGAAAATAGGCACAACGGTATTTTTATTCAAATCTAGGTCGATCGAACGCGGGAAAAATGGTCATCATGACAACGGGCATATTATCCTATTATTAATGGATAATGGGCCACTTGTGGTGATATGGCAGGTGACGGTGGCCAAAGCATACGGACGACTGACGTGGAGGTTTGTGATTGGGGGTGAATTCGCCAAAGGGGGTTGTTCATGAGTGAAGGGTGTTATGGCACTGACACCGTGGACTGACAGTATTAACGGGATGGGACTTCGACCCGGGGGCAAGTGGGACAAGTGGGGATAATGGAGGATGACGTCCAGGGGTGACGGGATGTCAGATAGCAGGCGGGGAATTTGACCTCTGGACCTATAGAAACGCGCCATGTGTAACAAGGGGCCCGCCGGAAGGAATATTCATTCCGGACCCCCCCCCTTTGATTAAAGATAGAACACCAAGGGGGGTCCAGAATTCATTAATAACCATCGATATGCGCGCTGGTATGATGGTCGTCCAGATCTGCGCGCTCCTTAATATCAATTCCGGACCCCCCCCCCTCCATTAAAAGCAGAACGGAGGGGGGGGTCCGGAATCCAATGTGGACCGCCGATTTGAGAGCTGAATTAAGAGCCATCCAGATCTGTGCCCGATTTATAACCAATTCTGAACCCCCCCCCCCCTTCGTTAAAGGAAGAATGGAGGGGGGGTCCGGAATCCAATGTGAGCCGTGGATCTATGCACTCTGTTCTGGACCGTCCGGATCTGCGTAAAGATTACCGCCGATTCCGGAACCCCCCCTTTTGATAAAAGCAGAACACTAAGGAGGGCCCGGAATCAAAAGTGGGCCATTGATATAATCATCGCGATCTAGACCATTGGAAGGTGCATGAAGGATGGGTCGGGGGCGGAAAATGTTATATGTAGGAAAACTTAGGGTAAGTTCTTTCACATTGGTTTTTCCTCGATTTTTCTTCTATACACCACCAAGGGGACATCTTTCAACTACACTTTAGGCAACGGAGTCATAGGGTAACATCTTTGTTGATCTAGCTTTATTTGGGCAAGGGAGGCCAAGCAGTTAATCTACATTCTAACCTACTCTCACAAGGCAATTAACCCAGATTAAACTGTTGGGTTAAGAATTTATTCTTTCTAGGGGCTATCTGATCAGGATTAGATGGTCTGATCATATGTATTCACTAATTCTAACCTAAGGGCTATCTGATCAGGATTATATGGTCTGATCAGACGTATTCACTAATTCTATCAACATTGAAAATTTAAAAGGACTAAGCCATGCTTGAAAGGTATGACTAAGTCACTGTTATTGCATGGGGCTTTGTTTCCATTCTTTTATGCCCTCTTTTTCCTTTTCTTTTCTTTTCTTTCTTTTTCTTTTTTCTTTTTCTTTTACTTTTACAAATTATTTGAAGAAATGAAATATCATTTGTCAACAAGATCACCAGATACAGATAATATCCATTCATAAGTTGATACCCATAATTTATGGGGTGATAACAGGCGGCTCCACATGGGGATGGCACTTGTCCTGTTAAGTGCCAAGAATCCAGTTTCCTGTCATCCTGAACCGACCTGTCTAGTAGTCTTCATTGGTCTGATTCTATGGAAAGTATTTAAGAGTAGTGATCAGTGGCTTAGGGCCTTCTCTTCGAGCTTCAACAAACTAACCGTCATCCTTCACTCGAAAAAATGCAAGTAAAGACTGAGAATTAAAACCGGTATGTACAATGGGGAGTGGTTTCTTCAAAACTCTTACTGGGGGGGAATATAATGCTTCAGCATTCTGCCATTCATAGGTGCTCCTGGCAAATCTGACCCATCAGCATTGTTTAGAAAAAAGGCATTGTTTCCTCTGAAAGCTTGGATCATGTAAGGCCTTGTCCACAGATGATCGAATTTCCCATGCTTTCCCTTGTCCTCGTTCCTGGAATCCCACCTCAACACCAGATCTCCCAGCTCAAAATCGTCCTCTTTGTTTTGTTTTTCAAAGATCTTCTTAATGTTCTCTTGGACGGCCTGTGTTTTGTTGAAAACATCCTCTCTAGTCTGATGCAAATGGATCATTTGATTGATTCATCTCTGAGAGTCATTTGGTACAGCTTGCATCTCCTGAAGTAACTTCATGACAGGGACTCCTAGCGAATTTGGGAAAACAGCCTCAGTACCGTATACTAGCTGGTATGGTGACATACCAATGGACCTTTTGGTAGTCAGTCTATCTGCCCATAAAGCAAAAACCAGTTTGTCATGCCATGATTTTTTATTCTCCTGCAATGTTTTCTTGATGATGTTTACCAAGGTTTTGTTCGAGGATTCCGCCAACCCATTCCCCTGAGGGTAGTAGGTTGTGGAATGTCCCAAGACAATGTGGTAGCGATTGCAGAAATCAATAAGCTTCTTCGATCGAAAGGCAGTTGCATTGTCAGTAATGATCTTCCTAGGACAACCAAAATTGGACAAAATATTATTTTCAAGAAATTTAATAATAACAGCGTTAGTGGCTTGCCTGCTTGGTACAGCCTCGATCCATTTGGTGAAATAATCAGTGGCCGTGAGAATCCACCTATGTTGGCTCGAAGATGGAGGGTGTATCTCACCAATGAAATCAAGTCCCCATTGTTGGAAAGGGGCCTCAACTGAAATAGGTTTAAGAGGTAAAGGAAGGAGTTTCCTTTTACCCCCAAAAAGCTAGCACTGGTGACATGATGTTACTTTCTGATGTACATCTGCAAACAGGGTGGGCCAGTAAAATCCAGCTCTGAGTATTTTGTTGGCTGTAGCCTTCCAGTTCACATGGCTGCCACATTCACTAGCATGGAACTCTTGCAACACTTTATCAGCTTCATCCTTTAGTAAACAATTGAGAAGAATACCTACAGGGTCTTTCCAATATAAACTTCCTTCTAGAATACAGAATTTCAAAGATTTCAACTTTAAAAATCTAGCTTCAGTTTTAGTTAAACCAGGGGGAGCTTGTAAATTTTGTAAAACAAAAATAAGGTCTGCATACCATGGAGAATTTAGAAAAACCTCTTTAACGTTTGGAGTCGCCATCTCGCCCTGCTCATCTTCCATGTCTAGAAAATTAATGTCAAGAGCCTGAAAGTTAGATTCAGCCATCAGTTTGGCAAGGCCCTGGCCTTTGATCAATTTTGTGGGCTTAATTTCTATGTCATACTCTAGAATAACTGCAATCCATTTTCCCCTTCTCCCATCAGGGTTGTCTTGTGTCAAGATATCTTTCACTACCGCGTTTGGAACATATGCTATGATGTGCGAATGAAGAATATAGACCCTGAATTCCTTTATAGCCTTCACCAAAGCAAAATCCTGTTTCTCCATGATATTGTAGTTTAGGGCAGCGTCCCTCAGAGCTTTGTTGAAGAAAGCGATGGGTTGTTCGTACCCTTCACTGTTCTTCTGCAGTAATACAGCCACTATAGTATGTTCTGAGGCGAAAGAGAAAAGATAGAAATATTTTGTGAAATCGGGGCTAATCAGAACTGGAGCCTCTGTGAGAGATCGTTTGACCTGTTCGAAGGATCGTCTGGACTCATGATCCCATTTTATTTTGGCATCCTTTTTGAGCATGTTGGTGATATTTTGGAGGATTTCGGCCAGATTAGGAATGAGTCTTCGAAGAAAGTTAATTTTCCCTATAAAGGATTACAGTTCTTTCAGATTCCTTGGGTGTTCTAACTTTAGTATGGCCTCTATTTTGCTGGGGTCAATTCTGATTCCCTCCTTAGAGATGATGTGTCCCAGCAGTTTTCCTTCTTCTAACCCAAAAAGACATTTCTTGGGATTCAAAGAAATCCCGAACCTTCTACATTTTTCGAAAACTCGTCTAAGGTGTCGCAGGTGTTCATCGTCAGATTGGGAAAACATGGTCACGTCATCGAGATAGACGACAATAAACTTACCTGACTCTTCTATGAAGGTGATGTCCATTTCCCTCTGGAAGGTAGCTCCTGCATTCATCAGACCAAAAGGCATCTTCACATACATGAAAGTGCCCCATGGAGTGGTGAAAGCGGTTTTTTCCTGATCGTCGGGGTGAACTAGGACCTGGTTGTAACCTGAGAAACCATCTAATAGAGAAATTCGACTAGACCCGACCACTCTTTGTAGGAGGTGATCCATTTTAGGCAAGGGGTAGTTATATTTTAAGGACGCTTTGTTCAGATTCTGGAAATCTATACAGAGTCGGATTTCCCCAGTTTTCTTGCGAGTAGGGACTAAATTGGAAACCCATTTAGAGAAACGAAGTGGGACTATGATCTTGGCATCATACATTTTATTAATCTCCTTTTCTATCAAAGGGAGTAACTTGGGATTTATCCTCCTAAGTTTTTTCCTAAATGGTTTCTGGTCATCCTTTATGGGAATCCTGTGTTGTATAATGTTGGTGTCATAGGCTTTTAAATCTTCATAGCTCCAGGAAAAAACGTCGGAAAATTATTTGAATAACTCAATGTACTTAAGCTTTTGTTCTGGGGATAAAGATTTGGACAGTTTAACCATATTAGGTTTCTCTTCAGTTCCTATATTGCAGTCCTCTACCTCTTGCCCGTGGGATTCTATTTTGGGTTTCTTAGCTACATCGTCATTGTCAAACAGATCTTCTAAAGGGACAAGACCTCTAGGTAAAATATTGCTCTTTAGTTGCAAAACTTCAGCCTCTAGTTCATCATCCCCTGACTCTCCTAAATCCACTGTATTTTCTGTATCTACTGTATTTACAGTGTCAACACTATCTATTTCTAACTCAAAATTATTTACATTGTCATTTTCTACATCTATGTTTGTACATTCAAAATCGTTCCTGCATTGCAGAAAGTCCTCTATCTGATCGTCATTTCCAAACACTTGCCAGTACTTGATATTATCAGGCACTGTGGGTCTGCATCTCACCTCAACCGTGTATGGGTGAGTCTGACGAAAAGGAATCTTGCAGGAGGCAGCTGACGTAGCTAGTCCGTCATCCATAATATTCTTTCCTCTTGGCATTACCTGCAAGTCAACCTCGTTAAAGCATTTCAAAGCATCTAGAATAGCATTTCGGTAGGCTCTAAGGCATGGATGTTTAGCTGCATATTCACCTTTAATTTTTTTAATAATCAATTCAGAATCACCCCTTACCATTATTTTCTTAGCACCCACCTTTTTCAATAGCTTCAGTCCAAGCATCAAAGCTTCATACTCGGCAACGTTGTTAGTGCAGTGAAAATTTAACTTATAGGAGTGATTTTCTGAATACCTTTTTTGGTGATTATGCAACCAGACCCCCACCCTTGATCCTTCTTTACTCACAGCTCCATCAAAATCCATCTCCAGAAGTCAGGAGGGAACTCTTTAGTGATTTCATTTTCCATCTTAGCTTCCTCATTGCTTTCTGGACTTTGATTTTGACTATCTATGTCTTCTATCAGCTGAGTATCTTGTTCTTCACTATCCCCATCATTGTACAAGATGAATGAATCTAAATCTGAATGGGCAGAGTAAAGGGGGTAATTATGAGGTTTCTCTTGACTAATTACCATATACTTCATCAGTGTTTCTCTGTATAACCTCCTCTATTGTCCAAACACCAAGATAGTGGCGTAAGACATATCCAGCTGCAAAGTTCCTTTCAACTTGGCTCCCCAAGACCGGGACAGCAGCATACCATACTTTGGCGAGATGTCTGCAAATACCACGTCCATTACCATGCTTTTTGAAGGGATCTGGACCAGGGTGATGCAGAGGTCCTTAATCAGACCAATGCATTTGACTTTGCTGGAGTCAAACGAATGCAGATCTTTGTAAGGCCTAGTAACCTCCAATCCTAGTTTCTCCATTACATCTTTAGGCATTAGATTATGTGAGGCCCCTGAGTCCAACATGGCATTATGAAATATCAAATCATGTATGTTCAGACTGATATAAAAGGGAGCCACATCACCGGTATCGTCTCAACCATTCACTTCAGGTCCAAAAAGGAGCTCGGGGTGGTCGTCAGCAAGGTTTGCGGTGTCTGAATGAGTCACTGACCCAATAGTCAAGGCCTTGGTGCCTATGTCAAGTTCAATGGCTAATAATTTTAGTACCTGGGAACGATAACCGCCTCTAGTCATCAACTCTGTAAGTGGGATAGGAATTTTGATTTTGGCCAATTCTGTGTCCAGGCTAAATGGGGTCGGAGTTCTAGTCTGACTCATTGATTCTGGTTGGTCCACCATGTTCTTCCGCTCAGAAGTACTGGGTGGGATACCGGGTGAGACTTCGGGCTGATATGGTCTTTTCAGTATGGTGATGTTTTTCTTCACCGGAGTATCAGTTTTACCTTTCTCAGAAGACTTTCCAGCAGTGGTTTTTTCAGGAGTTTTCTCGGTCTCGGCTGCCCTCTGCATTTCGGTCATCTTTCTTTGGGAATTTCCTTCTGTCTTCTTACTTCGCAGGTTGTACTGCCGGTGTACTTCCATAATGGCATCCTCCCAGGTTGGTTGTCTCGCATCCTCAGTATCCTCACTCACCTTTGTTTGGTTTAGCAAAAATAGTTCTTGCTCTTCTTGAGTAAGGAAAATGGCCTCATTGTCGTGTATTCCCATGAGGTTGATATGAGTGTCCTCCAATTCTTCAGTCACTTCCCCCCCATCATCAACATAGTTTTCCTGTAGAGGGGGTCTAATCAGTTGATTAGGGCCTCTTTTCTCTCTCTAATCCCTAGGATCTCTTTGATCCCTTTGGTCTCTTTGCCTGATTTGAGGCGGGTTTCTTCTAAAATTGGGGTTTCGAATCTGGGGAGCAGGTACATTGTCCCTTGGAGGGTTTCTGTCGGACAAATTCATTCTTTCCATCATAAATTCCACATTTCGGGACAAAGAATCCAGCTTGTAATCCGTGGTCGACGTAGAAGGCTCTTCTTTGATCGTGACTCTCCTTTTCATCCTTTTACGCGCCCGTTTTGCCAACAGATTAGCTTCCACACTAATAGCATTTTTCTGCATATATTTGAGGGTGGCAGAATTCCGTTCTCGTAATTGGTAAGACATGTCAGCGTCGAATCCATCAGGAAAATTAATTAATTCGAAACCCGGGGGAGGTTTAATTTCAGTTGGGATAGCGTTGTACAGGTTATTAAAACAGGTGCAATAATCTTGGACCGATTCACCTTGATTTCTTTTAATATTTTCATATTATGATAGTATTTGGAGAGGGTTTTTCTTTACCTCCCATCTGTCAAGAAAACTTCATTGGAATGCGACAAGGTCAGGGATCGATGCGGTGGGTAAGGCTTTGAACCATTTCTTGACGTCTCCTGTCAGACTCTGAGCGAACGGTCTCATTTGAACGTCGACTTCGTCAACTTCTTGCAGGTCCAAGTAGTCGTTCATTTTGTCTACATGTTGTTGCGCATTTAATGTTCCGGTTGCATCAAACTGTGGCATTCTAGTCTGGTAGTCTTGGGGCATGGCATGCAGGGGTGTAGCCAACACCAAAGGTGCATATCTAGCTTCCATGATGGGCGGAGGAGGCGGAACGACGACTGGGGTGGTAGGAGAGGTAGCAACTGAAGACGAGGGTGATGAAGGATTGGGTGGCGTTGAGGTATCGATTTGTGGCTTAGTCATAGGAGACAGAACTTCAGGGGTTCGGGGTTGCAATGCAGTTGGATCAAAAACAAGTTTAGACGCAAAAGTTTCAGACCGCGTTCTAACAAGGTTTCGTGACGGGAAAAGATCAAGATCGAGGTTTTGAAAGGTATCTAGTTCTCCTGGAAAAAGAGGAGACTTATGAAGGAGAGTGTTACTCGTTGAACTGGTAGCTAGGGCCTTTCGCCTTAGAAAATGTTCGGGATTATCTATCGCTGTAGAGGGTTTCGGGTCAGGATGAGATCGAGTATGGACTTTCTTGGGAGCCAGAAATTTTTTTTTGGTCTTTATCTATTTTTGTTTTTATTCCCTAGTGAAGGAAAACTAGGGGCAGTTTCTACGCTGACGTCATCTAGATTCCACTTGTTCCTGAGTAGTTATGTCTCGTTCGATGGTTTCCCATGAACGTTCGAGTTCTTCCCAGCTATTAGTAGTTTTGAGGATTAGGTCAAAGAGGTTTGACGCAATATGCGTTTGATTCGCCAGCTCAGGCTCAATATTAGGTTGTGTTGCTGTAGGAATGGTCATAGAGGGACATTAAAAAGGGGGAAAAACTTTAATGGAGATTCTGGAAATAATATGTACGGGGCTAATCAACCTCTAACCATTACTTTCTTCTCAGAGTCAAAATTTTCTTTAGGAGAGAGTCATGAGATGTCAGTTTCAGTTCGTCCCCAGTGGAGTCGTCATTATGTTAGCACTCGGTAAATTTCCTAGAGGTCGAAAAAGAAGAAATTTACTAAGGTAACCTTAACCAACCGCTTTTAGAGCTGGGATCTAGCCCTTCCAGCTCCAGAGAGGGATCTCTCTGTATAATTTAGCTTTGTTTTAAATTAAGATATTAGGCTAGCTAAAGAAATCGTTGGCTTTGTTGTAAAGGGTTTTTAAAGTTGGTTGAGACAAAATACACCTCCATTGGGCTATGGGGTCAGTGTTTAATCAATTCGAAGAAATAACCAGAAACGCCAAAGAAGTTTTTCACAGGGCGAGGTAATACATTCACTGGATCTTTTCGTATTTTAAATGATGAATGGAAGAACAGATGAGGAAAATAACTTCAACTAACAAGCACTTAAGAATATCTTAATTGAAGATATTTAGAAGATAAACACTTAAATCTCTAGAATCGGAAACAGGGTATCAGAGATAAATCCTGCAACATAACGCTATT
>JZKD02S1557218.1:821985-851215 GCA_000966675.3 Picea glauca | reverse complement strand
CACCCGCAAGGATCACTCCCCCTCCCCCTCTTCAATGGAGATCATTGAGGCATGGGGGAGGGCCAAGAGAGGACGGGGGCCATTAAAAGTGCTCGATCCATCAATGTGACGGTTCCCTCCCCACGGAGCCATGCAAAATGAGTGGAGGGTGCAACACTAGGACTTCCCGAGAGGTCACCCATCCTAGTACTACTCTAACCCAAGTGCACTTAACTACGGAGTTCTTATTGGATCCGGTGCATTAACGCTGATATGATCAACCCGCAAGGACCGTGCCCCCTCGCCCTCTTCAATGGAGATCGTCGAACCATGGGTGAGGGTCGGGAGAGTAGGGGGGCCATTAAAAGCGCTTGATATGGATCGGATCCACCCAATGTTTCACTCTCTTCTCCTGGGCGGTGCTACACAAAGTAGAAGGCAATTGCAGCTTCTCAGGTTGTCGCCTATTTTCGCGACCTGGGCCCCCAGAACAATGACATTCGGTCGGACGAGGAACAAAGAGGCATAAGTTCTGCAGCCACTTGCGGCGCTATATAGAGCGACTTCTAAGTGGTGCATCACATTCGAGGCATGAACTCGGTACATCAGACTCCCAGCCTCTGACAGCATTGAAAACCAATCTGACGCTATGTGCAAGCCTCTGGATGCCATCTCACGTCACCTCGACCCACAACTGTGAGAGTCATGGATCGGGGGGCCTCCCTACCCATAGAGCCATGCAAAAAGGGGGGGAGGGTGCAACACTGGGAATTCCCGGGAGGTCACCTATCCCAGTACTACTCCAGCCCAAGCACGCTTAACTGCGGAGTTCCGATGGGATCTAGTGCATTAACGTTGGTATGATCTCACCCACAAGGATAACTCCCCCTTCCCCTCTTCAATGTGGATCACCGAGCCGTGGGGGAGGGCGGGATTTAAAAGTGCTCGATCCATCGGCTCCCTCACCATGGAGCCATGAAAAAGGGGTGGACTGTGCAACACTAGGACTTCCTAGGAGCTCACCCATCCTAGTACCACTCTAGCCCAAGCGCGCTTAACTGCGGAGTTCTGATGGGATCGAGTGCATTAATGTTAGTATGATCGCACCTGCAAGGATCACTCCCCCTCCCACTCCTCAATGGGGATCACCAAGCCGTGGGGGAGGGAAGGATTTAAAATCATTCGATCCATCAGCTCCCTCCCCACGTAGCTATGCAAAAGGGGCAGAGGGTGCAACACTAGGACTTCCCAGGAGGTCACCCATTCCAGTACTATTCTAGCCTAAGCTCACTTAACTGTGGAGTTTCAATGGGATCCGGTGCATTAATGCTGGTATGATCACACCCGCAAGGATCACTCCCCCTCCCCCTCTTCAATGGAGATCACCAAGGTGTGGGTGAGGGCCAGGAGAAGAGGGGGGCCATTAAAAGCACCCGATCCATCGACGCGGCAGTTCCCTCCCCACGGAGCCCAAGTGCCCTTAACAATGGAGTTCTGATGGGAACCAGTGCATTAACGTTGGTACGATCACACCCGCAAGGATCACACCCCCTCACCCTCTTCAATGGAGATCATCGAGCCATGAGGGATGGTCGGGAGAGTAGGGGGGCCATTAAAAGTGCTCGATCCGGATCAGATCCACCCAACATTTTTCTCTCTTCTCCTCGGCTGTGCTACATAGAGTGGAAGGCACCTGTGACTTCTCATGTCGTCACTGGGTTTCACGACCCGAGCCCCCGAAATAATGACATTTTCCCAGACGAGGAACAAAAAGGCGTAAGTTCCGTGGCCACCGACAGTGCTTCTTGGAGAAGCTTCACATTCGAGGCATGAACTCGGTACAGTGGAGTCCCACCTCGATCAGTGGTGACAATCGATCCAGTGTCATGTGCAAGCCTCTAGATGCCCGGTCACGCCACCTCTGCCCACAACTGTGACATTCTGGGCTTGGCACACCTCCCTCCCCACAGAGCCATGCAAAAAGGGTGGTAGGGTGCAATGCTAGGACTTCCCGGGAGTTCACCCATCCCAGTACTACTCCAGCCCAAGCGTGCTTAAATGCGGAGTTTCGTTGGGATCCGGTGCATTAATGTTGGTATGATCTCACCCGCAAGGATCACTCCCCCTCCCCCTCTTCAATGGGGATCACTGAGCCATGGGGGAGGGAGGGCTTTAAAAGCGCTTGATCCATCGACTCCCTACCCACAGATCTGTGCAAAAGGGGTGGAGGGTGCAACACTAGGGCTTCCTAGAAGGTCACCCATCCCAGTACCACTCTATATCAAGCGCGCCTAATTGCGGAGTTCTGATGGGATCCGGTGCATTAACACTTTTATGATCGCACCCACAAGGATAACAACCCCTCCCCCTCTTCAATGGGGATCATCAAGCCGTGGGGGAGGGCGGTCTTTAAAATCACTTGATCCATTGGTTTCATCCCCACGGAGCCATGCAAAAGGGTTGGAGGGTGAGACACTAGGACTTCCTGGGAGGTCACCCATTCCAGTACTACTCTAGCCCAAGCCTTCTTAACTGCGGAGTTCCGATGGGATCTAGTGCATTAACGCTGGTATGATCACACCTGCAAGGATCACTCCCCTACCCCTAGTCAATGGAGATCACCGAGACGTGGGAGAGGGCCAGGAGAGGAGGGGTCCATTAAAAGCACGCAATCCATTGACGCGACGATTCCCACCCCATGGAGCCGTGCAAAAGGGGCGGAGGGTGCAACACTAGGACTTCCTGGGAGGTCACCCATCCCAGTACTACTCTAGCCCAAGCACACTTAACTGCAGAGTTTCGATGGGATCTAGTGCATTAACGCTAGTATGATCGCACCCGCAAGGATCACTCCCCCTTCCCCTCTTCAATGGGGATCATCGAGCCGTGGGGGAGGGTGGGCTTTAAAAGCGCTCGATCCATCAGCTCCCTCCCCACAGAGCCATGCCAAAGGGGCGGAGGGTGCAACACTAGGAATTCCCGGGAGGTCACCCATCTCAGTACTACTCTTGCCCAAGCGCGCTTAACTGTGGAGTTCCAATGGGATCTGGTGCATTAACGCTGGTATGTTCGCACCCACAAGGATCACTCCCCCTTCCCCTCTTCAATGGGGATCACCGAGCTGTGGGGGAGGGCGGGCTTTAAAAGCGCTCAATCCATCGGCTCCCTCCCCACAGAGCCATGAAAAAGGGGTTGAGGGTGCAACACTAGGACTTCCTGGAAGGTCACCCATCCTAGTACTACTCTAGCCCAAGCTCGCTTAACTACGGAGTTCCAATGGGATCTGGTGCATTAATGTTGGTATGATCACACCTGCAAGGATCACTACCCCTCCCCCTCTTCAACGGAGATCACCAAGGCATGGGGGAGGGCAGGCTTTAAAAGCACTCAATCCATTGGCTCCCTCCCCACGGAGCTATGGAAAAGGGGCGGAGGGTGCAACACTAGGACTTCCTTGAAGGTCACCCATCCCAGTACTACTCTAGCCCAAGCCCACTTAACTGCAGAGTTTCGATGGGATCTGGTGCATTAACTCTGGTATGATCACACCTGCAAGGATCACTCCCCCTCCCCCTATTCAATGGAGATCACCGAGGCGTGGGGTAGGGCTAGGAGACGAGGGGGGCCATTAAAAGCACCTAATCCATCAATGCGACGGTTCCCTCCCCACGAAGACATGCAAAAGGGGCAGAGGGCGCAACACTAGGACATCCTGGGAGGTCACCCATCCCAGTACTACTCAAGCCTAAGCACGCTTAGCTACAGAGTTCTGATGGGATCCGGTATATTAACGCTGGTATGATCGCACCTGCAAGGATCATGCCCCCTTCCCCTCTTCAATGGAGATTGTCGAGCCATGGGGGAGGGCCAGTAGAGTAGGGGGGTCATTAAAAGAGCTCGATCCGGATCGGATCCACCCATCATTTCTCTCTCTTCTCCTCTAGGGTGCTACACAGAGCGGAAGGCACCCGCGACTTCTCGTGCCACCGCTGGGTTTCACGACCCAAGCCCCTGGAACAACGAAATTCACCCCGAAGAGGAACAACGACATAGAGAGGCTTTCGAGTGATGCATCACATTCAAGGCAACAACTCAGTACTCCAAAGTCCCACCCTCGGGAAACGCTGACTACCAATCAGGAATCAGGTGCAAGCCTTTGGATGCTCCCCCACATCGCCTCTACCCACAACCACGAGAGTCGGGGCTCGACGTGCCTCCCTCCCCAAAAAGCTCTGTAAAATTGGGGGGAGGGTGCAACACTAGTGCATTAACGCTGGTATGATCGCACCCGCAAGTATCACTCCCCCTTCCCCTATTCAATGGGGATCACAGAGCCATGGGGGAGGGCGGGCTTTAAAAGCACTCGATCCATTGGCTTCCTCCCCATGGAGCTGTACTGAAGGGACGCAGTGTGCAACACTATGACTTATTGGGAGGTCACCCATCCCAGTACTACTCTAGCCCAAGCCCACTTAACTGCAGAGTTTCGATGGTATCGAGTGCATTAAAGTTGGTATGATCACACCCGCAAGGATCACTCCCCCTCCCCCTCTTCAATGGAGATCATCGAGGCATGGGGGAAGGCGGGCTTTAAAAGCACTCAATCCATCGGCTCCCTCCCCATGGAGCCGTGCAAAAGGGGCAGAGGGTACAACACTACGACTTCCTGGGAGGTCACCCATCCCAGTACTACTCTAGCCCAAGCCCGGTTAACTGCGGAGTTCCAATGGGATCCAGTGCATTAATGTTGGTATGATCGCACCCACAACAATCACTCCCCCTCCCCCTCTTCAATAGAGATCACCAAGGTGTGGGGGAGGGCGAGCTTTAAAAGCACTCGATCCATCGGATCCCTCCCCATGGAGTCATGCAAAAGGAGTGGATGGTAAAACACTAGGACTTCTCAAGAGGTCACCCATCCTAGTACTACTCTAGCCCAAGCCCGCTTAACTGCGGAGTTATGATGGGATCTGGTGCATTAACACTAGTATGATTGCCCCCGCAAGGATCACTCCCCCTCTCCCTCTTCGATGGAGATCACCAAGGCATGGGGGAGGGCGGGCATTAAAAGCGCTCGATCCATTGGCTCCCTCCCCATGGAGCCATGCAAAAGGGGTGGAGGGTGCAACACTAGGACTTCTCGGGAGGTCACCCATCCAAGTACTACTTTATCCCAAGCCTGCTTAACTATAGAGTTTCAATGGGATCCAATGCATTAATGTTGGTATGATCACACCCGCAAGGATCACTCCCCCTCCCCCTCTTCAATGGATATCACTAAGGCATGGGGGAGGGCCAGGAGAGGAGGGGGGGCATTAAAAGTGCCTGATCCATCAATGTAGTGGTTCCCTCCCCATGGAGCCGTGCAAAAGAGGTGGAGGGTGCAACACTAGGACTTCCCGGGAGGTCACCCATCCCAGTACTACTCTAGCCCAAGCGCGCTTAACTGCGGAGTTCTGATGGGATTCAATGCATTAACGCTGGTATGATCGCACCCGCAAGAATCACGCCCCCACTCCCTCTTCAATGGAGATCATTGAGCTGCGGGGGAAGGACAGAAGAGCAGGGGGGGCATTAAAAGTGCTCAATCCAGATTAGATCCACCCAGTGTTTCTCTCTCTTCTCCTCGATGGTGGTACACAGAGCGGAAGACACCCATGACTTCTCGTGTCGCAGCTAGGTTCTGATGGGATCTAGTGCATTAACGTTGGTATGATCTCACCCGCAAGGATCACTCCCCTTTCCCCTCTTCAATGTGGATCACTGAGCCATGGCAGAGGGCAGGCTTTAAAACCGCTCGATCCATCGACTCTCTTGCCATGGAGCCGTGCAAAAGGGGTGGAGGGTGCAACACTAGGACTTCCTAGAAGGTCACCCATCCCATTACCGCTCTAGCCCAAGCACGCTTAACTTCAGAGTTCTGATGGGATCTGGTGCATTAACGATGGTATGATCGCACCCGCAAGGATCACTCCCCCTCCCCCTCTTCAATGGAGATCACTGAGGCGTGGGGGAGGGCGGGATTTAAAAGTGCTCGATCCATTGACTACCTCCCCACGGAGCCGTACAAAAGGGGCAGATGGTGCAACACTAGGACTTCCCTGGAGGTCACCCATCCCAGTACTACTCTAGCCCAAGCCCGCTTAACTGTGGAGTTCTGATGGGATCTGGTGCATTAACAATGGTATGATCACACCCGCAAGGATCACTCCCCCTCCCCCTCTTCAATGGAGATCATTGAGGTGTGGGGGAGGGCTAGGAGAGGACGGGGGCCATTAAAAGTGCTTGATCCATCGATGCAGCGGTTCCCTCTCCACGGAGACATGCAAAATGAGCGGAGGGTGCAACACTAGGACCTCTTGGGAAGTCACCCATCCTAGTACTACTCTAACCCAAGCATGCTTAACTGCGGAGTTCTGATTGGATCCGGTGCATTAACGCTGGTATGATCACACCTGCAAGGATCACACCCCCTCCCCCTCTTCAATGGATATCATCGAACTATGGGGGAGGGCCGGGAGAGTGGGGGGGCATTAAAAGTGCTTGATATGGATTGGATCCACCCAATGTTTTTCTCTCTTGTCCTCAGCGGCACTACATAGAGCGAAAGGCACCCGCGACATCTCATGTCATCGCCGAGTTTCGCGACCTGGGCCCCCGGAACAAAGACATTCGCCCGGATGAGGAACAAAGAGGCATAAGTTCCACGGCCACCGGCGGTGCTGCGTAGAGCATCTTCCAAGCAGTGCATCACATTCGAGGCATGAACTCGATACGCCGGACTCCAAACCTCTCGCAGCGCTGACAATCGATCCAGCGCTGCATGCAATCCTCTGGATGCCTACCCATGCTGCCTCTGCCCACACCGCGAGAGTCGGGGCTCGACACACCTCCCTACCCGTAGAGCTGTGAAAAAAGGGGGGGATGGTGCAACACTAGGACTTCCTTGGAGGTCACCCATCCTAGTACTACTCTAGCCCAAGTGCGCTTAACTGCGGAGTTCCGATGGGATTCGATGCATTAACGTTGGTATGATCTCACCCGCAAGGATCACTCCCCCTTCCCCTCTTCAATGTGGATCATTGAGCCATGAGGGAGGGCGGGCTTTAAAAGAACACGATCCATTGGCTCCCTCGCCACAGAGCCATGCAAAAGGTGTGGAGTGTGCAACACTAGGACTTCCTGGGAGGTCACCCATCCCAGTACCACTCTATCCCAAGCGCGCTTAACTGCAGAGTTCTGATGGGATCCAGTGCATTAATGCTGGCATGATCGCACCCGCGAGGATCACTCCCCCTCCCCCTCCTCAATGGGGATCACCAAGCCATGGGGGAGGGCGAGCTTTAAAAGCGCTCGATCCATCGACTTCCTCCCCACAACTCCCTCCCCATGGAGCCATGCAAAAAGGGTGGAGGGTGAAACACTATGAATTTCCGGGAGGTCACCCATTCCAGTACTACTCTAGCCCAAGCCCGCTTAACTGCGGAGTTCTGATGGGATCTGGTGCATTAACACTGGTATGATCACACCCGCAAGGATCACTCCCCCTTCCCCTCTTCAGGACAGGATGGGGGCCATTAAAAGCGCCCGATCCATCGATGCGGCGGTTCCCTCCCCACGAAGCCGTGCAAAATGAGTGGAGGGTGCAACACTAGGACTTCCCTGGAGGTCACCCATCCTAGTACTACTCTAACCCAAGCGTGCTTAACTACGGAGTTCTGATTGGATCTGATGCATTAACACTGGTATGATCGCACCTGCAAGGATCATGCCCCCCCCCCCCCTCTTCAATGGAGATCATCAAACCATTGGAGTGGGCCGAGAGAGTAGGGGGGCCATTAAAAACACTCGATATGGATCAGATCCACCCAATGTTTCGCTCTCTTCTCCCTGACGGTGCTACACAGAGCAAAAGGCACCCGTGACTTCTCGTTCCATCATCGGGTCTCGCGACCCGAGCCCCCAGAACAATGACATTCGCTCGGACGAGGAACAAAGAGGCATAAGTTCCGCGGCCACTGGCAAGGCTACGTAGAGAGGCTTCCAAGCAGTGCATCACATTCGAGGCATGAACTCGATACGCCGGACTCCCAGCCTCTAGCAACGCTGACAACCAATTGGGAGCCGCATGCAAGCCTCTGGATGCCCACCCATGTCGCCTCTGCACACAACCCTGAGAGTCGAGGCTCGACGTGCCTCCCTACCTGTAGAGCCATGCAAAAATGGGGGGAGGGTGCAACACTAGGACTTCCCGGGTGGTCACCCATCCCAGTACTACTCCAGCCCAAGCACGCTTAACTGTGGAGTTCCGATGGGATCCGGTGCATTAACGTTGGTATGATCTCACCCGCAAGGATCACTCCCCCTTCCCCTCTTCAATGTGGATCACCGAGCTGTGGGGGAGGGCGGGCTTTAAAAGCGCTCAATCCATCGGCTCCCTCGCCATGGAGCCGTGCAAAAGGTGTCGAGTGTGCAACATTAGGACTTCCTGGGAGGTCACCCATGGTACTACCACTCTAGCACAAGCACACTTAACTGTGGAGTTTCGATGGCATCTAGTGCATTAACGCTGGTATGATCGCACCCGCAAGGATCACTCCCCCTCCCCCTCCTTAATGGGGATCACCAAGTCGTGGGGGGGGCAAGCTTTAAAAGTTCTCGATCCATTAGCTCCCTCCCCACAGCTCACTCCCAATGGAATCGTGAAAAAGGGGTGGAGGGTGCAACACTAGGACTTCCCAGGAGGTCACCCATTCCAGTACTACTCTAGCCCAAGCCTGCTTCACTGCAGAGTTCCGATGGGATCCGGTGCATTAACGCTGGTATGATCGCACCTACAAGGATCACTCCCCCTCCCCCTCTTCAATGGAGATCACCGAGGCGTGGGGGAGGGCTAGGAGAGGAGGGAGGGCATTAAAATGGCCCGATCCATTGACGCGGTGGTTCCCTCCCCATGGAGCCATGCAAAAAGGGCGGAGGGTGCAACACTAGGACTTCCCGGGGGCTCACCCATCCCAGTACTACTCTAGCCCAAGCACGCTTAACTATGGAGTTCTGATGGGATCCAATGCATTAACGCTGGTATGATCGCACCCGCAAGGATCACGCCCCCTCCCCCTCTTCAATGGAGATCATCGAGCCATGGGGGAGGGCCGGTAGAGTATGGGGGGCATTAAAAGTGCTCGATTCGGATCCGATCCACCCAGTGTTTCGTTCTCTTCTCCTTGGTGACACTACACAGAGTGGAAAGCACCCATGACTTCTCATGCTGCCACCGGGTTTTGTGACACGGGACCCCAGAACAATGACATTCCCCCGAACGAGTAAAAAAAAGGCGTGCATCACATTCAAGGCACCAACTAGGTACGCCAAAGTCCCACCCTCGGGCAACGCTAACAGCCAATCTGACACCACGTGCAAGCCTCTATATGCCCGCCCACGTTGCCTCTACCCACAACCCATCCTAGTACTACTTTAGCCCAAGCCCGCTTAACTGCGGAGTTTTGATGGGATCTGGTGCATTAACGATGGTATGATCGCAACCGCAAGGATTACTCCCCCTTCCCCTCTTTAATGGGGATCACCGAGCTATAGGGGAGGGTGGGATTTAAAAGTGCTCGATCCATCGGCTCCCTCCCCACAGAGCTATGCAAAAGGGGTGAAGGGTGCAACACTGGGACTTCTCGAGAGGTCACCCATCCTAGTACTAATCTAGCCCAAGCCCGCTTAACTGTGGAGTTCTGATGGGATCCATTGCATTAACACTAGTATGATCGCTCTCACGAGGATCACTCCCCCTCCCTCTCCCCCTCTTCAATGGAGATCATCGAGGCATGGGGGAGGGAGGGATTTAAAAGAGCTCAATCAATTGGCTCCCTCCCCATGGAGCCGTGTGAAAGGGGTGGAGGGTGCAACACTTGGACTTTTTGGGAGGTCATCCATCCCAGTAATACTCTATCCCAAGCTCGCTTAACTGCGGAGTTCCGATGGGATCCGGTACATTAACATTGGTGTGATCACACCTGCAAGGATCACTCCCCCTCCCCCTCTTCAATGGAGATCACCAAGGCATGTGGGAGGGCCAGTAGAGGAGGGGGGCTATTAAAAGCACCTGATTCATCGACACGACATTTCCCTCCCCACAGAGCCATGCAAAAGAGGCATAGGGTGCAACACTAGGACTTCCCAGGAGGTCACCCATCCCAATACTACTCTAGCCCAAGCATGCTTAACTGTGGAGTTCTGATGGGATCCGGTGCATTAACACTAGTATGATCGCACCCGCAAGGATCACACCCCCTCCCCCTCTTCAATGGAGATCGTCGAGCTATGGGGGTTGGACGGGAGAGTAGGGGGGGCATTAAAAGCACTCAATCTGGATTAGATCCACCTAGCGTTTTGCTCTCTTCTCCTCGACAGCGCTACACTGAGCGGAAGGCACCTGTGACTTCTCTTTTTGTCGCTGGGTTTCACAACACAACCCCCTTGAACAACGACATTGGCACGGACAAGGAACAAAAAGGCATAAGTTTCGCGGCCATCGGCGATGCTGCGTAGAGCGGCTTCTGTGTGGTGCATTACATTCGAGGCACCAATTTGGTATGCCAGAGTCCCACCCTCGGGCAGCGCTGACAACCGATCTGGCACCGCGTGCAAGCCTCCGGATGCCCGCCCATGCTGCCTCTACCCAATACCGCGAGATTCGGGGCTCGACGTGCCTCCCTCTCTGCAGAGTCGTGCAAAAAGGGTGGGAGAGTGCAACACGAGGACTTCCTTGGAGGTCACCCATCCCAAAACTACTCCAGCCCAAGCGCGCTTAACTGCGGAGTTCCGATGGGATCCGGTCCATTAACACTGGTATGATTGCACCCGCAAGGATCACTGGACCTCCCCCTCTTCAATGGGGATCACCGAGCCGTGCGCGAGGGTGGGCTTTAAAATCGCTCGATCCATCGGCTCCCTCCCCACAGAGCCATGCAAAAGGGGCGGAGGGTGAAACACTAGGAATTTCTTGGAGGTCACCCATACTAGTACTACTCTAGCCCAAGCTCGCTTAACTGCGTAGTTCTGATGGGAGCGGCTGCATTAACACTTGTATAATCGCACTCGCAAGGATCACTCCCCCTCCCCCTCTTCAATGAAGATCACCGAGGCATGGGGGAGGGCCAAGAGAGGAGGGGGGCCATTAAAAGTGCCTGATCCATCGACACGGCAGTTCTCTCCCCACGGAGCCATGTAAAAGGAGCAGAGGGTGCAACACTAGGACTTCCCGGGAGGTCACCCATCCTAGTACTACTCTAGCCCAAGCGCACTTAACTACAGAGTTTTGATGGGATCCGGTGCATTAACGTTGCTATGATCGCACCCGCAAGGATAATTTCCCCTCCCCCTCTTCAATGGAGATCGTCGAGCCACGGGGGAGGGTCGGGAGAGTAGGGGGGGCATTAAAAGTGCTTGATAAGGATCACTCCCCCTCCCCCTCTTCAATGGAGATCACCAAGGTGTGGGGGAGGGTGGGCTTTAAAAGCGCTCGATCCATCAAGTCCCTCCCCACGGAGTCGTGCAAAAGGGGTGGAGGGTGCAACACTAGGACTTCTCGGGAGGTCACCCATCCCAGTACTACTTTAGCCCAAGCGCACTTAGTTGCGGAGTTCTTATGGGATCTGATGCATTAACACTCGTATGATCGCACCGACAAGGATCACGCCCCCTCCCCCTCTTCAACGAAGATCGTCGAGCTGCGGGGGATGGATGAGAGAGTGGGGGGGGAATTAAAAGTGCTTGATCCGGATCAGATACACCCAGTGTTTCTCTCTCTTATCCTTGGTGGTGGTACATAGAGTGGAAGACACCTGTGACTTCTCATGTCACCTCCGGGTTCCGATGGGATCCAATGTATTAACCTTGGTATGATCTCACCCGCAAGGATAACTCCCCCTTCCCATCTTCAATGTGGATCACCGAGCCATGGGAGAGGGTGGGATTTCAAAGAACTCGATCCATCGGCTCCCTCGCCATGGAGCCATGCAAAAGAAGCAGAGGGTGCAACACTAGGACTTCCTGGGAGGTCACCCATCCCATTACCACTCTATCCCAAGTCCACTTAACTGCGGAGATTCGATGGGATATGGTGCATTAAGGATGGTATGATCACACCTGCAAGGATCACTCCCCCTCCCCCTCTTCAATGGAGATCATTGAGGCATGGGGGAGGGCTAGGAGAGCACAGGGGCCATTAAAAGTGCTCAATCCATCAATGCAGTGGTTCCCTCCCCACGGAGCTATGCAAAATGAGCGAAGGGTGCAACACTAGGACTTTCTGGGAGGTCACCCATCCTAGTACTACTCTAACCCAAGCATGCTTAACTGCAGAGTTCTGATTGGATCCAGTGAATTAATGTTGGTACGATCGCACCTGCAAAGATCACGCCCCCTCCCCCTCTTCAATGGAGATCGTCAAGCCATGGGGGAGGGATGGGAGAGTAGGGGGGCCATTAAAATTGCTCGATACGGATCAGATCCACCCAATGTTTCTCTCTCTTCTCCTCGGTGGTACTACACAGAGAAGAAGGCACCCATGACTTCTTGTGTCATCGCCAGGTTTCGTGACCTGGGCCCCTCGAACAACGATATTCGCCCAGACGAGGAACAAAGAGGCATAAGTTCCGTGGCCACTGGTAATGCTGCATAGAGCGGTTTTCGAGCGGTGCATCACATTTGAGGCATGAACTCTGTATGCCGGACTCCCAGCCTCCAGTAGCGTTGACAACCGACTCAATGTCGCGTGCAAGCCTCTGGATACCCGCCCACGCCGCCTCTACCCACAACCGCAAGAGTCGGGGCTTGGTGCGCCTCCCTACCCACAGAGCCATGCAAAAACGGGGGGAGGGTGCAACACTAGGACTTCCCAAGAGGTCACCCATCCCAGTACTACTCCAGCCCAACTGCACTTAACTGCAAAGTTCCAATGGGATCCGGTGCATTAACGTTGGTATGATCTCACTCGCAAGGATCACTCCCCCTTCCCCTCTTCAATGTGGATCACCAAGCCATTGGGTAGGGAGGGATTTAACAGCGCTCCATCCATTGGCTCCCTCGCCATGGAGCCATGCAAAAGGGGTAGAGTGTGAAACACTAGGACTTCCTGGGAGATCACCCATCCCAGTACCACTCTAGCCCAAGCGTGCTTAACTGTGGAGTTCCGATGGGATCCAATGCATTAATGTTGGTATGATCGCACCCACATGGATCACTCCCCCTCCCCCTCCTCAATGGAGATCACCAAGCCGTGGGGGAGGGCGGGCTTTAAAAGCGCTCGATCCATCGGCTCCCTCCCCACAGAGCCATGCAAAATAGGCAGAGGGTGCAACACTAGGACTTCCCGGGAGGTCACCCATTCCAGTACTACTCTAGCCCAAGCCTGCTTAACCGCGGAGTTCTGATGGGATCTGATGCATTAATGCTAGTATGATAGCACCCACAAGGATTACTCCCCCTCCCCCTCTTCAATGGAGATCACTGAGGCATGGGGGAGGGCCAGGAGAGTTGGGGGCCATTAAAAGCGCCTGATCCATCGATGTGGCGGTTCCCTCCCCATGGAGTTGTGCAAAAGGGGCGGAGGGTGCAACACTAAGACTTCCTAGGAGGTCACCCGTCTGAGTACTACTCTAGCCCAAGCATGCTTAACTACGGATTTCTGATGGGATCCAGTGCATTAACGCTGGTATGATCGTACCCGCAAGAATCATGCCCCCTCCCCCTCTTCAATGGAGATCGTCGAGCCTTGGGAGAGGGTCGGTACAGTAGGGGGAGCATTAAAAGCACACGATCCGGATCCGATCCACCCAGTGTTTCACTCTCTTCTACTCGGTGGTGCTACATAGAGTGGAAGGCACCCATGACTTCTTTTTCTGCCACCAGGTTTCACGACCCAGACTCCTGGAACAACGACATTTTCCTGGACGAGGAACAAAAAGGCATAAGTTCCAAGGCCACAGTCGACGCTGCATAGAGAGGCTTCCGATCGATGCATCACATTCAAGGCACCAACTAGGTACATCGAAGTCCCACCCTCAGGTAGCCCTGATAACCAATCCAACACCACGTGCAAGCCTTTGGATGCCCGCCCATGCCGCCTCTTCCCACAACCCATCCTAGTACTACTTTAGCCCAAGCCCGCTTAACTACAAAGTTCCGATGGGATCCGGTGCATTAACGATGGTATGATCGCAACCGCAAGGATCACTCCCCCTCCCCCTCTTCAATGGGGATCACCGACCCATGGGGGAGGGTGGGCTTTAAAAGCGCTCGATCCATCGGCTCCCTCCCCATGGAGCCGAGCAAAAGGGGCGGAGGGGGTAACACTATGCTTTAAAAGTGCTCGATACGAATCAGATCCACCCAACATTTTTCTCTCTTCTCCTCAGCGGTGCTACTCAGAGTCGAATGCACCTATGACTTCTTGTGTCATCGCTGGGTTTCACAACCTGGGCACCCAAAACAACGACATTCACCTGGACAAGGAATAAAAAGGCGTAAGTTCTACGACCACCGACGGGGCTACTTAGAGCGGCTTCCGAGCGGTGCATCACATTCGAGGTATGAACTTGGTATGGCAGAGTCCCACCCTCGGTCAACCCTGACAACTGATTCGGTGCCACGTGCAAGCCTATGGATGCCTACCCACGCCGCCTTTGCTCACAACTGCAATAGTCGGGGCTTGGCAGGCCTCCCTCCCCATAGAGCTATGCAAAAAGGGTGGTAGGGTGAAATGCTAGGACTTCTCGGAAGGTCACCCATCCCAGTACTACTCCATCCCAAGTGCACTTAACTACGGAGTTCCAATGGGATACGGTGCATTAACGTTGGTATGATCACACCCGCAAGGATCACTCCCCCTCCCCCTCTTCAATGGGGATCACAGAGCCGTGGGGGAGGGCGGGATTTAAAAGCACTTGATCCATTGGCTCCCTCCCTACAGAGCTGTGCAAAAGTGGTGGAGGTTGCAACACTAGGACTTCCTGGCAGGTCACCCATCCCAATACCACTCTAGATCAAGCACGCCTAACTGCGGAGTTTCGATGGGATCCGGTGCATTAACACTGGTTTGATCATACCGGCAAGGATCACTCACCCTCCCCCTCTTCAATAGTGATCATCGAGCCGTGGGGGAGTGCGGGCTCTAAAATCACTCGATCCATCGGCTCCGTCCCCACGAAGCCGTGCAAAAGGGGTGGAGGGTGCAACACTAGGACTTCCTGGGAGGTCACCCATCCCAATACTACTCTAGCCCAAGCCTTCTTAACTGTGGAGTTCCGATGGGATCCAGTGCATTAACGCTGGTATGATCGCACCCGCAAGGATCACTCCCCCTACCCCTCTTCAATGGAGATCACCGAGGCATGGGGGAGGGCCAAGAGAGGAGGGGGAGCATTAAAAGCACTCGATCCATCAACATGGTGGTTCCCTCCCCACGGAGCCATGCTAAAGGGGTGGAGGGTGCAACACTGGACTTCCTGGGAGTTCACCCATCCTAGTAATACTATAGCCCATGTGTGCTTAACTGCGGAGTTTCGATGGGATCTGGTGCATTAACGCTGGTATGATCGCACCTGCAAGGATCACTCCCCCTTCCCCTCTTCAATGGGGATCACCGAGCCGCGGGGGAGGGTGGGCTTTAAAAGCGCTCGATCCATCGGCTCCCTCCCCATGGGGCCGTGCAAAAGTGGTGGAGGGTGCAACACTAGGAATTATTGGGAGGTCACCCATCCCAGTACCACTCTAGATCAAGCGCACCTAACTAAGGAGTTTTGATGGGATCCAGTGCATTAATGTTGGTATGATCGCATCCGCAAGGATCACTCCCCCTCCCCCTCTTGAATGGGGATCATCAATCCATGGGAGAGGGCGGGCTTTAAAAACTCTCGATCCATCGGCTCTATCCCCACAAAGTCGTGCAAAAGGGGCAGAGGGTGCAACACTAAGACTTCTTGGGAGGTCACCCATCCCAGTACTACTCTAGCTTAAGCCTGCTTAACTGCGTAGTTTCGATGGGATCCAGTGCATTAACGCAAGTATGATCGCACTCGCAAGGATCATGCCCCCTCCCCCTCTTCAATGGAGATCGTCAAGCCACGGGGGAGGGCCGGTAGAGTAGGGGGGTGATGTAGACCTATCGGCCCTCGGGAACAAGATCCACTCACAGGATCATTCTTTAACCCCCTCCGACTCAGATCGACTCTTTCGACTCCTCACTGGAATCTGCAATTTATCAACCCACTAGTCCTTTCTCACAGCTTGCAATATCGCGAGTTCATGGATCATGGATCCCGACTCTTCCCCTCAAATATTGCGATACCCGAGATCGCGAAATGGGGATAGCCCTTTCTTCCATTAGCACCCTCCTTGTGCGACCACTGTCTAGGCTAAGTGCTATCACTTTTCGCCTCTCGCGCCTTCACAAGTTCAACCGTTGAGCCTTGGCACCTTTCTTTCCCAAACCCCTGATAGGTGAGATTTGACCTTTCTCCTCTCGTTCTTGCTCCTCATGACTTCGCGAGTCGAAGGCTCGAACCTTCATTCCCTTTTCTTTCGAGTCCCCAAGACACGAGAGGTCAATGGGGTGTTGACTCCTCCGTATGTGTGACATGTGTCCACCAATCCACTTCCCAGGCCCACCTTGCAGTTCTGCCACATGTTCCTCATGCTAGATCTCGTCACTTCGTGACTTTGCTTCTCGCAACTCGGAGCACCCAAACTTTGGGCTCTCACCCTGCGAACCTCCGAGTTTGCGAGATCCCTAGATCTCTGCCACCTGTCCTCCTTCTAATGAACGGTTGTGATTCTTCTAGCAATTTCTCTTCTCGCAACTTCGAGCACCCCAATTTTGGGCTCTCACTTGGTGAACCTCTGAGTTCGTGAGATCCTCTAATATCTGACACCTGTCCACTCCCAGATGGATGGTCCTGATCCACTTCGCAGCTTCGCCACTCACGAAGTTGAAAAATTTCTCCTTCGGTCCTCCAACGTCCGAGTCCCCGATACGGGTGATCTCGCGACACGTGTCCTTCTTCCAACGAATGGCTTAGATTCCTTTGCTATCTCAGGACTTCGCATTTTCGTGATCTCACAAGTCTTGCTACAAAGGTTTTGACCCTTCACCTCTCGAAACCGCGAGATGCGAAATATGTGAGTGATCTGACAGCTCTATTCTCCACTGAACTTAAATGAAAAACACTAATCACTGTAAACCTCCTTGCTCCTCCACAAGATTTGACGGCTCTTGTGACTTCGTGAATTCTTCTCAAAGAATTATGACCGTCCAAAGCTCCCTTGATGATTTCTGCGAAATGAACACAGTGTTCCTCCACGAAATTTCTCCTTCCTACAACAACGGCGTTGCACCTCCTCACAACTCTTCAAGGCAGTAGCCCCCTTGAGCTTTTCTTCGACAACTGGGAAGACCCTATCCTTCCTTAGCTTTCTCCAACTCTGAGTCTTAAAGAAGACTCCCGCATGCACTCCTTGCGGTGAATCCTTCAATTACTTCAAATAATTGAAGTCCTTCGACTCTGCGCACTCCCTGCAACAGTAGTCCTTCAACAATTTCTCAGGTTTACAAACTCTAAGACTTTACTCGGCCTGCACACACCTTGCACGGCTCCTGTGCTCAACTTGAACTTCTGCGAGAATGAGAATAAAGTTATCTCTCCTGAGCTTGCAGAGACAAAATCTTACCTCCGTCAATGCACACCTTGCGGACGCAAAAACTCTTGCTCAGGTAGAGAAACAATTGAAACTCATTCCTCACTCTCCCTTTCTTCAGATTTCGGACATTATATATGAAATCAAACATTCATGCACCAAATCGAATGCATAACAGAGAATAATCAAGCATGAGCATAACATTCAATCATGTATACACAGAAAGTATTTGAACGCCATGATTCTGAATCAAACTTCATGTATTAATCTCAGAACTTCTGTACATGGGTTTTTACATAGCTCTTTGTTTCTTCTCTCCTACGCTCTCTGCTTTTTCATAATGTTGCTTATGTTACAATAATACAAGTGAGGGTGTTTATATCCCATTTCCCTCTTCACTCCTAAAATTGTCTAATCTAGGAATTCAATTCTACCTACTTACATTCATTAACATGAATGCCTTCACCTAATACAGATGAGAGCGGGATGCTCAAGGTCTATTTACAAATAAAGAAGTACGCCTCTCTTTAACTATCTCATTTAAGTCTGGCATATCCACTTCAAAATCATTCAAACAATTTATCACATGCCAAAATGCGTTGGCATTGCCCACGCTCGCTTGATGTTAGTGATGCTTCTGCATCAGGGGGGCATTAAAAGCACTCGATCCGGATAGGATCCACCTAGAGTTTTGTTATCTTCTCCTCAGTGGTGCTACAATGAGCGGAAGGCACCCGCAACTTCTTGTGCTGCCATTGGGTTTCATGACCCGAGACCTTGAAACAAAGACATTCGCCCAGACGAGGAACAAAAAGGCATAAGTTTTGCGGCCATCGGCGGCACTGCATAGAGCGACTTCTGAGTGGTGCATCACATTCGAGGCACCAACTCGGTACACTGGAGTCCCACCCTCGAGCAGCACTGAGAACCGATTTGGTGTTGCGTGCAAGCCTCCGATGCCAGTCCACACTGCCTCTGCCCACAACCGCGAGAGTCAGGGCTTGGCGCGCCTCCCTCCCCACAGATTCATGCAAAAAGGGGGGGAGGGTGATGTTGCAGAAAAATATCCCTGTGGACAGGTAGATCGCCTCTAGAGCTTGACCTTAACCCTAGACAGAAAAATTCTTAACGTGGACACTGACTTCCTTTCAAATCTATCTAAAATAATACATGAGAAGGAAGGACATCAGAAGTACCTCTTAATCAACGTTTGTCCCTGCACGCTCCGAGTTGCGCTCTAATCCTTTGCTCCTCGCTGAGTTCTGCAGACAAACAAGATATGACCACTTCCTACTCTATTGATATTAGCTTGAAAATAGATCTACCAATTAATGATAAGTTCATGTAATCATCAGACACAAACTAGAAAGAAACAGGCCAAGCATGTCATATTAATGAGAATGATGACAGTAGTACTTACAATCGTAGATGCGAATGCAACAGCTTCGTCAAGTCCTCTTCATCTAACCCTTGCTCGAAAGATCCACAACCTAGTTGATAGCAGCTTCACTGATCACTTCTCCTTTGGCTGACTGTGTGTTTCCTATGAGATCATAGGTTTCATGCTAGCAATTCTTCCCCCAAATCAGCTCCAGCACCACTTATGAGATCATAAGTTTGGTGTGATTCTCATTTTCCATTCCTCTTTCACCATTAGAAAGCTTGCTTATATAGCCTTGGAGAGGCTTTAAACACTTGAGATATCCTTGGGGAAGTTGAGGATTTTCCTCCTTCAATTGAGGATCTGCCCTAAGATCATGGCTGGACTAGGGATTCGAATCCAACTACCTTCCAAGAATGAAAAGATGCTTCCCCCATTCATCTCAACAGCTTAACAACCACCCAGAATAGGTAGCGCTCCCTCAAAAGGGCCATCAGAGCATTGTAACGCTCCCTAGTAATCTTTAGGGGGCACCACCGCTCTCAAAATCTATAGCTCTCCCTTAAAAGGGGCAGGGGAGCGTTATAATGCTCCCTGATAGTGTAAGGGGGAGCGTCGGTGCTCTGAGATAGTGTAAGGGGGAGTGCTCCTCTCCAAAAACTCAGTTTTTTAGGTGCTTTCAGATGGAAAAAGGTTTGCAATCCTATTGACTCATTTCTCCTCTGCCAAATCAAATGTTTGAGGTGTTTCAAGTGTCTCTATCATGTCGTTATAGGCATGACATAGGCATCATGGAAATATGCTTTCTTTGACACCTGCAACACTTGTGAGCAACATGCGACACTTGCAACCTTGTGAGAAAAATGCGACACTTGCGACCTTTGTAATGACGACACTTGCGACACTATCAAAGTGAGTAATTTTGATGTGTAACAGGTGCAACACTAGGACTTTCTGGGAGGTCACCCATCCAAGTACTACTCTAGCCAAAGCACACTTAACTGTGGAGTTTCAATGGGATCTGGTGCATTAACGCTGGCATGATCGCACCCGCAAGGATCACTCCCCCTTCCCCTCTTTAATGGGGATCACCGAGTTGTGGGGGAGGGTGGGCTTTAAAAGCGCTCGATCCATCAGCTCCCTCCCCACAGTGTTGTGCAAAAGGGGCGGAGGGTGCAACACTAGGACTTCCTGGGAGGTCACCCATCCCAGTACTACTCTATCTAAAGACTGCATAACTACGGTGTTCCGATGGGATTCAATGCATTAACGTTGGTATGATTGCACCCACAAGGATCACTCCCCCTCCACCTCTTCAATGGAGATCACCGAGGCATGGGGGAGGGTGGGCTTTAAAAGCGCTCGATCCATTGGTTGCCTCCCCACAAAGCCATGCAAAAGGGGTGGAGGGTGAAACACTAGGACTTCTCGGGAGGTTACCCATCCCAGTACTACTCTAGACCAAGCCCGCTTAACTGTGGAGTTCCAATGGGATACAGTGCATTAACACTGGTATGATCACACCCGCAAGGATCACTCCCTGTCCCCCTCTTCAATGGAGATCACTGAGGCATGAGGGAGGGCTAGGAGAGGAGGGGGGCCATTAAAAGTGCTCAAACCATCAACGTGGCAGTTCCCTCCCCACAGAGTCATGCAAAAGAGGTGGAGGGTGCAACACTAGGACTTTCCGGGAGGTCACCCATCCCATTACTACTCTAGCCCAAGTGCTCTTAAATGTGGAGTTCAGATGGGATCCGGTGCATTAACGTTGGTATGATCGCACCCGCAAGGATCACACCCCCTCCCCCTCTTCAATAGAGATCATCGTGCTGCAGGGGAGGGTCAGGAGAGTAGGGGGGCAATTAAAAGCACAAGATACGGATCGGATCCACCCAACGTTTTGCTCTCTTCTCCTCGACGGTCCTACACAGAGTGGAAGGCTCCCGTGACTTGATACCCTGGAGTCCCACCTTCAGGCAGTGCTGACAACTGATCTGGCATCGTATGCAAGCCTCCAGATTCCCGCCCATGCCGCCTCTTCCCACAACCACGAGAGTAGGGGCTCAACGTGCTTCCCTCCCTGTAGAGCCCTGCAAAACAGGGGTGAGGGTGCAACACTAAAACTTCCCAAGAGGTCACCCATCCCAGTACCACTCTAGCTCAAGTGCGCTTAACTTTGGAGTTTCTATGGGATCCGGTGCATTAACGTTGGTATGATTGCACCCACAAGGATCACTCCCCCTCCCCCTCTTCAATGGGGATCATTGAGTTGTGGGGGAGAGAGGGCTTTAAAAGTGCTCGATCCATCGGCTCCCTCCCCACGGAGCCATGCAAAATGGGTGGAGGGTGCAACACTAGGACTTCCTAGGAGGTCACCCATCCTAGTATGACTCTATCCCAAGTCCACTTAACTATGGAGTTTCGATGGGATCTGGTGCATTAACGTTGGTATGATCGCACTCGCAAGGATCACTCCCACTCGCCCTCTTCAATGGATATCACCAAGGCATGGGGGAGACCCAGGAGAGGAGGGCGCCCATTAAAAGCACCTGATCCATCGACGCATCGGTTCCCTCACCACGGAGTTGTGCAAAAGGGGCAGAGGGTGCAACACTAGGACTTCCTGGAAGGTCACCCATCCCAATACTACTCTAGCCCAAGCACGCTTAACTGTGGAGTTCTGATGGGATTCGGTGCATTAACGCTGGTATGATCGCACCCGCAAGGATCACGCCCCCTCGCCCTCTTCAATGGAGATCGTCGAGCCGCAGGGGAGGGTCAGTATAGTAGGGGGGCCCATTAAAAGCGCTCGATCCAGATTGGATCCACCCAGCATTTCACTCTCTTCTCCTCGGCAGCGCTACATAGAGTGAAAGGGACCCACGACTTCTCATGTCGTCGCTGGGTTTCACAACTCGGGCTGTCGGAACAATGACATTTTCCTGGACAAGGAACAAAAAGGCATAAGTTCCGTGGCCACCGACGGCGCTTCATGGAGCAGCTCCTAAGCGGTGCATCACAATCGAGACACCAAATCAGTACGCCATAGTCCCACCCTCGGGCAGCGCTGACAACCAATTTGGCACTGCATGCAAACCTATGGATTCCCACCCACGATGCCTCTTCCCATAACCGTGAGAGTCGAGGCTCAATGCACCTCCCTCCCCACAGAGCCATGCAAAAAGAGGGGGAGGGTGCAACACTAGGACTTCCCGGGAGGTCACCCATCCCAGTACTACTCTAGCCCAAGCATGCTTAACTTCAGAGTTCTGATGGGATCCGGTGCATTAATGTAGGTATGATCGCACCCGCAAGGATCATGCCCCCTCCCCCTCTTCAATAGAGATCGTCGAGCTGCAGGGGAGGGCCAGTAGATTAGGGGGGGCATTAAAAGCGCTCGATCTAGATAGGATCCACCCAATGTTTCATTATCTTCTCCTCGAGGGCACTACATAGAGCGGAAGGCACCCGCGACTTCTCGTGCCGCCACCAGGTTTCATGACTAGGGACCCCGGAACAACAACATTCACCCAGACGAGAAACAAAAAGACGTAAGTTTCACGGCCATCGGTGGCACTGCATAGAGCGGCTTCCGAGTGGTGCATCACATTCAAGGCACCAACTCAATACACTATAGTCCCACCCTCGGGCAGCGCTGAAAACCGATCTGGCACCGTTTCCAAGACTCCAGATGCCCGCCCACGCCGCCTCTGCCCAAAACCGTGACAGTCAGGGCTCAGTGCACCTCCCTCCCCGCAGAGTCGTGCAAAAAGGGGGGGAGGGTGCAACACTAGGACTTCCCAGGAGGTCACCCATCCCAGTACTACTTTAGCCCAAGCACGTTTAACTGCGAAGTTCTGATGGGATCCGATGCATTAACGTTGGTATGATCACACCTGCAAGGATCACTCCCCCTTCCCCTCTTCAATGGGGATCACCGAGCCATGGGGGAGGGTGGGCTTTAAAAGCGCTCGATCCATTGGCTCCCTCCCCATGGAGCCGTGCAAAAGGAGTGGAGGGTGCAACACTAGGACTTCCCAAAAGGTCACCCTTTCCAGTACTACTCTAGCCCAAGCCTGCTTAACTATGGTGTTTTGATGGGATCTAGTGCATTAACGCTAGTATGATCACACCCGCAAGGATCACTCCCCCTCCGCCTCTTCAATCGAGATCACAGAGGTGTGGGAGAGGGTGGGCTTTAAAAGCGCTCGATCCATCAGCTGCCTCCCCACGAAGCCATGCAAAAGGGGCGTAGGGTGCAACACTATGACTTCCCGGGAGGTCACCCATCCTGGTATTACTCTAGACCAAGCCCGCTTAACTACGGAGTTCCGATGGGATCTAGTGCATTAACACTAGTATGATCACACCCGCAAGGATCACTCCCCCTCTCCCTCTTCAATGGATATCACTGAGCCGTGAGGGAGGGCCAGGAGAGGAGGGGGGCCATTAAAAGTGCTCGAACCATCAATGCAGTGGTTCCCTCCCCACGAAGCCGTGCAAAAGAAGCGGAGGGTGAAACACTAGGACTTTCTGGGAAGTCACCCATCCCAGTACTACTTTAGGCCAAGCATGCTTAACTATGGAGTTTAGATGGGATCTGGTGCATTAACGCTGGTATGATCGCACCTACAAGGATCACGCCCCCTCCCCCTCTTCAATGTAGATCACCGAGCCGCGTGGGAGGGCCAACAGAGGGGGGGGGGCATTAAAAGCGCTTGATATGGATCAGATCCACCCAACGTTTTTCTCTCTTCTCCTCGACGGTCCTACACAGAGTGGAAGGCACCCGCAACTCAGTACGTCGGAGTCCCACCTTCAGGCAGCACTGACAACCAATCTGGTGCCGTGTGCAAGCCTCTGGATTCCTGCCCACACTACCTATGCCCACAACCGCAAGAGTCAGGGCTCGACGCGCCTCCCTCCCTGCAGAGCCCTGGAAAATGGGGGTGAGGGTGCAACACTAAAACTTCCTAGGAGGTCACCCATCCCAGTACCACTCTAGCCCAAGTGTGCTTAACTGCAGAGTTCTGATGGGATCCGGTGCCTTAACGTTGGTATGATCGTACACGCAAGGATCACTTCCCCTCCCCCTCTTCAATGGGGATCATCAAGCCATGGGGGAGGACGGGCTTTATAAGTGCTCGATCCATCGGCTCCCTCCCCACAGAGCCGTGCAAAAGGGGTGGAGGGTGAAACACTAGGACTTTCTGGGAGGTCACCCATCCCAGTATGACTCTATCCCAAGCCTGCTTAACTACGGAGTTTCGATGGGATCTAGTGCATTAACGCTAGTATGATCGCACCCGCAAGGATCACTCACCCTTGCCCTCTTCAATGGAGATCACCGAGGCGTGGGGGAGGGCCAGGAGAGGAGGGGGGCCATTAAAATCCCCTAATCCATCGACGTGTCCATTCCCTCACCACGGAGCCATGCAAAAGGGGTAGAGGGTGCAACACTAAGACTTCTCGGGAGGTCACCCATCCCAGTACTACTCTAGCCCAAGCGTGCTTAACTGTGCAGTTCTGATGGGATTCGTTGCATTAACGTTGGTATGATCACACCCACAAGGATCATGCCCCCTTCCCCTCTTCATTGGAGATCATCAAGCCGCGGGGAAGGGCCGGTAGAGTAGGGGCGGCATTAAAAGCGCTCGATCTGGATTGGATCCACCCATCATTTTTCTCTCTTCTCCTCGATGGTGCTATATAGATCAGAAGGGACCCACGACTTCTTGTGTCGTCAATGGGTTTCGTGACCTGGGCCACCGAAATAAAAACATTTTCCTAGATGAGGAACAAAAAGGCATAAGTTCTGTGGCCACCGGCGGTGCTACGTGGAGCGGCTTCCGAGTGGTGCATCACATTCGAGACACCAACTCGGTACGTCGGAGTCCCACCCTCGGGCAGCGCTGACAACCAATCTGGCACTGCATGCAAGCCTATGGATGCCCGCCCATGACGCCTCTACCCACAACCATGAGATTCTGGGATCGGCGTGCCTCCCTCCCCGCAGAGCCATGCAAAAAGGGAGGGAGGGTGCAACACTAGGACTTCCCGGGAGGTCACCCATCCTAGTACTATTCTAGCCCAAGTGCACTTAACTGTGGAGCTCTGATGGGATCCAGTGCATTAACACAGGTATGATCACACCCGCAAGGATCATGCCCCCTCCCCCTCTTCAATGGAGATCGCCTAGCCGTGGGGGAGGAACAATAGAGTAGGGGGGAATTAAAGCGCTCGATCCAGATAGGATCCACCCAACATTTTTCTATCTTCTCCTCGGTGGCGCTACACATAGAGGAAGGCAACCGTGACTTCTCATGCCGCCGTCGGGTTTTGTGACCCGGAACCCCGGAATAACGACATTCGCCCGGACAAGGAACAAAAAGGTGTAAGTTCTGCGGCTTTCGAGCGGTGCATCACATTCAAGGCACCAACTCCGTACACCAAAGTCCCACCCTCGGGAAACGCTGACAACCGATCTAGCACCGCGTGCAAGCCTCCGGATGCCTGCCCACGCTGCCTCTGCCCACAACCATGAGAGTTTGGGCTCGGTGCGCCTCCCTCCCCATAGAGTCGTGCAAAAAGGGGAGGAGGGTGCAACACTAGGACTTCCCAGGAGGTCACCCATCCCAATACTACTCTAGTCCAAGCATGCTTAACTGCAGAGTTTCGATGGGATCCGATGCATTAACGCTGGTATGATCACACCCACAAGGATCACTCCCCCTTCCTGTCTTCAATGGGGATCACCGAGCCATGGGGGAGGGTGGGCTTTAAAAGTGCTCGATCCATCAACTCCCTCCCCATGGAGCCATGCAAAAGGAGCAGAGGGTCCAACACTAGGACTTCCTAGGAGGTCACCCATCCCAGTACTACTCTAGCCCAAGCCCGCTTAACTGTGGTGTTCTAATGGGATCTAGTGCATTAATGTTGGTATGATCGCACCCGCAAGGATCACTCCCCCTCCCCCTCTTCAATGGAGATCACCGAGGCGTGGGTGATGTCAGGCTTTAAAAGCGCTTGATCCATCAGTCGCCTCCCCATGAAGCCATGAAAAAGGGGCAGAGGGTGCAACACTAGGACTTCCCGGGAGGTCACCCATCCCAGTACTACTCTAGACCAAGCTCGCTTAACTATGGAGTTTCGATGGGATCTAGTGCATTAACACTGGTATGATCGCACCTGCAAGGATCACTCCCCCTCCCCCTCTTCAATGGAGATCACTAAGGCATGGGGGAGGGCTAGGAGAGGAGGGGGGCCATTAAAAGCGCTCGATCTGGATTGGATCCAGTCAGCGTTTCGCTCTCTTCTCCTTGGCAGCGCTACATAGAGTGGATGGGACCCACGACTTCTCATGTTGTCATCAGGTTTCGCGACCTGAGCCACTCGAACAACGACATTTGCCTGGATGAGGAAAAAAAGGCGTAAGTTTTTCGGCCACCGGCAGTGCTGCGAGGAGCGGCTTCCAAGCAGTGCATCACATTCAAGACACCAACTCGGTACGCCAGAGTCCCACCCTTGGGTAGTGCTGAAATCCGATATGGCATCCCATGCAAGCCTACAGATGCCTGCCCATGATGCCTCTACCAACAACCGCAAGATCCAGGGCTGGGCGCAACTCCCTCCCCGCAGAGCCGTGCAAAAAGGGGGGGAGGGTGAAACACTAGGACTTCCCGTGAGGTCACCCATCCAGTACTACTCTAGCCCAAGTGCGCTTAATTGTGAAGTTCCAATGGGATCCGGTGCATTACAGTGGTATGATCTCACCCTCAAGCATCATTCCCCCTTCCCCTCTTCAATGGGGATCACCGAGCCATGGGGGGAGGAGAGCTTTAAAAGCACCTGATCTATCGGCTCCCTCCCCACAGAGCCATGCAAAAAGGGTGGAGGGTGCAACACTAGGACTTCCCAGGAGGTCACCCATACCAATACTACTCTAGCCCAGGCCTGCTTAACTGCGGAGTTCTGATCGGATCTAGTGCATTAATGTTGGTATGATCGCACCTGCAAGGATCACTCCCCCTCCCCCTCTTCAATGGAGATCATCGACCTGTGGGGGAGGGCAGGCTTTAAAAGTGCTCGATCCATCGTCTCCCTCCCCATGAAGCCATGCAAAAGGGGCGGAGGATGCAACACTAGGACTTCTTGGGAGGTCACCCATCCCAATACTACTCTAGCACAAGCCCACTTAACTGCGGAATTCCGATGGGATCCGGTGCATTAACACTGGTATGATTGCACCCACAAGGATCACTCCCCTCCCCCTCTTCAATGGAGATCACCGAGGCATGGGGGAGGGCTAGGAGAGGAGGGGGGACATTAAAAGTGCCCGATCCATCGACACTGTGGTTCCCTCCCCACGGAGCCTTGCAAAAGAGGTGGAGGGTGCAACATTAAGACTTCCTAGGAGGTCACCCATCCCAGTACTACTCTAGCGCAAGCGTTCTTAACTGTGAAGTTCTGATGGGATCCGGTGCATTAACGCTAGTATGATTGCACCCGTAAGGATCATGTCCCCTCCCCCTCTTCCATGGAGGTTGTCGAGTCGCGGGGGAGGGCCAAGAGAGTAGGGTGTCCATTAAAAGTGCTCGATACGGATTGAATCCACCCAACGTTTCGCTCTCTTCTCCTCGGTGGCGCTACAGAGAGCGAAAGGCACCTGCGACTCGGTATGCAGGAGTCTCACCTTCAGGCAGTGCTGACAACCAATTCGATGTTGCATGCAAGCCTTCGGATTCCCGTCCATGCCGCCTCTGCCCACAACTACGAGAGTCAAGGCTCAGCGTGCCTCCCTCCTCACAGAGATGTGCAAAAAGGGGGGGGGTTGCAACACTAGGACTTCCCGAGAGGTCACCCATCCCAGTACCACTCTAGCCCAAGCACCCTTAATTGGAGAGTTTCGATGATATCTAGTGCATTAACGCTGGTATGATTGCACCTGCAAGGATCACTCCCCCTCCCCTCCCCCTCTTCAATGGGGATCATCGAGTCATGGGGTAGGGTGGGCTTTAAAAGCACTCAATCCATAGACTCCCTCCCCACGGAGCCGAGAAAAAGGGGCAGAGGGGGTAACACTAGGACTTCCTCGGAGGTTACCCATCCCAGTACTACTCTATCCCAAGCGCGCTTAACTGCGGAGTTCTGATGGGATCTGATGCATTAACGCAGGTATGATCGCACCCGCAAGGATTTCTCCCCCTCCCCCTCTTCAATGGAGATCACTGAGGCGTGGGGGAGGGCCAAGACATGAGGGGGGCCATTAAAAGTGCACGATCCATTGACACGGTGATTCCCTCCCAATGGAGTTGTCCAAAAGGGGCGGAGGGTGCAACACTAGGACTTCCCAGTAGGTCACCCATCCCAGTACTACTCTAGCCCAAGTGTTATCACTAAAATTTCGTCAGCACGTGGTTACAAGAACTCAGCATCGTCAAACAGTGATGAAGTCATTCATGGACTTGAATTAATTTCACAGCATTCAAAAAGGGCAAAAAACTATACAAAGTAGTGAAAAATTGAAGAGCACTTTACAGAAGTTGGGTATGCGCGCACATGCGTGGAACAGGAACGTAGCATGCACGCATACGCGCACGATGCGTGGTTGTTGGCACAAAAATCTGCACACCTGCTAAACTGCGCATTTATTGAAGTGGTCGGCCTCCCAACCACTTATAGATCAGCTCCCAAGCCGATTTGACCCTCAAATCTGAGCTAAATCTGAATGGTGGGCTGGTCAAAGACCTAATAATGCCCTAAATGGCCTCTTTTCACACTACAAAGCAGTTACACAAAATCCCAAAGCAATGCTATAAAAAGCCATGAATGCACCTCATTTTCTGAAGGAATTTCATGTAATGTTATGCTTCCTATATTTTTTTAAGGACTCCATCCTTGACAAGAGCACATTGGCACCATTTCATTGAGCAATCCACCTCTCCATTGAGTGGATTTTCAAGGAGTTCTTTCACCACCATTTTCATTTTTCTTTTTGTAAGGAGAGCAAGCTTGTGAGGGTCCAAGAGCCTTCCCTTGGAGGAAGAAGGGATTCATAGTCCCCTTTCTTCTTGGTTCTTTGATTTCATCAATAGATCAGCCTAAAAACATTGGTGACATGGGTCTTTTTGTGTTTGTTATCTCTATGTCCCTATGCTTATGATTTTC
>JZKD02S1557218.1:788022-805040 GCA_000966675.3 Picea glauca | reverse complement strand
GTTCCCTCCCCATGAAGACGTGCAAAAGGGGCGGAGGGTGCAACACTAGGACTTTTCGAGAGGTCACCCATCCTAGTACTACTCTAGCCCAAGTGTGCTTAACTGCACATTTCTGATGGGATCCGGTGCATTAACACTGGTATGATCGCACCCACAAGGATCATGCCCACTCCCCCTCTTCAATGGAGATCGTCGAGCCGCGAGGGAGGGCCAGGAGAGTAGGGGGGCCATTAAAAGAACTTGATCCGGATCTGATCCACCCAGCGTTTCACTCTCTTCTCCTCGGTGATGCTACACAGAGTAGAAGGCACCCACGACTTCTTGTGCCGCCATTGGGTTTCGCAACCCTGGCCCCCTGAACAACGACTTTTTCCCCGTCGACTTTTTCACAGAGCGGATTCCAAGCGGTGCATCACATTCGAGGCACCAAATTGGTACGCTGGAGTCCCACCCATGGGCAACACTAAAAACTGATCTGGTGCTACATGAAGGCCTTTGGATGCCCACCCACGCCGCCTCTGTCCACAACCGTTAGAGTCGGGGCTCGACGCACCTCCCTCCCCACAGAGCCGTGCAAAAAGGGGGGGAGGATGCAACACTAGGACTTCCTGGGAGGTCACCCATCCCAGTACTACTCTATCCCAAGCGTGTTTAATTGCAGAGTTCTGATGTGATCCAGTTCATTAACGTTGGTATGATTGCACACACAAGGATCACGCCCACTCCCCCTCTTCAATGGAGATCGTCGAATCACGAGGCAATGTAGGGAGAGTAGGGGGGCCATTAAAAGCGCTCGATCTGGATCGGATCCCACTAGCGTTTCGCTCTCTTCTCCTCAGTGGTGCTACACAGAGCAGAAAGCACCCATGACTTCTCATGCCACTGGCGGGTTTCGCGACACGAGCCCTTCGAACAATGACTTTCGCCTAGTGTAGAACGGATTCTGAGAAGTGCATCACATTGGAGGCACCAACTCGGTACGCTAGAGTCCCACCCTCGGGCAGCACTGACAACCGATATGGCACCATGTGCAAGCCTCCATATGCTCGCCCACGTTGCCTCTGTACACCAGCGTGAGAGTCGGGGCTAAGCACGCCTACCTCCCCAAAGAGCCGTGCAAAAAGGGGGTGAGGGTGCAACACTAGGAATTCCTGGGAGGTCACCCATCCCAGTACTACTCTAGCCCAAGCGCATTTAATTGTGGAGTTCCAATGGGATCCAGTGCATTAACGTTGGTATGATTGCACCTACAAGGATCACTCCCCCTCCCTCTCTTCAATGGGGATCATCGAGCCATGGGGGAGGGTAGGCTTTAAAATCACTCGATCCATCAGCTCCCTCCCCATGGAGCCATGCAAAAGGGGTGGAGGGTGCAACACTTGGACTTCCCGAGAGGTCACCCATCCCAGTACTACTCTAGCCCAAGTCTACTTAACTGCGGAGTTCCAATGGGATCCGGTGCATTAACGCTGGTATGATCGCACCCACAAGGATCACTCCCCCTCCCCCTCTTCAATGGAGATCATCGAGGCATGGGGGAGGGCCAAGAGAGGAGGGGGGTCATTAAAAGCACCCGATCCATCGATGCAGAGGTTCCCTCCCCACGAAGTCGTGCAAAAGGGGTGGAGGGTGCAACACTAGGACTTTTGGGGAGGTCACCCATCCCAGTACTACTCTAGCCCGAGCCCACTTAAGTGCGGAGTTCCGATGGGAACCAGTGCATTAACGTTGGTATGATCGTACCCACAAGGATCATGCCCCCTCCCCCTCTTTAATGGAGATCATCGAGCCACGGGGGAGGGCTGGGACAGTAGGGGGGCATTAAAAGCGCTCGATCTGGATCAGATCCACCTAGTGTTTTTCTCTTTGCTGCTTAGCGGTGCTACATAGAGCGGAAGGCACCCATGACTTATCTTGCCACCGTCGGGTTTCACGAAACTGGGCTCCTTGAACAACAACATTTTCCCATATGAGGAACAAAAAGGCCTAATTTCCACGGCCACTGGCAGCACTACATAGAGCGGCTTTCGACTGGTGCATCACATTCGAGGCACCAACTCGGTACGCCAGAGTCCCACACTTGAGAAGCACTGACAACCAATCTGGCACTGCTTGAAAGCCTCTGGATGCCCGCCCATGTTGCCTCTACCCAAAACTATGATAGTCGAGGCTCGGCGCGCCTCCCTCCCCACAGAGTCATGCAAAAAGGGCGGGAGGGTGCAACACTAGGACTTTCCGAATGGTCACCCATCCAAGTACTACTCCAGCCCAAGCGCACTTAACTTCTGAGTTTCGATGGGATCCCCTTCCCCTCTTCAATAGGGATCACTGAGTCGTGGGGGAGGGCAGGCTTTAAAAGCACTCAATCCATTGGCTCCCTCCCCACGGAGCCATGCAAAAGGGGCAGAGGGTGCAACACGAGGACTTCTCAATAGGTCACCCATCCCAGTACGACTCTAGCCCAAGCCTGCTTAACTGCGGAGTTCCGATGGGATCCGATGCATTAACGCTGGTATGATCACACCCGCAAGGATCAGTCCCCCTCCCCCTCTTCAATGGAGATCACTGAGGTGTGGGGGAGGGCCAAGAGAGGAGGGGGGCAACTAAAATCTCCTGATCCATCGACACGATGGTTCCTTCCCCACGGAGCTTTCCAAAAGGAGCGAAGGGTGCAACACTATGACTTCTCGGGAGGTCACCTATCCCAGTACTACTCTATCCCAAGCACACTTAACTGCGGAGTTATAATGGGATATGATGCATTAACGCTGGTATGATCGCACCCGCAAGGATCATGCCCTCTCCCACTCTTCAATGGAGATCACTAAGCCGCGGGGAGGGTCGGGAGAGTAAGGGGGCCTTTAAAAGCACTCGATCTGGATCAGATCAACCCAGCATTTCACTCTCTTCTCCTCGGTGGTGCTACACAGAGTGAAAGGCACCCATGAATTCTCGTGTCGTCGTCGGGTTTTGTGACCCAGGCCCCCAGAACAATGAATTTCTCTCTAATACCAACTCGGTATGTCGAAGTCCCACCCTTGGGAAGTGCTGACAACCGAACCCATGTCGCGTGCAAGCCTCTGGATGCCCGCCCACACCGCCTCTTCCCGCAACTGCGAGAGTCAGGGCTCGGCACGCCGCTCCCTCCCTGCAAAAACATGCAAAAAGGGGGGGAGGGTGCAACACTAGGACTTCCTGGGAGGTCACCCATCCCAGTACTACTCTAGCCCAAGCGCGCTTAAATATGGAGTTCTGATGGGATCCAGTGCATTAATCCTGGCATTATCACACCCACAAGGATCACTCCCCATCCCCCTCTTCAATGTGGATCACCGAGCCATGGGGAAGGGCAGGCTATAAAATCACCCGATACATCAGTGCGACGGCCCCCTCCCCACGGAGCCATGCAAAAGGGGCAGAGTGTGCAACACTTGGACTTCCTAGGAGGTCACCCTTCCCAGTACTAATCTAACCCAAGCGTGCTTAACTGCGTATTTCTGATGGGATCTGGTGCATTAACGCCATGTTAATCAATGATGTAGCCCAGGTAATGGACCCTATCCATGCCGAAGGAGGATTTTTCCAAGTTGGCGTATAGCTTGTGCTGCCGCAGTGTGTGCATAACCTGTTGAATATGCTGCAAGTGTTCGGCCAAAGTCTTGCTGTAAATTAGAATGTCATCAAGATAAACCACTACAAAAGTATTAGTGAATGGTCACAGGATATCGTCCATCATTCTCATGAAAGTGGCTGGAGCATTTTTCAAACCAAAGGCCTTCCTTTGACTTGAAGGCGTTCTTCCATACATCTGTCTGTTCTATCAGGACCTGGTGGTAGCCAAACTTTAGATCAATCTTACTGAAGTATTTCGCCCCCATGAGTTGATCAAGGAGGTCATCGATTCAGGGAATTGGATACCAGTTTCTGACTGTGATTTTATTCAGAGCTCGGTAATCAATACAGAGTCACCAGGTCCCATATTTCTTCTCTACCGGCATGATTGGGCATCCACAAGGTGATGAGTTGGGGCGGATGTGCCCCTTATGGAGCAGTTCTTGGATTTGTCGCTTGATCTACTCATTCTCTAACAAAGAGCGATGATAGACTGGCCCATTGGGTAGCGGTGCATCAGGGGTCAGATCGATGGGGTGCTTGACCTGGCAGTGCAGATGTACCCCTATAGGTGAGGAGAAGATATCCAAGTATTGTTCCATGACTTTATCTACTTGCTTCTGTTGTGTGGAGGGGTCGGCCACAGAGACCCTGGATGTGGCTATGATCTTTCGCTTATTCTGAGAGCGAATCATGAAGAAGACAAACTTCACCGTCTAAGAGATGACCTTCCTGCATTGCTTAGCAGAGATCAAGGAAATAGCACTAGGTGGGACTGCCTCGGGTATCCTGTACAATTTCCTGTTCAATGTAATAATAACACTATGAGGCCTAAGCCTCATATACAACATGATGTTTCCATAAATAAGGTTGTCCCAAAAGAACATCACAAACTTCGAGAGGAGCAACATCACACAATACCTCGTCTTTGAAGGGCTTGATGTCATACAATAGTCGACATTGCTCATTGATGCGGAGATCGCTTCCTTGGTGGAGCCATCCAATGGTGTATGGTTGTGGGTGCGGTGTTGTTGGTAGGGCCAGCTGCTTCATGACCTCTGCTGAGATGAGGTTCTTCTGGCTACCGCTATCAAGGATGAAGTGTAGCGGGGTGCCTTTTACCCACATTTGTGAATGGAAGAGGTGCTCTCCTTCTTCTGACTCGTCTGGTACACCAGGCTGGAGATTGGTGGTAGCTGTTGAAACAATTTTCAAAGTTTTTATTTCTAACGCTAAAATTCTCCTTTTTTGGGTTTCAGATTTTCATAAAGCATAACCCTCACTATCATTTCCAAAAGGCCGGTACCAAAATCCCGACAAGATTTATTCTTTAAATAATAAAAGGAAAAAAACCAAAAATGTTAAAAAAGTCCCGACGCGCTTTTTGTAAAGTTATTTTTTAAATCACGAAAAGCTTAAAACCTAAAGGAGTTAAGACTAACCTTTAAAACGAAAAGAGCTTGATCCATCGACTCCCTCCCCATGAAGCCGTGCAAAAGGGGCATAGGGTGAAACACTAGGAATTCCCGGGAGGTCACCCATCACAGTACTACTCTAGCCCAAGTCCTCTTAACTGCGGAGTTCCGATGGGATACAGTGCATTAACGCTGGTATGATCGCACCCGCAAGGATCACTCCCCCTCCCCCTCTTCAATGGAGATCACTAAGGCATGGAGGAGGGATAGGAGAGGAGGGGGGCCATTAAAAGTGCCCGATCCATCGACGTGGCGGTTCCCTCCCCATAGAGTTGTGCAAAAGCGGCGGAGGGTGCAACACTAGGACTTCCCGGGAGGTCACCCATCCCAGTACTACTTTAGCCCAAGCGTGCTTAGTTGTGGAGTTCTGATGGGATTCGGTGCACTAACACTCGTATGATCGCATCGACAAGGATCACGCCCCCTCCCCCTCTTCAATGGAGATCTTCGAGCCATGGGGGAGGGACGGGAGATTAGGGGGCCCATTAAAAGCACTCGATCCGGATCGGATCCACCGAGCATTTTTCTCTCTTCTTTTTGGTGGTGCTACACAGGGTGGAGGACATCCGCGACTTCTCGTGCCGCTATCGGGTTTCGTGACCTAGGCCCCTAGAAAAATGACTTTTGCCCAGACGAGGGACAAAAAGGAATAAGTTCCATGACCACCATCGATGTTGCGTAGAGCGGCTTTCGAGCGGTGCATCACATTCGAGGCACCAACTCGGTACATCGAAGTCCCACCCTTAGTTAGCACTAACAACTGATCCGTCATCGCGTGCAATCCTCCGGATGCCCGCCCACGCTGCCTCTATCCACAACCGCGAGAGTTGGGGCTCGGCATGCCTCCCTCCCCACAGAGCCATTTAAAAAGGAAGGGAGGGTGCAACACTAGGACTTCCTGGGAGGTCACCCATCCCAGTACTACTATAGCCCAAGTGCACTTAACTGTGGAGTTCAGATGGGATTCAGTGCATTAACACTAGTATGATCGCACCCGCAAGGATCACTCCCCCTCACCCTCTTCAATGGGGATCACCGAGCCATGGGGGAGGGCGGGATTTAAAAGTGTTTGATCCATCGGCTTCCTCCCCACAGAGTCGTGCAAAAAGGGTGGAGGGTACAACACTAGGACTTTTTAGGAGGTCACCCATCCCAGTACTACTCTAGCCCAAGCCCGCTTAACTACGGAGTTTCGATGGGATCCAGTGCATTAACACTGGTATGATCACACCTGCAAGGATCACTCCCCCTACCCCTCTTCAATGGATATCACTGAGGCATGGGGGAGGGCCAAGAGAGGAGGGGGCCCATTAAAAGTGCCCGACCCATCGACACGGCGGTTCCCTCCGCACGGAGTCATGCAAAAGGCGCAGAGGGTGCAACACTAAGACTTCCCAGGAGGTCACCCATCCCAATACTAATCTAGCCCAAGCGCGCTTAACTGTGGAGTTCTTATGGGATACGGTGCATTAACGCAGATGTGATCACACCTGCAAGGATCACACCCCCTCCCCCTCTTCAATGGAGATCGTCAAGCCGTGGGGGCGGGAGAGTAGGGAGCCATTAAAAGCTCTCAATCTGGATCAGATCCACCCAACGTTTAACTCTCTTTTCCTCGATGGCACTACACAAAGTGGAAGGCACCCGCAACTTCTCATGCCACCACCAATTTTCACAACGCAGGCCCCTGTAACAACGACTTTCACCCAGACGAGAGACAAAAAGGCGTAAGTTCCACGGCCACTAGTGGCACTGCGTAGAGCGGCTTCCGAGTGGTGCATCACATTCGAGGCACCAACTCGGTACGTCGGAGTCCCACCCTCAGGCAACGCTGACAACCAATCCGACGTCACGCACAAGCCTCCGGATGCCTGCCCACACCGTCTCTGCCCACAATCACGAGGGTCGGGGCTCAGCGTGCCTCCCTCCCCGCAGAGCCGTGCAAAAAGGGGGGGAGGGTGCAACACTAGAACTTCCTGGGAGGTCACCCATCCCAATACTACTCTAGCCCAAGCACGCTTAACTATGGAGTTCCAATGGGATCTAGTGCATTAACACAGGTATGATTGCACCCGTAAGGATCACGCCCCCTCCCCCTCTTCAATGGAGATCATCAAGCCATGGGGGAGGGTCGGGAGAGTAGGGGGGCCATTAAAAGTGCTCGTTCTGAATTGGATCCACCCAGTGTTTCACTCTCTTCTCCTAAACAGCTATACATGGAGTGAAAGGTACCTGTGAATTCTCATGTCGTTGCCGGGTTTCGCAACCTGGGCCCCTGGAACAATGAATTTCTCTTGGACGAGGGACAAAAAGGTGTAAGTTCCGCGGCCACCGACGGCACTGCATAGAGTGGCTTCCAAGAAGTGCATCACATTCAAGGCACCAACTCGGTACACTAGAGTCACACCCTCAGGCATCGTTGACAACTGATCCAGTGCCACGTGCAAGCCTCCAGATGCCCACCTATGCCACCTCTACCCACAACCGCAAGAGTCGGGGCTCGGCGCGCCTCCCTCCTCGCATAGTCGTGCAAAAAGGGGGGGAGGGTGCAACACTAGGAATTCCCACGAGGTCACCCATCCGAGTACTATTGATCTAGATTTTATGAGCAGAACAAAATGAATACAGATTATTAACAGGTGCTTAACACAAAATAACAGAGATACAGTAAAATTGGTTTTCTATTCAATAACAAAATAAGTTGAAACTCTAAAATGCAGCGGAAACAAGCTTGCTGGAATGGTGGCGGTTTATCTCTGAGAAGAGATGTGACGGTAGCACACATTCATAAGAAGAAATGATACAATGAGGTTCTGAAGGAATTTTTACAATAAGCAAGAATGCCAAAAACCCTAGACATCCAAAAACCTAACCCTAGGAGATGAAGCGCCAAAATTCATGTGGGCCCCATTTGGGTAAGTTAGTACATCAACTTCCCGGGGTCATAACTTTTGCATATGATCTCCGTTTTAGGCGTGTGATAGCCTGTTGGAAAGGTATCATCAAGGAAATTCATTTTGGGTGCTCAATTATGGATTTATCTATAATTGAGGAGCTCGATCCCAAAAATCCTTCATTTAGGCCCTCAAAATGGCCCTAGAAGTTAAAACTACTCAAAATAGTAAATTGCCAAAATTATCAGAAAATTGTTTTGAGCCAGTTGGAAAAGGTGGGTGGACACCGATATCCATCTAGATCAATCCTCCATCCTTAGGAAGCAATGGTCTCCATTGTGTTGAGGTCCCCCATTAGATGAGAAAATTTATGTTGAATTTGGCCACGGGTGATCCACTTGCCTTGGTGCAGGCGTTGCCCTGCTTTGATGACTTGATAAAGCTGGATCCATTGTTTTCGAGTGCCCTTGATTTTTTTGTCCACAATATGATCATTGGATGCCTATTGCAAGTAGTCGGGGTTGAGCTCTATTGGTTCCATTTGTTCTGCTACTTCTGAGGTGTCTAATAATGGTGGGAAATAAGGGCGAAGGAGATCCACGTTGAACACTGGGTGCAGACCAAGGAAAGGAGGAATGTTGAGCTCAAAAGGATTATCCCCCATGGCCTTGGTGATAGTGTACGACCCATAATGGAGTGGGTGAAGCTTTCGATGGGGTCCTGTAAGGCGTTCTTTCTGCAAGTGCAACCAAACTTTGTCGCCCACCTAAAACTTATGCGACACTCGGTGTTGATCATGGCGTTGTTTGTACTTGTCATTAGACTTATGTAGGATATCTTGAACCTGTTGGCAGATGTGCTGGATCCGCTCAATGAACTGGGTGGCTTTGTCAGCTTCAGTTGGAGCAGGAGATGAGTCAGTTGAGGTGAACGCAAGGGGAAGTGCAACATCTATCGGTCCCAATGGTTGGAATCCCAACCCTACTTGAAAGGGGTTGTGGCCAGTTGAGCTATGCAGGGCTCAGTTGTAGCTATGCTGGACATAGGGAAGGCTCTCATCCCATGTGTAAGGGTTCTTTGAATTATAGATGTGCAGGATATGCACAATCATTCAATTTACAACCTCAGTTTGGCCATCTATCTGGAGGTGGAAGGTTGTGGATTTGGTGAGCTTGGTGTCCAGCAGTGACCGGAGGCTCAACCAGAATGTGCTGAGAAATCAACTATCTCGATCTGAGACAATGGTTTGTGGGATTCCAAAATATACCCAGACTCATTTAAAGAAGAGCTTGGCAGTGGCCTCTACTATGATGCTCTTCTTGCAGGCAACCAGAATCATCATCTTAGAAAAGTGATCAACAACCACAAAAACACATTCATTTCCCCGCTTGGTGGACAGGAGGCCCGACCTGTAGTCCATTGAGATGGATTCCCATGGCCTATCAGAAGTAGGAAGAGGAGTGTACATGCCATGTTTCTTAGTGGTCGGTTTGGCAATAGCACAGGCAATGCAGGATCTGATATACTTGTTGACCTCCCATCGATATTTTGGCTAGTAGTAATGTTTCTGTAGCATCACCACTATATTTTCAATGTCGAATTTTCCTACCACCTGACTGTAGTGGGCTTCCCATATCAGCTTCGTTCGCTCACTTGATGGAACGTAGATATGGCCCAGATGACACAACAACCCATCCTGAAGATGGAAATTATCGACAACTGCATTTGCACCCAACATTTGGTAGGTGGTGGAAAAGTCAAGGTCTGTCTCATAGAATTGGGGCCATCCAGATGTCTCATGGCCGCAAGATTATAGCACCGTGGTGAGTCCCATGACTGGCGGTCTACTGAGGCAATCAATGACGCAATTGGTGCTTCCTATTTTATGCTTGATGTGGAGATGGAATTGCTGCAAGTATGTGGACCACTTTTGATGGTGGTCATTCTGCATTTTTCCCTGTGTCTACATGAACTGCAATGGCTTATGATAAGTGTGGATGAATGTCTCCTTCCCAAGAATGTAATGTTTCCACTAGCGGTATGCTTGCACAATGGAGTACATTTCTTTGTCGTAAGTAGGGTACTTATGGACATTATCTCACAATGTCTCACTATGATAGGCCACGGGCTAAATTTCGCTCATGGGCTAATTTTCCATGGTTTTTCCAAAAATGAGATTCGTTATTTTAAAAATGATTCACCCAAATTCTATAGGATAAAATTATTTTTCCTTAAAAATTACCAAAATTTTATAAAAACTATATAAAATACTTAGAAATTTGAATATTTTTTAAAAAATATCGCCAAACATTATAGTTGACATATGAAGGATTAGTAATATTCACCAAGGTTTCTACATTTTAAAATCAATTTCCATCCTTAAAATCATCCCTGCGGGTGGCCATTTTGAGTGAGAATGATGCCCATAGCATAGTCTGAAGCATCTATCTCGATCTCAAAAAGATGTTGCAGGTCTGGCAGTGAAAGTACTGGGGTTGAGCACAAGCGCTGCTTCAAATCATCAAATGCTTGTTGTTGGGACCGGCCCCACGCAAATTTCACCTTACCACCACCCCTGTTTATTTGGCCGAGGGACCATGCAATATGGGAGAAACCCAACACGAACCTGTGGTAGAAATTGGCAAGGCCCAAGAAGCTTTGAAGCTCAGTGAGTGTTGTTGGGGTTGGCCAGTCATGGATGACTTGGATCTTGGATGGATCCACATGTACGCCATGCTGATCAATGATGTAGTCCATATAATGGACCCTGTCCATGCCGAAGGAGAATTTTTCCAAGTTGGCGTATAGCTTGTGTTGTCGCAGGGTGTGCAGAACCTGCTAAACATGTTGCAAGTGTTCGACCCAAGTCTTGCTATAAATTAGAATGTCATCAAGATACACCACTACAAAAGTATTGTTGAATGATCACAGGATATTGTCCATCATCCTCATGAAAGTGGCTAGAGAATTTGTCAAACCAAAGACCTTCCTTTGACTTGAAAGCAGTCTTCCATACATTTGTTTGTGCTATCAGGACCTGGTGGTAGCCAGACTTCAGATCAATCTTACTGAAGTATTTGGCCCCCGTGAGTTGATCAAGGAGGTCATCGATTCAGGGAATCGAGTACCAGTTTTTGACTGTGATTTTATTCAAATCCCAGTAATCAATACAGAGTCATCAGGTCCCATCTTTCTTCTGTACCAGCACGATTGGGCTCCCGCAAGGTGATGAGTTGGGGCAAGTGTGCCCCTTGTGGAGTAGTTCTTGGATCTGTTGCATGATCTCCTCACTCTCTAACAAAGAGTGATGATAGACTGGCCCATTGGGTAGCGGTGCGTCGGGGATCATATCAATGGGGTTCTTGACCTAGCAGTGCAGAGGTACCCTTGTAGGTGAGGAGAAGATATCTGAGTATTCTTCCATGACTTTATCTACTTGCTTCTATTGTGTGGAGAGGTCAACCGCAGAGGCCTTGGATGTGGTTGTGATCTTTCGCTTATTCTGAGAGAAAATCATGAAGAATACAAACTTCCCCGTCTGAGATATGACCTTCCTGCATTACTTAGCAAAGATCGAGGAAATAGCACTAGGTGGGATTGCCTCGGCTATCCTGTACAATTTTCTGTTCAAAGTAATAATAACACTATGAGGCCTAGACTCATATACAGCATGACATTTCCATAAATAAGGTTGGCCCAAAAGAACATCACAAACTTCGAGAGGAGAAACATCACACAATACCTCATCTTTAAAGGGCTTGATTCCATACGATAGTTGGCATTGTTGGCTGATGAGGAGATCACTTCCTTGGCGGAGCCATCCAATGGTGTATGGTTGTGGGTACAGCATTGTTGGCAAGGCCAACCGCTTGATGACCTCTACTGAGATGAGGTTCTTTTGGCTACTGCTATCAATGATGAAGTGTAATGGGGTGCCTTTTACCCACATTTGTGAATGGAAGAGGTGCTCTCCTTCTTCTGGCTCATCTAGTTCACCAGGCTGGAGCTTGGTGTAGCAACAGTGACACTGGGTTCCATGTCAATGACCTATCTTCCCCTTTCTGGTTTTGGCTCAGAGTCACAATCTGCATCTAATTCAGAGTCTTTCACTTCATCCACCAGCGACTGCTTAAGCGGCAGTCAATGGTATTATGCCAAGGGCTCTTATGGAAGTCACACCACTTCCCAGTATCTTTCTTTGTCTTTCTGGTGTCCTTATTTGCTTGCGGCTTGAACTGGTTGTCCTGATACTTTCCATATGTGCTCTATCCTTTGTTCGGTGGGTTGGGGCCACCCTTTCCTGGCTTTTGTTGTGAGGGGTTCCCAGGCCCAAATTTCTGCGTCTTTTGTTTGAGCTTCTGCTCGATTTTGATGGCATATCGGTAGGTCGTTCCCAAGGATGAGATGTCCAGAAATTCCATTTCAGTATAGATGTATCAATGTCGAGCACCACGATACTTGAGCACCAGATGTCACTCCAAATCTTTGATACCCAACTTGGTACGCAAGGTATGGAAGATATTTGTGAAATCTGGTACTGCTTGGTCTCTTTCTTGCCGCAATGTGGTCCATTTGGTATATAGGTCATCATAACTTCCGACAGGGTAGTATTGTTCCTTAATAACATCCCTGAAGGATTCCAAAGTGGTCGTGATTGAAAATAATGAGGTTTCCTCTGTTTCCTTTTGCTCACATAAAGTTTCCCACCAATCTTTGACATGGGGAACAGCTTTGAGGAGCGCAAAAGTAATCTTTTCTTTATTTGAAAAGTTATGGAGAAAAAAATACCCTTCTAATAGATTCAACCACTTTTCTATAGTATATGTGTCTATCTAACCTTAAAATATAGGAATATAGAAGTTTATTTGTACCTTGAAGGGAGCAGCACCTCCATTCGAAGAAGATGCGTCGTCTGTTGGTAGTTTCCGAAGGATTTGCGCGAAACTATCCATCATTTTGTTCCTCTGTTGCATGAGGGCTTCCTCAATCAAAAGTTTGAAAGGATCTCCTATCCCATCATCTTTATTTTCCCCTGCCATGGGAGGTCACTTGGGCGTGTGAGAGCTTCTTTCCTCAAGAGAAACAAGCTCGAGATCCAACTCTTTGTACTCTGACCTCGTTGGGGACATGCATTAAGACAATAAGGAGCAGACCTCTTTGATACCATTGATCCATATTTTATGAGTAGAATGAAATGAATACAAATTATTAACAGGTGCTTAACACAAAATAACAAAGATACATTAAAATTGGTTTTCTAGTCAATAACAAAATAAGTTGAAACTCTAAAATGCAGCGGAAACAATCTTGCTGGAATGGTGGTGGTTTATCTCTGAGAAGAGATGTGACGGTAGCACGCATTCATAAGAAGAAATGATACAATGAGGTTCTGAAGGAATTTTTACAATAAGCAAGAATGTCAAAAACCTTAGACATCCAAAAACCTAACCCTGTGAGATGAAGCGCCAAAAGTCATGTGGGCCCCGTTTGGGTAAGTTAGTACAACAACTTCCCGGGGTCGTAACTTTTGCATACGATTTTCGTTTTAGGCGTGTGATAGCCCATTGGAAAGGTATCATCTAGGAGATTCATTTTGGGGGCTCAATCATGCCTTTGGATATCATTTATGAGCTCGATCCCGAAAATCCTTCATTCTCTAACAAATAGCGACGATAGACTGGCCCATTGGGTGGCGGTGCGCCAGGGGTCAAATCAATGGGGTGCTTGACCTGGCAGTGCAGAGGTACCCCTATAGGTGAGGATAAGATATCCAAGTATTCTTCCATGACTTTATCTACTTGCTTCTTTTGTGTGGAGAGGTCGGTTGCAGAGACCTTGGATGTGGCTGTGATCTTTCGCTTATTCTGAGAGCGAATCACGAAGAAGACAAACTTCCCCATCTGAGAGATGACCTTCATGCATTTCTTAGCAGAGATCAAGGAAATAGCACTAGGTGGGACTGCCTCGGGTATCTTGTGCAATTTCCTTTTCAAAGTAATAATAACACTATGAGGTCTAGACTCATATACAGCATGACGTTTCAATAAATAAGGTTGGCCCAAAAGAACATCACAAAATTTGAGAGGAGCAACATCACATAATACCTCTTCTTTGAAGGACTTAATGTCGTATAATAGTAGACACTACTGGTTAACACAGAGATCACTTTCTTGGCAGAGCCATCCAATGGTGTATGGTTGTGGGTGCGGCGTTGTTGGCAAGGCTAGCCGCTTGACGACATCTGCTAATATGAAGTTCTTCTATCTATCGCTATCAACGATGAAGTGCAGCGGGGTGCCTTTTACCCACATCTGTGAATGGAAGAGGTGCTCTCCTTCTTCTGGCTCATCTAGTTCACCAGGCTGGAGCTTGGTGGTAGTTGTTGAAACAGTTTTTAAAGTTTTTATTTCTAAGGCTAAAATTTTCCTTTTTTGGGTTTCGGCTTTTCATAAAGCATAACCCTCACTATCATTTCCAAAAGGCCGATACAGAAATCCCGACAAGATTTATTCTTTAAATAATAAAAGGCAAAAACCAAAAAATGTTATAAAAGTCTCGACGCACTTTCAATAAAGTTATTTTTTAAATCACGAAAAGCTTAAAATCTAAAGGAGTTAAGACTAACCTTTAAAAGTTTTTCGGGATTCGGGGTTTACTGAGAACATATGTTTTAATACATATCCAATCACAGAATCCAGATTCTCGATTTCCCAAAATATGGAAGTTACTAATTATTAAATATTGCGTTAACCGTATCACAATTTTGGGATATGAGGTTCAACGATAACATACCTCTTGTCAACATGATCCTCAAAATCTCAAAACGCAAAGTCTCGACTCATAATCTATGTTTAAACTGAATTAACCATGTTTTGGAAGTTAGTCTTTAATCCTGATTAATTAATTCACTAATATGGAAGTTTAAGGCTTAATTTAATCTCATCGTGATTTCGCAATTTCAGGAATTGGGGTTTATCGATGACATACCTCATGTTTTAAAAACATGATTAACGGTAATTAAGATTCTTAGGTATTTTCTTTTTTTCGGTACCGTTGAATGAAATCTTTCAAATTTTGAATCTGGGATTGTTTAAATACGACCTTATTAATAAATAGATAACTGATAAATGTTGTGTGTATCTCATAAATATTTTTTGCATTAAATGTAATTGATTACAGGTTAGTTGCGTCAGTATTTTTGTCAAAAAATGAGTTTAAGGCGAATTCAAAATCTGTGTTCCAAAACCTGTGCTTGTTCTATCCTTCAAAGGTAATTCACATTCGGCCAAGCTCATACGCTTCTTTTCTGTGATAGGTTTTCCTTCTAATATAAAGCTATGGTGCCCCCTCCCCCTCTTCAATGGAGATTGTCGACCCATGGGGGAGGGCTAGGAGAGTAGGGGGGCCATTAAAAGTGCTCGATCTAGATCGGATCCACCCAGCGTTTCGCTCTCTTCTCCTTGGTGGTGCTACACAGAATGGAAGGCACTCGCAACTTCTCCTGCCACCGTCGAGTTTCGCGACCCGAGCCCCTGGAACAACGACTTCCGCACAGACGAGGGATAAAAAGGAGTAAGTTTCGCAACCACCGGCGGCGCTGCGTAGAGTGTCTTCCAAGCGGTGCATCACATTTGAGGCACCAACTTAGTACATCAAAGTCCCACCCTTGGGCAGCACTGACAACCGATCTGGCGTCGCATGCAAGCCTCCAGATCCCTGTCCACACCGCCTCTACCCACAACCGAGAGAGTCGAGGCTCGGCGCACCTCCCTACCCGCAGAGCCATGAAAAAAGAGTGGGAGGGTGCAACACTAGGACTTCTCGGGAGGTCACCCATCCCAGTACTACTCTAGCCCAAGCGTGCTTAGCTGCAGATTTCTAATGGGATTCGGTGCATTAACACTGGTATGATCGCATCCGCAAGGATCACTCCCCCTCCCCCTCTTCAATGGGGATCACCGAGCCGTGGGGGAGGGCGGGCTTTAAAAGTGCTCGATACATCAGCTCCCTCCCCACAGAGCCATGCAAAAGTGGCAGACGGTTCAACACTAGGACTTTTTAGGAGGTCACCCATCCTGGTACTAATCTATCCTAAGCCCGCTAAACTACAGAGTTCTGATGGGATCTGGTGCATTAACGTTGTTATAAACCTAAAATGCACCACACAGGTTTACCTGGCATCAGGCCAACTCATGCCTCTTCCTAGCCAAAGCCATGCTGAATAAAACCTTGAAAAACCACTTAAAACAAGCAATCCATGCCCTAACCTCTCACTGGGCGCGGGGGACCGCTTGTTGACCTTCTATTGCACGCGGGTATCCGCGGGCTAACCCACTACAGCCTGCGGGTACCTAACAAAGAAAAAAATCAGGAAAGTTTCCGCCGGGACACGAGGCTTTTTGTCAGTTAACTGGAACTCCTGGCCATGCATGGCCGAGAGTTCGCCTAAAACCCTAGCTCCTTGTAGCCTATAAAAGGAGGGGTAGGGGTACTATTCAAGGAAAAAAATCATAGCAAAGAAACTCTGCCAAATTGCCAAGTCAGTTTTGTCCCAACCCTTTAGCCTTGCCTCAATATTTAGGAGGAACTCAAGCAGCAGCAGTTGGAGGACAAAAAGAAGAGGAGGATCCCAGGATCAGGATCGAGGAACGGTGGCCGATCTCAGAAATCATTGTAAGTTGGTTCATATTGAGATTAATGAAAAATATACTTTTCCCGTCCCAAATACATGAGTCTTATCTATGTTATTTGATTTATGTTTTATCTCTAACCCCCTAGTAGATCAGTAGCATGCATGCATAGTTTTGTCTTGATTGCAGGAATCTTTGTGGAAGGAGCAGCAACAGCAAGGAGATAACAACTCAACGGAGGATCTACTTCAACCATCGATAAAAAGGTTAGTTCATTCTTCCCGTGTTTGCTTGAGAAAAGGGGTTGAGATTTTGGGTAGAAGGTTAAAAGTTAAATCTTAAGGGTCGTGATCTGCGTATAAGTTTAGAGCCCTAGCTTATTAGTCCGTAGGGTAGAATACCCCACA
>JZKD02S1557218.1:730716-770970 GCA_000966675.3 Picea glauca | reverse complement strand
AAGGCTAAAGGGTTGGGACAAAACTGGCTTGGCAATTTGGCAGAGTTCCTTTGCTATGATTTTTCTCCTTTTGAATAGTACCCCTACCCCTCCTTTAATAGGCTAGAAGGAGCTAGGGTTTTTGGCAAACTCTCAGCCATGCATGGCTCGGAGTTCCAGTTAACTGACAAAAATCCTTGTGTCCCGGCGGAAACTTTCCTGATTTTTAGCTTTGTTAGGTACCCGCGGGCTGTTTTGGATTAGCCCGCGGATGCCCGCGTGCAGTATAAGGACAGCAAGCAGATGCCTGCGCCCAGTGAGAAGTTAGGGCGCGGGTTGCTTGTTTTAAGTGGCTTTTTGAGGGTTTGTTCAGCAAGGCTTTGGCTAGGAAGAGGCATGAGTTGGCCTGATGCCAGGTAAACCTGTGTAGTGCATTTTAGGGTTATAAAACTCAAGAACCTCTTGCACACTCATCGACCCCACCAGTCCACGATTCCACCTCTCCCCAAGGACATATTCCAGTTTGGGAGACAGTTCCCCAAGCCATCACTCAAATTCCCTTCTTTTACCCTCTACCAGGTATCGAAGCTTTTCAGGTAGCCGCAATGCTCACACTACCTAATATGGTGTTAGCAATCCTAGTTTGGTATTTACACCCACTAGAGATGGTCCCTCAACCATCCCTTCCCCCCCAAAAAGAAGGAATCCCCATGACGATTCCCATACTTACCCCCACCACACCCCCACTCACTAACCCCCCTGCTACAGCTAGGGGCAGGAGAAATAAGAAGGAGCCCACAACTCCACTTCCTCTACGCATCCCACCACCTTGTGCACTATGTGAGAAAGAGAGATTCCAAACCAACAACTTCCCGTCTCTACCAGAATTATAGAATTTCATCCCACTCAATCAAACTCCCCCAACACTCGCCACTACAGCTAGTCCCACCATTACCACCCCCCCTTCCAGTAGTAAAGGATTGCAGACAAAATACGCTTATGCTATATGTTCAGAATTTGGTCATTATACCCACCATTGCCCAGCACTGCCATGCTTTCGACGGAAATTAGCCGCAGTACGCCAGAACTTCCAGAGAAAACCCAGTCCTGCTATGTCCTCCTCAACAAATATCACAGACATCCATTATATCACCACTTCAGTCAATGAACGTATGAGATGCCCTTGCTCTCTCTGTGATTCATTAGCATATTTTACATACCAGTGTCCTATGATCCTTGAATTTAGGCAACGCCAATTGACCCTGCTTCAATGGCCCGTAGAGACGATAATTGACATTACCTCATCACTAGAAGATTTTCATGTCATTTCTCTTGAACCCGAGGCCCTCCCAACACCTCCATGGTTCTTAGATGACATATCTAAGGATTCACCCCCCAACCCCCCCAACTCTCTCGCTCATTCCCCTACAAACATTTTACACCCAACCACCATGGGTACCCCTCAGTACTTCAATATATGGTTTATGTCGAGTGAACCCTCACCATCTCCTAACATTGTTCCCCCTGCTTCTTCCTCACCAGGGGGCAACCACACAACCACTATCATCGAGATCACTCATCATGAACCCTTGTATTCCCGTCACTTCCAATGCGACAAAGAAATACTTGAAGGGTTAAACTACCCAGACTACCCCTGGGATGCGCTACACCATTGCGCACTCTTCTCTCCATCGGAAGCCTCCATGCCTCCTAACCAAAACCCCATTTACACAGTCGAAACCAAGGATTTTATCCCATTGGGGCCTATCGACTGGTTCAAAAATCCCATTTCTTCCCATGATGCTTTTGAAAAATGAAACATGGCCAACATTTCGCCAACCATTAAAATCGAAATTTCCATCAAAAATGGCATCATCGAAGAAATCACCATTGGAGCTGCTTGCACTCCTCAGGAAATCACCACATATAAAGCCCTCTTCCAGGAATACAGGGATATTTTTTCCTGGTCATACACGGAAATGCCTGGCCTCAATCCCTCTATTTTCGAACATCACGTTGACACTTGGCCTGACATTACACCAGTTCACCAAAAATAATGACCACTACACCCATCCAAATCCACGGCTATCAAAGCCGAGATTGACAAATTACGCACTGTCGGGTTCATTTACCCCATCACCTATACCTCATGGGTTTCCAACCATGTACCCGTTAACAAAAAATAAGGCACTATTCGCGTTTGCACCGAATTTCACGATCTCAATCATGCATGTCCCAAAGATAACTTTCCAATGCCTTTCATCGATCAAATTATCGACGACTGCGCAGGCCATGAGGCTCTATCCTTTATGGACAGATTCTCTAGTTATAATAAAATTCAAATTCACCCCGCTGATCAGTATAAAACCGCATTCACTAGCCCTTGGGGTACTTTTGCATATCGTGTCATGCCTTTCATCTTAAAGAATGTTGGCGCAACTTTCCATTGGGCTATGACATACATCTTTCACGATTTGGCTCATATCATCCTCGCCTACTTAGACGACCTCACAGCTCGATCCAAGAAACGCACCCAGCATCTTGATGATTTACGAATCATCTTTCACCGGTTTCATCAGTACAACATCTGCTTGAATTCTCTCAAGTGCGTGTTCTGTGTCACCGCAGGTGCCTCCTCAGATTTATTGTTTCCCAAAGTGGTATTACCGTGGACCCCCTCAAAGTCCAAGCTATCACCGAAATTCCACCTCCCTAGAATTTACACCAACTTCAGAGCCTACAGGGAAAAGATAACTTTCGTAGGCGCTTTTTCCCAGACTACGTCGTACATGCACACGATTTCCTTTTCTTACTACGTCACAACATCTCGTTTCACTAGGACACCCATGCCCAATAGTCATTTGACGATCTTAAAACCACCCTCTCAAACACACCTTTAATTAGCACACCTGACTACAATCGCGACTATATCCTCTACGTATCAGCATCCGTTGTATCAGTAGTCGGCGTTCTCATCCAGTTCGATAGTGAAAATCATGAATATGTCATTTATTACATTAGTAAAAACCTCTTAGGTACACCATTGAAGTATAAACACAAAGAGAAACTTTCTCTAGCAGTCGTCCTCGCAGTCCAAAAACTGTGCCACTACATTCTACTTTGAACAACAAAAGTCGTCACAGATTCCAACCCTATGTAGTACTTGCTCAACCGTCGGCAAGTTAACAGAAAATTTTCTCAATGGATCGTTATCCTTCAGGAGTACGACCTCGAGTTATCAACACCTAAGAGTAAGAAGGCCCTCGTTCTCGCCGAACTTGTCACGACCCTCCCCTATGACACCACCAGTACCCCCGTCAACACCGACTTTCCCGACGAACATCTCTTTTACATCACTTTAGATGATCCTTGGTACGGTGACCTCCTCATCTATCTCCACACTCAAAAGTTTGGTAACCACCTTTCACAAGATGATCGTCGTCGTATTCACCATCATCCCCCCCACTACCTCCTCATCGGAGACATCCTATACCGACGGGGCGTCGACACCATTCTTCGTCGATGCCTGACTATTGACGAGGCAAATAGAGTCTTAAACGACTGCCACAGCGGCACATATGGGGGCCATATTTCAGTCATATCCACTGCTCAAAATATTATTCGATTCGGTTACTTTTGGCCTACCTTGTTTCATGATTGCATTCATGTCGTGAAACGATGTGAGCAATGTCAGCTCTACGCCACTAAAGCCCGAGCTCCCCCCGCTCTTCTTCACCCTGTCATTACTGCCGTCCCTTTTTGTAAATGGGGCATTAACTTCATGAATTGTAATCCCCCCTCCAGCAATGGTCACAAATACATCGTTGTCGTCATTGATTACTTCACCAAATGGGCAGAAGCTATGCCCACTTTCAACAACACCGCTAACACTGCAACGTGTTTTTTCTTTAACCACGTCATATCCTGCTTTGGAGTACCCCTCCAACTCATTTTCGATCATGGGAAACACTTCGAGAATGAGATCTTTGTCTAACTCTCGTCCCGGTTAGGATTCTCTCATGAGTTTTCTTCACCATATTACCCTCAGTCTAACGGATAGGTCGAAGTAGTTAACAAAGTCCTCAAGACCATGTTACAGCGCATGGTTAATAAACATAAAACCAATTGGCATCATATGTTATTTTCTGCACTATGGGCTTACCAAACGGCTGTGAAAATAGCTACTTGTTTCACACCAATTCATTTAGTCCATGGGGTTGAGGCCACTCTTCCCATCGAGTGCGAAATTCCCACCTTACGCATCGCAATTGAGCTATTACCCGACACTGCTCCAATGGAGCAACGCTTGCTAAACTTAGAGTCTCTAGATGAAGACCATCGATCTTCCTTACAGAACAACGAGGCAACTAAAAAATGATCCAAGGCTACCTTTGATCGCCACGTCAACCTTCGCTCATTTCGCGAAGGCTACCTTGTCCTGGCTTACAATATCGCTCATGATACCTTTGGCCACAGCAAATTCGAGTCACTATGGCATGGCCCATACATTATCCAACATTGCCTCACCAAAGGCACATACATCCTAGCCTCCCCTGAAGGTCTCTCTCTCAAAGAACCCGTCAACGGGTTGTATTTCAAGAAATTTTACGCTTAAAAACATAGTCATTCTACTTTAGGTTATTTCTTTTATAGCATTTTTAATCTTTTTTTCCTCCCTCGCTTCTAAACTATCCTTTGTGTTATTAACAGATGCTTCCTCCACCATCCTACCACATCGGTTACACCGACGGCGCTAGCCATTGGACACAAAATCTCGCTTCGGCTGCTTGGGCTCTCTACACCCCCTCACATGAAATGCTCCATTTGAGAGGCATATGTTTGGGTTCTACAAACAACAACCAAGCCGAATACACTGTCGTCATTGGCCTCCTGGACGATGCCCAGCATCATCATATTCGTCACCTTAGCATCTTCCTCGACTCTCAACTAGTCGTACTCCAACTCAACAATGTGTACCGCGTCCGTGATCCTTGCCTCTTTCGCAAATACCTGCAGGTTAGACTTTTATCTTGACATTTTGATTCCATTACATTTACACATATTCCAAGACAATTGAATCAAATTATGGATAACCTAGTAAATATTGTGTTAGACTGGCATATATCACATCAAGCTACCTCTACACATACATAAACATATCAAAAAACCTATCATAGCATATATATAGCATAGACATCATCAAAACATTACCCAAAAACATGTAAACACCAAATAGATCTCAAACATGTATACTCATGTATATAAAAAGGTCCACAGTGCCATCCGAATGTTTACATACAAAAAATACAAGTATCTCCATGCCAATGCAGCACCTTAGTACAAAATGGGCTCACCAGCCTATATACAAAATATATATATATATATACATCAAATGCATCAGAGCACCACTCACTGTGCCTCTAGAGCACCACCGCCTGCTCCTCCCTCAGGTCATGGCGGCCCACCACCACCTGCCCCAGGAGGTGGTGGTCCCCCCCCTATCGGCCCCTCCTGCCCTGGTGGCAATCATCCAGTCGTCAGCGTAGCAATCACTATTGCCCGTCGTACTATGGCCTGCCATGGAGGTGGCACCCCCACACACTGCTCCAGGAAAGGCTCATCCTAGATGCGAGACCATATGCCCTCAAGCACATCCTGTAACACCGCCTCTAGACGAAGGCGTATGTCCTCTAAATCCACTCCGATCGCCACCGGAGGAGAGTGTGATGGCCCAACACTAGGGTCATCAAACTGGTGTCTCCTCGCTGCCCTCTCCAGCTCAACAGGTCACGCCGTGACGTCCTCACGTTGACATCTCTCTCCCCGTGGCAGTCTCTCCAGCTCCTGACGAGCCGGAGCTCTCTGCAACTCCACCTCACGCCCGCGAGGTTCCACATCTGCACATGCAAACAAACAATAGATAGTATCAACATCTATATCATATACATAAAGCATTCTATCTCAAAAAAAAAAAAAACATACATATCAACATCATCAAATCAACATACCTCAGTGGTCAAACACCTCCCCTGGAGGTAGCACCATGTCTGGATCATCCCAAAAGTCAACCCCAGCATAGGGTACCGTAGTATCACCTACAACATCTGTTTCCATACCTGTGTCACCTCTGCAGTGAAGAAGTGGCCACCCTCACCACCACCATGGCAAAGCAACATCGTCGACCATCACCGCAGTCGTGGCTCTCACACCCCACGCGCACCCAATAAAATCCTAGGGTGCAACATTGACACCCTCTCTAGAAACCAAGCCACCAGTATAGACCCGAAGGTAAAATCCCCCGTATCCGTGGACCGATAGTGGTCCAGCTGCCCTACCATCCTAGCATGCAGCGTCATCCCCCAGGCGAAATGCTCACCAGCCAGTACTCTCTCCATCACCATCAGTTGGCCCCCACTGATCCACTGGGTCGCCAGTGACCCATATACTCTCACAACCATCACTGCTATATAGCGATGTGCCAGGGAATCTATCGACCCAATGCTCACAACCATCTCAGACATAAAGTTCCGACCTAAACAATATCTCCGACCATATCCCTCGATAGCACCGACTCTACCGATAGGGGAACACCCTGAAACGGGAGCCCAATCAAGAAGTACACATCCTCCCCTATAGTGAAGGGGATCTTCTCTCCTCGCACAAGGAAGCAATGCAGCTCCGTACTCCACATCTGAATCAGGAACTGCATGAGATACTCCTGCGCCCATATCAACGGGCACTCAAAGAACTTTACCAACCCAAAGGCTACCAAAGTCACATGCACACCTGGATCCTCAATAGCCATGGCATCTCGAAGCTGGGACCAATCTCGCTCTCGCCAACCCACTAGCATCGTGCAAACTGTCCACCTGTAGCCACAACAAAGAGTCTTATATCAGCCCATGAGACCATCAACAACATCACAAAGATCAATTTTACACACGTCAACCTTGCCTCTAAGGCATGGCTGTTTCAACCCACAGGCACGCACACATGCGCGCCTATTCACTACACAAGCGCACATATGTGCACCTATTAGCTATACAGGCGTGCCTGTTACCTACACAGGCACGCACTGGTGCGCACCTGTCCACGGCACAGCCGCACACAGATGCGCAGTTGTACAACAGACAGGCACGCACATAGTGTGCACCTTTTACCCCCTCACCGAATCCCCCATGTGCATCTATCTGGTGGGCAGGCACGCATGTGCGCACCTACTTTCGGATTGCCCATGCACATGGGGTTGACATCCACAAAATCCCTCTGTACGGCCCTCCATACAGCCTCTGCCCAAAAAATGAAATTCTATTTCTATGCAGGATGATCAGACCACTAACTTGAAGCTTGCTAATCGGTAATCGGATGCCTCGTCCTCCACGAATCTCCAAATCTCCTCTGAAAACTGCTCATCCAGTCACTATCGCAGCAGATACAAATGAGGTGGCAATGTGGGCCCTACAGCTATATATAGGCCTTTTTTCCAAACTTCCACTCACCATTCCGGGAGTCCACGGTGTCCATTTCTCAATCCGTCTTCAGCCACGGGATCAGCATCCTGTCATCTACATCATAGTAGTCCCTGGGCCTCTTTTCATCCTGAGCCCCTGGGGCACCATTTTTCATACCCTGGTCAGGTACGCATGTGCATATTCATGCTTATCAAATACATGCTCATATCTTYGATTCTCTTCARATATTGTTCACGTTGGGTATTTGGTTTTCATGTGTGCAGGTACTTGATCAACATACATCGGCACAACCCCTTCAGGTATACACTCAKCACTGGCATGTAGTCTTTCCCTCTATCTCGCACTCACATTTCCAGTCACACCCTCTGACATTTTCCTCTAGGATCCCCATTCCCGGCTCTGCAGTACCCACACCTCCRTTTGCATTTTTGGTACTGTTACCCGGTAGCATTCTTACCCACATGAGTTGTCCCATTCATAGAACCTTTTGACACTCCTCACACTCATCTTGTTTTTCAAAACCCTTTAGGGATGGGAGTCTCGATAGTCTTTCATCATGTCACGAATCAACCACATACTCCTTCTCCTCATTTTGCTAGCTTTCCCACACGGACTCCCGGATTATCTCTTCACGGTTCTATTTTTTTACTGCCTCTCCACAATATCATGAACCCTACATTTCATCCACACTCTATTTTCCCGTCTGCAAATCTACCTTCATTACACCTACCTCATATAGAAACTCACCAATGGGGCCCCCACCCTTCATCAATTCTCTGAGCAAACTTATGCCCTACACAGGCCATCCATATCACACTGGGGCACTTGTTTATGTATTTGTACATTTCTCCCTAATTATTCGTTATTTATTGTACAAACACCTTTATTTTAGTTACATTACCTTTTTTGTCGTCACATTTGGTGACCTGCTTCCCTCTTTTTGGCCAAACGCAACCCATGTCACCCTTGGTTGGAGCACTACTTATCATCTACCCTTTCTAACATCATCCATATCTTCAGAGTACCCCACAGGTCACTTACGTCTGCCCTCTAAATTTGTTCACCTTGTCCCACCTCTGGCACAACTTATCCCTGGTCTTGTCGTCCCCCTGACACTTGACCTCGTTGAATGGTTGTGGCCACTTTTTATCTCACAGATACTCCCACCAAAGGAAGTCTTGAGTCTCCCCACATCTTGACTTCATCCATGTACCTCCTCCACTTCCTCACCTCACCTAGTAGATTTCACGAAGCCATTTTCTTTTGGGAGTCACGTTCCCCTTTTTGTCGACATCAGCACAGTTTTCAGAAGGGCGACAGTATCTTGATTCTCATTATTCACTCAATGAGAGATCTTGGATGGCACAGTGTGCAACACCATTACTCCCTATTTTCATTGACCCCCATAACATCCGACGCCAACACTTTCTCATGTTATGGTGGGTCTTACTTTGTGACTATTGCAGTTAGTTCTTTCATTTGCCGAAGACCTTTGAACTTGGCAGGGCTCTCAATGCCCACATAATCGTTGCTACTTATTACCGCGATCACTGCCTACTATTCAGAGTATGTTCATTTGCATAATTGTCTTCTACCTTTATCATCACCACCCTCGAGGGTGCTGCAGTTGTCTACACCAACACTTCAGTCATTTTTTTTCAGAGTTACATGACACGAGCATGGGGCATGCCCACCTCGTTTGTACACAGTTTTCTATTTTTCACACCTCATGGAAGATCGAGTCCTACCGGTTCCTTTTTCCCTCCAACGGATCGGTCTGGACAATCCCACTATTGCTCTCTCTTACAACAACACTCAGTAGAAGAAACATTAATGGATTTCGGCTATGCATATGCTCCTAAACTCATTCATCAGGGGGCATCTATTATCACTGAAATTTTGTCTACACATGGTTACAAGAACTCAGCATCGTCAAACAGTGATGAAGTCATCCATGGACCTAAATTAATACTAAAACATTCAAAAAAGGGTCAAAAACTACACAAAGTAGTGAAAAATTGAAGAGCGCTATGCAGACATTGGGCGCACGTGCACATGCGCGAAACAGGAATGCAGAAATCGCGCGCATGTGCATGATGCGCGACTGTTATCGCAAAAATCCATGCACCTGCTAAACGGCGCATTTATGAGAGTGGTCGGCCTCCCACCCACTTATGGTTCATCTCCAAAGCTGATTTGACCCTCAAATCTGGATTGGATCTGACTAGTGGGTTGGTCAAAGACCTAGGAATGCCCTAATTGGCCTCTTTTCACACTACAAAGCAGTTAAACAATAACCCAAAGGAATTGCATAAAAAGGCCATGGATGCACCTCATTTTTCAAGGAATTCAAAGTAATGTTATGCTGCCTCTATTCTCTTGAGGACTCCATCCTTTTCAAGAGCATATTGCCACCATTGCATTGGACAATCCATCTCACCCATTGAGTGGATTTGTAAAGAGTTCTTTCATCATTTTCCATTTTTTCTTTGTTGTAAGAACAACTAGCTAGTGGGGGTCCAAGAGCCCTCCCTTGGAGGAAGAAGGGAATCATAGTCCCCTTTCTTCTTGGTGTATTGTTTCACTAATAGATCAGCCTCAACATTGGTGACATGGGTCTTATGGTTCTTTGTGTTTCTATGTCCCTATGCTCATGAATTTAGTTGTTATTGCATTTCTTAGTTTAATTCTTAATTGTAGTCTTTTATTTTCTTTCCCTAACTCTTTTCCTTACAGTTTTCCTGCTCAACAAACCCAACTAAGCTTGAAAGCACCTCTATTTTTCTCACTAAGGTGACGAAAGAGGCGCAATAAATTGGCGACTCCACTGGGGAAAGGTATCAATGTCGATGATTGTCTCCTTCCCAAGAATGTAATGTCTCCACTGGCGGCATGCTTGCACAATGGATTACATTTCTTTGTCGTAAGTAGGGTACTTACGGATAGTATCTGACAATGTCTCACTATGATAGGCCATGAGGTGATCGTGCTGAGTGAGAATGGTGCCCACAGCATAGTCTAAAGCATCTGTCTCAATCTCAAAAGGATGCTACTGGTCTGGTAGTGAAAGTACTGGGGTTGAGCACAAGCATTGCTTCAAATCATCAAACGCTTGTTGTTGGGACCAGCCCCATGCAAATTTTTCCTTACCACCACCCCTGTTTATTTGGCTGAGGGCCCATGCAATATGGGAGAAACCCAACATGAACCTGCGGTAGAAATTGGCAAGGCCCAAGAAGCTCCGAAGCTTAGTGAGTGTTGATGGGGCTGGACAGTCACGGATGACTTGGATCTTGGTTGGATCCACATGTATGCCATGCTGATCAATGATGTAGACCAGGTAATGGACCCTGTCCATGCCGAAGGAGCATTTTTCCAAGTTGGCATATAGCTTGTGCTACCGCAGGGTGTGCAGAACCTGCTGAATATGCTGCAAGTGTTCGGCCAAGTCTTGTTGTAAATTAGAATGTCATCAAGATACACCACTAAAAAAGTATTGGTGAATGGTCACAGGATATCGTCCATCATCCTCATGAAAGTGGTTGGAGCATTTGTCAAACCAAAGTCCTTCCTTTGACTTGAAGGCGGTCTTCCATACATCTATCTGTTCTATCGGGACCTGGTGGTAGCCAAACTTCAGCTCAATGTTACTGAAGTATTTGGTCGCCATGAGTTGATCAAGGAGGTCATCGATTCAGGGAATGAGGTATCAGTTTCTGACTATGATTTTATTCAGAGCCCGGTAATCAATACAGAGTCGTCAGGTCCCATGTTTCTTCTGTATTAGCACGATTGGGCTCCCGCAAGGTGATGAGTTGGGGCGGAAGTGCTCCTTGTGGATCAGTTCTTGAATTTGTCACTTGATCTCCTCATTATCTAATAAAGAGCGATGATAGACTGGCCCATTGGGTAGCAATGTGTCGGGGGTCAAATCGATGGGGTGCTTGACTTGGCAGTGCAGAGGTACCCCTATAGGTGAGGAGAAGATATCCGAGTATTCTTCCATGACTTTATCTACTTGCTTCTATTGTGTGGAGAGGTTGGTCGCAGATACCCTGGATGTGGCTATGACCTTTCACTTATTCTGAGAGTTAATCAAGAAGAATACAAACTTCTACATCTGAGAGATGACCTTCCTTCATTGCTTAGCAAAGATCAAGGAAATAGCACTAGGTGGGACTGCCTCGGGCATCCTGTGCAATTTCCTGTTCAAAGTAATAATAACACTACGAGGCCTAGACTCATATACAGCATGACATTTCCATAAATAAGGTTGGCCCAAAAGAACATCACAAACTTTGAGAGGAGCAACATCACACAATACCTCATCTTTGAAGGGCTTAATGTCATATGACAGTCGACACTGCTGGCTGACACGGAGATCGCTTCCTTGGAGGAGCCATCCAATGGTGTACGCTTGTGGGTGCGGTATTTTTGCCAAGGCCAGCCACTTGACGACCTCTGTTGAGATGAGGTTATTCTAGATACTTCTATTAATGATGAAATGCAACGGGGTGCCTTTTACCCACATTTGCAAATGGAAGAGGCGTTATCCTTCTTCTTTCTCATCTGGTTCACCAAGCTGGAGCTTGGTGGTAGCAAGGGTGGCACTGGGTTCCGCATCAATGATCCATCTTCCCCTTTCTGGTTCTGGCTCAGAGTCACAATATGCATCTTATTCAGAGGCTTTCACTTTGGCCACCAGCGACTACTTTGAGCGACAGTCAGTGGTGTTATGCCAAGGGCTCTTATGGAAGTTGCACCACTTCTCAGTATCTTTCTTTGTCTTTCTGGTGTCCTTATTTGCTTGCAGCTTGAACTGGTTGTCCTGATACTATACATCTTTTCCCTATCCTTTGTTCAGTGGGTTGGGGCCGCCCTTTCCTGGATTTTTTTGTGGGGGGTTCCCAGGCCCAAATTTCCACGTATTTTGTATAAGCTTCTGCTCAATTTTGATGGCATATCGGTAGGCCACGCCCAAGGATGAGATGTCCAGAAATTCCATTTTGGTCTGGATGTATCTATGCAGAGTACCGTGATACTTGAGCACCAGATGTCGCTCCAAATCTTTGATACCCAACTTGATACGCAAGGTATGGAAGATATTTGTGAAATCTGGCACTGCTTGGTCTCTTTCTTTCCACAGTGTGGTCCATTTGGTATACAGGTTGTCATAACTTCCGACAGGGTAGTATTGTTCCTTAATAGAATCCATGAAGGATTCCCAGGTGGTCATGACATAAAATAATGAGGTTTCCTCTATTTCCTTTTGCTCACAGAAAGTTTCCCACCAATCTTTGACATGGGGAACGGCTTTGAGGAGCGCAAAAGTAATCTTTTATTTATTTGAAAAGTTATGGACAAAAAAATACCCTTCTAATAGATTCAACCACTTGTCTACATCATCTGCGTCTATCTGACCTTCAAATATATGAATATCGAAGTTTATTTGTACCTTGAATGGGGCAGCACCTCTGTTCGAAGAAGATGCGTCATCTATTGGTAGCCGCAGAAGGATTTGCACGAAACTATCCATCATCTCGTTCCTTTGTTGCATGAGGGCTTCCTCAATCAACAGTTTAAAAGGATCTCCTATCCCATCATCTTTATTTTCTCCTACCATGGGAGGTCGCTTGGGCATGCAAGAGCGTCTTTCCTTAAGAGAAACAATCTCAAGACCCAACTCTTTGTACTCTGACCTCGTTGGGGAAATGCATTGAGACGACAAGGAGCAGACCGCTCTGATACCACTAATCCATATTTTATGAGTAGAATGAAATGAATACACTTGATGGAACACAGATATGGCCCAAACGACACAACAACCCATCCTGAAGATGGAAATTATCGAAAACTGCGTTTGCACCCAACATTTGGTAGGTGGTGGCGAAGTCAAGGTCTGTTTCATAGAGTTGGGGCCATCCAGATGTCTCATGGCTGCAAGAGTCTAGTACCATGGTGAGTGTCGCGATTGTCGGTCCGCTGAGGCAATCAGCGACGCGATTGGTGCTTCCTGTTTTATACTTGATTTTTAGGTGGAATTGCTGCAAGTATGTGGACCACTTTTGATGGTGGTCATTCTACAATTTTCCCTATGTCTACATGAACTGCAGTGGCTTATGATCATTGTGGATGATTGTCTCCTTCCCAAGAATGTAATGTCTCCACTGGCGGCATACTTTCACAAAGGAGTACATTTCGTTTTCGTAAGTAGGGTACTTACGAATAGTATTTGACAATGTCTCACTATGATAGGCCATTGGGTGGCCGTGTTGAGTGAGAATGGTGCCCACAACATAGTCTGAAGCATTTGTCTCGATCTCAAAAGGATGTTGCAGGTCTGGTAGTGAGAGTACTAGGGCTGATCACAAGCGCTGCTTCAAATCATAGAACACTTTTTGTTGGGACCAGCCCCATGCAAATTTCACCTTACCACCACCCCTGTTTATTTGTATGAGGGCCCATGCAATATGGGAGAAACCCAACATGAACCTGTGGTAGAAATTGGAAAGGCCCAAGAAGCTCCGAAGCTCAGTGTGTGTTGTTGGGGATGGCCAGTCACGGATGACTTGGATATTGGTTGGATCCACATGTAGACTATGTTGATCAATGATGTATCCCAGGTAATAGAACCTATCCATGCCAAATGAGCATTTTTTCAAGTTGGTGTATAGCTTGTGCTGTCGCAGGGTGTGCAAAACCTGTTGAATATGTTGCAGTGTTCGGCCTAAGTCTTGTTGTAAATTAGAATGTCATCAAGATAAACTACTACAAAAGTATTGGTGAATGGTTGTATGATATCGTCCATCATCCTCATGAAAGTGGCTGGAGCATTTGTCAAACCAAAGGGCATGACCAACCATTCAAAAAGGCCTTCCTTTGACTTGAAGGTGGTCTTCCATACATCTGTCTATTCTATCAAGACCTAGTGGTAGCCAGACTTCAGATCAATCTTACTGAACTATTTGGCCCTCGTGAGTTGATCAAGGAGGTCACCGATTTAGGGAATTGGGTACCAGTTTATGACTGTGATTTTATTCAAAGCCCTGTAATCAATACAGAGTCGCCAGGTCCCATCTTTCTTCTGTACTAGCACGATTGGGCTCTCGCAAGGTGATGAGCTGGGGCAGATGTGCCCCTTGTGGAGCAGTTTTTGGATCTGTCACTTGATATCCTCATTCTCTAACAAAGAGCGATGATATATTGGCCCATTTGGTAGCAGTGCACCAACGGTTAGATCGATGGGGTGCTTGACCTGGCAGTGCAAAGGTACCCCTGTAGGTGAGGAGAAGATATCCAAGTATTCTTCCATGACTTTATCTACTTGCTTCTATTGTGTGGAGAGGTTGGCCGCAGAGACCCTGGATGTGGCTATGATCTTTCACTTATTCTAAGAGTGAGTCATAAAGTAGACAAACTTCCCCATCTGAGATATGACCTTCCTGCATTGCTTAGTAGAGATCAAGGAAATAGAACTAGGTGGCACTGCCTCAGGTATCATGTACAATTTCATGTTCAAAGTAATAATAACACTACGAGCCCTAGACTCATATACAACATGACATTTCCATAAATAAGGTTTTCCCAAAATAACATCACAAACTTCGAGAGGAGAAACATCACACAATACCTCATCTTTGAAGGGCTTGATGTCGTACAACAGTCGACACTGCAAGCTGGGGTGGAGATTAATTAACCCTGTTTTGGAAGTTAGTCTTTAATCCTGATTACTTAATTCACTGAAGGCCTTTTTACAATAAGCAAGAATGACAAAAACCCTAGACATCTAAAAACCTAACCCTAGGAGATGAAGCGCCAAAAGTCATGTGGGCCCCATTTGGGTAAGTTAGTACATCAACTTCTCGGGGTCGTAACTTTTGCATACGATCTCCGTTTTAGGTGTGTGATAGCTCGTTGAAAAGGTTTTGTCGAGGAGATTCATTTTGGGGGCTCAATCATGCCTTCGGCTATCATTGAGGATATCAATCCTGAAAAACCTTCATTTAGGCCCTCAAAATGGCCCCGAAAGTTAAAACTGCTAAAAATAGTAAATTGCCAAAATTATCATAAAACTATTTTGAGCCAATTGGAAAAGGTGGGTTGCCACTGATATCCATCTGGATCAATCCTCCCTCCTTAGGAAGCAATGGTATCCATTGCGTTGAGTTCCCCCATCAGATGAGGAAATTTCTGTTGAATTTGGCCCTGGGTGAGCCACTTGCCTTGGTGCAGGAGCTGCCCTGCTTTGACGACTTGATAAAGTTGGATCCTTTGTTGTCAAGTGCCCTTGATCTGTCTGTCCACAATCTGATCATTTGATGATTTTGTAGGTAGTCGGGGTTGAGATGTAATGGTGTCAGTTGTTCTTCTACTTCTGAGGTGTCCAATAATGGTGGGAAATAAGGGTGAAGTAGATCCACGTTGAACACTGGGTGCAGACAAAGGAAAGGAGGAATGTTGAGCTCAAAAGCATTATCCCCCTTGGCCTTGGTGATAGTGTATGGCCCATAATGGAGTGGGTAAAGCTTCCGATAGGGTCCTGTAAGGAATTCTTTCTGCAAGTGCAACCAAACTTTGTTTCCCACCTGAAACTTATGCGGCACTCAGTGTTGATCATGGCATTGTTTGTACTTGTCATTGGACTTCTATAGGATATCCTGAACCTGTTGGCAGATGTGCTAGATCTACTCAATGAACCGGGTGGTTTTTTCAGCTTCAGTTGGAGCAGGAGATGAGTCGGTCAAGGTGACCACAAGGGGAAGTGCAACATCTATGGGTCCCAATGGTTGGAATCCCAACCCCACTTGAAAGGGGTTGTGATCAGTTGAGCTATGCAGGGCTCGGTTGTAGTTATGCTAGATATAGGGAAGGCTCTCATCCCATGTGTGAGGGTGCTTTGAATTGTAGATGCGAAGGATATGCACAATCATTCAATTTACAACCTTGGTTTGGCCATCTGTCTGGGGGTGGAAGGTCGTGGATTTGGTGAGCTTAGTGTCTAGCAGTGACCAAAGGCTCGACCAGAATGTGTTGAGAAATTGACTATCCCAATCTGAGACAATGGTTTGTGGGATTCCTAAATGTACCCAGACTTGATCAAAGAAGAGCTTGGCAATGGCCTCTCCTATGATGTTCTTCTTGCAGGTAACCAGAATCACCATCTTAGAAAAGCGATCAACAACCATAAAAACATAATCATTTCCCTGCTTGGTGGATGGGAGGCCTGACATGTAGTCCATTGAGATGGATTCCCATGGCCTGTCAGGAGTAGGAAGAGGGGTGTACATGCCCTGTTTCTTATTGATCAGTTTGGCAATAGCACAGGTAGTGCAGGACCTGATATACTTGCTAACCTCCTGTCGAAGTTTCGGCCAGTAGAAATGTTTATGTAGCATCGCCACTGTCTTTTCAACACTTAAGTGCCCTACCACCCAACTGTAGTGGGCTTCCCAGATCAGCTTCGCTCGCTCACTTGATGGAACACATATATGACCCAGACGACACAACAACCCATCCTGAAGATGGAAATTATCAACAACTGCATTTGCACCCAACATTTGGTAGGTGGTGGCGAAGTCAAGGTATATCTCATAGAGTTGGGGCCATCTAGATGTCTCATGGCCGCAAGAGTCTAGCACCGTGGTGAGTGTCATGACTGGCGGTCTGCTGAGGCAATCATCGATGCGATTGGTGCATCCTATTTTATACTTGATGTTGAGGTGGAATTTTTGCAAGTATGTGGACCACTTTTGATGGCAGTCATTCTGCAATTTTCCTTGTGTCTGTATGAACTGCAGTGGCTTATGATCAGTGTGGATGATTGTCTCCTTCCCAAGAATGTAATGTCTCCACTTGCGGCATGCTTTCACAATGGAGTACATTTATTTGTCATAAGTAGGGTACTTATGGATAGTATCTGGCAATGTCTCACTATGATAGGCCACGGGGTGTCCATGATGAGTGAGAACGATGCCCACAACATAGTCTGAAGCATCTCTCTCTATCTCAAAAGGATGTTGCAGGTCTGGTAGTGAAAGTACTGGGGCTGAGCACAAGCGTTGCTTCAAATCATTGAATGCTTTTTGTTGGGACCAGCCCGATGAAAATTTCACCTTACCACCACCCCTGTTTATTTGGCTAAGGGCTTATGAAATATGGGAGAAACCCAACATGAACCTACGGTAGAAATTGGCAAGGCCCAAGAATATTTGAAGCTTAGTGAGTGTTGTTGGGGCTGGCCAGTCATGAATGACTTGGATCTTGGCTAGATCCACATGTACGCCATGCTAATCAATGATGTAGCCTAGGTAATGGACCCTGTCCATGCCAAAGGAGCATTTTTCCAAGTTGGTGTATAGCTTGTGTTGTCGCAGGGTGTGCAGAACCTACTAAATATGCTACAAGTATTCATCCCAAGTCTTGTTGTAAATTAGAATGTCATCAAGATTCACCACTACAAAATTATTGGTGAATGGTTGCAGGATATCGTCCATCATCCTCATGAAAGTGGCTGGAGCATTTGTCAAACCAAAGGGCATGACCAACCATTCAAAAAGGCCTTCCTTTGACTTGAAGGTGGTCTTCCATACATCTGTCTCCTCTATCAGGACCTGGTGGTAGCCAGTCTTCAAATAAATCTTACTGAAGTATTTGGCCCCTGCGAGTTGATCAAGGAGGTCATCGATTTGGGGAATCGGGTACCAGTTTCTGACTGTGATTTTATTCAGAGCCCGATAATCAATACAAAGTCACTAGTTCCCATCTTTCTTTTGTACCAATACGATTGGGCTCCCGCAAGGTGACGAGCTGGGGCGAATGTGGCCCTTGTGGAGAAGTTATTGGATATGTCACTTGATCTCCTCATTCTCTAACAAAGAGCAATGATAGAATGACCCATTGGGTAGTAGTTTTCTGGGGGTCAAATCGATGGAGTGCTTGACCTGGAAGTGCAAAGGTACCTTTGTAGGTGAGGAGAAGATATCTTAGTATTCTTCCACGATTTTATCTACTTGCTTCTGTTGTGTGGAGAGGTCAGTCGCAGAGACCCTGGATGTGGTTGTGATCTTTCGCTTATTCTGAGAGTGAATCACGAAGAAGACAAACTTCCCCATCTAAGAGATGACCTTCCTGCATTGCTTAGTAGAGATCAAGAAAATAGCACTAGGTGGGACTGCCTCGGGTATCCTGTACAATTTCTTGTTCAATGTAATAATAACACTACGAGGCCTAGACTCATATACAACATGATGTTTCCATCAATAAGGCTGGCCCAAAAGAACATCATAAACTTCAAGAGGAGAAACATCACAGAATACCTCATCTTTGAAGGGCTTGATGCCATACGACAGTCAGCATTGTTGGTTGACGCGGAGATCACTTCCTTGGCGGAGCCATCCAATGGTGTACAGTTGTGGGTGCGGCATTGTTGGCAAGGCCAACCACTTGATGACCTCTGCTGAGATGAGGTTCTTCTGGCTACAGCTATCGATGATGAAGTGCAATGGGGTGCCTTTTACCCACATCTATGAATGGAAGAGGTTCTCTCCTTCTTCTGGCTCGTCTGGTTCACCATGTTGGAGCTTGGTGGTAGCAACGGTGGCACTGGGTTCCACGTCAATGATCCTGCTTCCCCTTTTTGGTTTTGGCTCAAAGTCATAATCTGCATCTGATCCAGAGGCTTTCACTTCGGCCACCAGCGACTTCTTTGAGAAGCAGTCAACGATGTTATGCCAAGGGCTCTTATGGAAGTCGCACCACTTCTCGGTATCTTTCTTTGTCTTTCCGGTGAACTTCTTTGCTTGCAGCTTGAACTGGTTGTCCTGATACTATCTATCTTTTCTCTATCCTTTGTTTGGTGGATTGGGGCTACCCTTTCCTGGCTTTTGTTGTGAGGGGTTCCCAAGCCCAAATTGTCACGTCTTTTGTTTGAGCTTATGCTCGATTTCGACGGCATATCGGTAGGCCGCGCCCAAGGATGAGATGTCCAGAAATTCCATTTCGGTCTGGATGTATCTATGTAGAGTATCTACGTAGAGCACTGTGATACTTGAGCATAAGATGTCGCTCTGAATCTTTGATACCCAACTTGGTGCACAAGGTATGGAAGATATTTGTGAAATCTGGCACTGCTTGGTCTCTTTCTTGCCGCAGTGTGGTCCATTTGGTATATAGCTCGTCATAACTTCCGACAAGGTAGTATTGTTCCTTAATAGCAACCCTAAAGTATTCCCAGGTGGTCGTGACTGAAAATAATGAGTTTTCCTCTGTTTCCTTTTGCTCAAAGAAAGTTTCCCACCAATCTTTAACATGGCGAACGGCTTTGAGGAGCACAAAAGTAATCTTTTCTTTATTTGAAAAGTTATGGACAGAAAAATAACCTTCTAGTAGATTCAACCACTTGTCTACAGCATCTGCATCTATATGACCTTCAAATATAGAAAAATCGAAGTTTATTTGTGCCTTGATGGGGGCAGCGCCTCCGTTCGAAGAAGATGCATCGTCTGTTGGTAGCCGCCGAAGGATTTGCGCAAAACTATCCATCATCTCATTCCTCTGTTGCATGAGGGTTTCCTCAATCAACAGTTTGAAAGGATATCCCGTCCCATCATCTTTCTTTTCTCCTGCCATGGGAGGTTGCTTGGGCATGTGAGAGCTTCTTTCCTCAAGAGAAACAAGCTCGAGACCCAACTCTTTGTACTCCGACCTCGTTGGGGACATGCATTAAGATGACAAGGAGCAGACCGCTCTGATACCACTGATCCAGATTTTATGAGTAGAATGAAATGAATACAGATTATCAACAGGTGCTTAACACAAAATAATAGAGATACAGTAAAACTAGTTTTCTATTCAATAATGAAATAGGATGAAACTGTAAAATGCAGCGGAAACAAGCTTGTTGGAATGGTGGTGGCTTATCACTAAGAAGAGATGTGATAGCAGCGTGCATTCGCAAGAAGAAAGGTTACAATGAGGCTCTGAAGGCCTTTTTAGAAAGCAAGAATGCCAAAAACCCTAGACATACAAAAACCTAACCCTAGGAGATGAAGCGCCAAAAGTCATGTGGGTCACGTTTGGGTAAGTTAGTACATCAACTCCCTGGGGTCGTAACTTTTGTATACGATCTCCATTTTAGGTGTGTGATAGCCTGTTGTAAAAGTATCGTCGAGGAGATTCATTTTGGGGGCTTAGTCATGCCTTTGGCTATCATTGAGAATCTTGATCCCGAAAAACCTTCATTTAGGCCCTCAAAATGGCCCTAGAAGTTAAAACTGTTAAAAATAGTAAATTGCCAAAATTATCAGAAAACTGTTTTGAGCTAGTTGGAAAAGGTGGGTGGCCACTGATATCCATCTAGATCAACTACTCTAGCACAAGCGTGCTTAACTGCAGAGTTCCGATGGGATTAGGTACATTAACGTTGGTATGATCACACCCGCAAGGATCACTCCCCCTCCCCCTCTTCAATGGGGATCATCGAGCCGTGGGGGAGGGCGAGATTTAAAAGCGCTCAAACCATCGGCTCCCTCCCCACAGAGCCATGCAAAATGGGTAGAGGGTGCAACACTAGGACTTCCTGGGAGGTCACCCATCCCAATACTACTCTAGCCCAAGCGCGCTTAACTACAGAGTTCTGATGGGATCTGGTGCATTAACGCTGGTATGATCGCACCCACAAGGATCACTCCCCCTCCCTCTCTTTAGTAAAGATCATAAAGGCATGGGAGAGGGCCAGCAGAGGAGGGGGGCCATTAAAAGCGCCTGATCCATCGACGTGGTGGTTTCCTCCCCACGTAGTCATGCAAAAGGGGTGAAGGGTGCAACACTAGGACTTCCCGGGAGGTCACCCTTCCCAGTATTACTCTAGACCAAGCACGCTTAACTATAGAGTTTTGATGGGATCCGGTGCATTAATGCCGGTATGATCACACCCCCTCCCCCTCTTCAATGGATATCATCGAGCCACGGGGTAGAACTGGGAGAGTAGGGGGGCCATTAAAAGTGCTCGATCCTGATCGGATCCACCCAGCGTTTCGCTCTCTTCTCCTTGGTGGAACTACAAAGAGAAGAAGGCACTTGTGACTTCTCATGCCACCACTAGGTTTCGCAACCTAGGCCCCTGGAACAACAACTTTCACCCAGACGAGGAACAAAAAGGCTTAAGTTCCGCGGCCACCGGTGGTGCTGTGTAGAGTGGCTTTCGAGTGGTGCATCACATTTGAGGCACCAACTCAGTACGTCGCAGTCCCACCCTCAAGAAGAACTGACAACCTAGTGGTAGCCAGACTTCAGATCAATCTTACTGAAGTATTTGTCCCCCGTGATTTGATCAAGGAGGTCATCGATTCGAGGAATCGAGTACCAGTTTCTGACTGTGATTTTATTCAGAGCACGGTAATCAATACAGAGTCGCTAGGTCCCATCTTTCTTCTGTACCAACATGATTAGGCTCCCGCAAGGTGATGAGTTGGGTCGGATGTGCCCCTTGTGGAGCAGTTCTTGGATCTATCGCTTGATCTCCTCATTCTCTAACAAAGAACGACGATAGATTGGCCCATTGGGTAGCGGTTCGCCAAGGGTCAGAATGATGGGGTGCTTGACCTAGTAGTGCAGAGGTACCCCTGTAGGTGAGGAGAAGATATCTGAGTATTCCTCCATGACTTTATCTACTTGCTTCTGTTGTGTGGAGAGGTCGGTGTCAGAGACCCTAGATGTGGTTGTGATCTTTCACTTATTCTGAGAGCGAATGATGAAGAAGACAAACTACCCCCTCTTAGAGATGACCTTCCTGCATTGCTTAGCAAAGATCAAAGAAATAGCACTAGGTGGGACTACCTCGAGTATCCTGTAAAATTTTCTGCTCAAAGTAATAATAACACTATGAGGCCTAGACTCATATATAGCATGACGTTTCCATAAATAAGTTTGGCCCAAAATAACATCACAAACTTCGAGAGGAGAAACATCATGCAATACCTCGTCTTTGAAAGGCTTGATGCCATACGACAGTCGGCACTACTGGCTGATGCAGAGATCGCTTCCTTGGTGGAGCCATCTAATGGTGTACGGTTGTGGGTGCAGTGTTGTTGGCAGGGCCAGCCACTTGATGACCTCTGCTGAGATGAGGTTCTTCTGGCTACCACTATCAACGATGAAGTATAGTGGGGTGTCGTTTACCCACATCTGTGAATGGAAGAGATGCTCTCCTTCTTCTAGCTCGTCTAGTTCACCAAGCTGGAGCTTGGTGGTAGCAATGGTGGCACTGGGTTCCACGTGAATGATCCTTCTTCCCCTTTATGGTTCTAGCTCAGAGTCATAATCTGCATCTGATTCAGAGGCTTTCACTTCGGCCACCAGTGACTGCTTTGAGTGGTAGTCAACGGTGTTATGCCAAGGGCTCTTATGGAAGTTGCACCACTTCCCGGTATCTTTCTTTATCTTTCTGGTGTCCTTCTTTTCTTACGTCTTGAACTGGTTGTCCTGATACTGTCCATATTTTCTCTTTCCTTTGTTCGGTGAGTTGGGGCCACCCTTTTCTAGCTTTTGTTGTGAGGGGTTCCCAGGCCCAAATTGCCACGTCTTTTGTTTGAGCTTCTGCTCGGTTTTGATGACATATTGGTAGGCCGTGCCCAAGGATGAGATGTCTAGAAATTCCATTTCTATCTAGATGTATCTATGCATAGCACCGCGATACTTGAGCACCAGATGTCACTCTGAATCTTTGATACCCAACTTGGTGCGCAAGGTATGGAAGATATTTTTGAAATCTAGCACTGCTTGGTCTCTTTCTTGCCGCAGTGTGGTCCATTTGGTATACAGATCATCATAACTTCCGACAGGGTAGTATTGTTCCTTAATAGCATCTATTATCACTAAAATTTCGTCCACAAATGGTTACAAGAATCCAACATCGTCAAAAAGTTATGAGGTCACCCATGGACCAAAATTACCACAAAAGCGTTTCCAAAAGGTCCAAATCTATACAACCAATGATAAAATTAAAGTGCGTTATGACTACACAGGGCGTGCGTGTACATGCGTGATCCAGAAACGCAGGAAAAGTGCATATGCGCACGATATGCGACTGTGGTCGCTAAAATCCACACACATATAAGAACGATGCATTTATGAGATTAGTCGGCCTCCCACCCACTTCTGGTTCAACTTCCAAGTTGATTTGACACCCAAATATGGACTGGATCCGACTGGGTGGCTGGTCAAAGACCTAAAAATGCCCTAATTAGCCTCTTTTCACACTACAAGTTGGCTGCACAATACCTCAAAGAGGTGCTATGAAGCAAGGCCATGGGTGCACTTCATTTTCAAGGAATTCAATAGCAAAGTTATGTTGTTGCTATCCTCTTGAGGAATCCTCTATTCTCATCAAGAGTATACTAGCACCATTACATTGGGATATCCATCTCACCTCTTGAGTGGTTTAGCTTGGAATGCTTTCACCATTTCATTCAAAGTTTTAATAAGAGCTTATTTGTGGGGGTCCTAGAGCCCTCCCTTGGAGGAAGAAGGGACTCATAGTCATCTTTCTTCTTTGTGTTTTATTTCACTAATATAAACCTTGTCATTGGTGAGATGAGTCTTATTGGTTTTTTTTTCTTATGTCCTTATGCTCAATAGTCTAGTTGTTATTTTATTTCTTAGCTTAATTCTTAGTTGTTCTTTTATATTTCTTTCTCTAACCCTTTCCTTTACATCTGTCCTGCTTAGCAAACCCAACTAAGCTTGTAAGCATCTATGTTTTGCTCATCTAGGTGGAAAAAGAGACGCAACAGATTGGTGACTCCATTGGGGAAAGGTATCAATTTCCTACCCATTTTGGTTTTTATAGATCTTCTTTTGGTTTATTTAACCTGCAGGTGCATTAACCAGCCCAAGTCGACCTGCAAAACATCCAATTCCAAGTTAAATTGAGAGAATTACATACGGAATTTTCTTCACGGTTGTGTGTCTGTTGTGCATTGGTTTATTGGCCCATAGTCACGCATTGTGCGCATGTGTGCCAAAATCACAGTGTTGTTCTGCGCACCTGTGCCCAAAATCTCATTTCAGTTTGTGCACAGACGCTCAATGCGCCTCTGTCTACACTAAGACCTGCGCACCTATGCAGAAAAATACACATTGTAAGGTTTTTTGTGATTTGGAGAAGGCCCCTAGCCTTCTTAAAAGTGATTTCATGCAGGTTGTAAGCTACACCACACTTAGTTCCCTCTTCATATAAATGGATTAGTCAAAACACATAGGCACTTAGGGGGTTTTAAATCATTATTTCCTCTTTTGCTTTCATTTTTTCCACATGGATGGCTTGCTTTGACTAAAAGTATAAGTTGGAATCATTTTTGATCACATAAAAATTGCATTGGGACTAGAAGTTGGATAACAATTGCTTAGTATGCTCTTCTCTCGCGCTTCCAAGAGACCTTGAGAATCAGAAAAATATTGTAGGATAATTTCATCTCCCTTAAAAAGACTAAAACCTTTAGGAGAGGACAACAGCCCCTCTCGGGACTCCTCTTAGTTCATTTTTCAAACACATCTTAAGATTGTAATGGGCCCATACATGTCCACATTCTACAAAGATAGGATAGTGTTGAAATTTACTTTCTTAGATTAAATCACTAGGGAAGTTTAAAGGTTTTGTAATGGGTCCATACATGCCCACATGATCACAATCTAGGATAGTTTCAAAGCTTTTCTTAGATTAAATCACAATAGGGAGTTAAAGGAATAGTAAATGACCCACATATCCGCATGCTAGTTTCCTAGGGACTTTTGAATTACGCAAGGTTGTACCAAAGGCATTTAGTTAATTAGGTAATCAACACTTGTAAGGACCAAGCAAGGTCCACATGCAGCAAGGTAACACCTAATTCATTAAAACATTACAACATTTTCACTCATTCACACACAAAAGTCACTTATCACTCACATAGTTTTCTTCTCGAAACGTTGAGGTCAAAGTAAGTTTCCTCCAAAGGGATTCTGAAACACCCCGCCCTTTTCTTGATGAAACTATCCACTCCCATTTAATTTCAACGAGGTTGGTTCACACCCCCAATATCTCAAACAACCATATCTAAAAAAATTCTAAAAACTCATTAAGTTTTCCTCCACAGGAGGTGCCAAAATAATTTTTTTAGTCTAGGTAGGATTTCGGGGATAGGCATCCAAATAACTCCCCGTTATCTGGTTCTCACATTGTCAAAACAATAGAAGTTGTCAAATAGGGAACTAAAAATCATCCAATTCAAGTGTTCCTAACACCATAAGGCAGGGAGATACCTGTGAAGGGTTGAAGGTTGAGGTCCGGTTGTTTTGTGCACCCCCCCTTGAGGCACCCACCTCTTGGACAAGATCCAGCCCGTGACCCATTTATTAGGATGAAAATATAAATGTTGCACTTTGACTGAGGTACCTAGTGACCAAATTTTAGGACATCTACCCAGGTGGCAATTGTGGGCTGCAATTGCACCTTGATCGGATTTTGTGTGTCTATTGGGAAATATCACCAGCTCTTTCAGGATATGCCCCCTTTACCCCTCATTATAACTGATTATTTCATCCTTCACTAGTTTCTCTTCCGGTGACTTCAGACCCCACTATTGAGTACTATTGGAAGGTCCAGTACTATTTTGAGAGGAAGGATGTTACATCTTTTAGGACACGAGCATTTGTTTTCTTTGCTTCCCCATGCGGAAAAAACCCACTTATCCACATATATGCTTCTTTTTCAAAACACTTTATGTATGATGCACTTTTGATTACATTTTTTATTTAGATATATATTGTGTAAAGTTCAAAATTTGTGACAAAGGCTCTTGTTTGTTTTCTCTCATCTCAATTTGCACACATCCACTCAGATAGTTGGACATCATGGGGGACCCATAGAACCCCTGTCATTCCAGACACTTGCTAAACATCCCTCCTATTTTAGGGGGAGTTCCTAGTCTTTCCAACTCGTTGGCCCCACCTTCTCACACTCCAGTGAGTGCCATTGTCTTAGGATTAGATTTGCTTGGTTCCAAATTACTTGGGTCCACTTCCCAAGTCCATCCATCCACTCTTTCTCCTTTACATGGAAGCAGGGGGGAAACTTCCTCTCAAGGAGGACGTACCAATCCACCTAGCCCCCCTCAAGGGACAGGTTCACAAAACACTCACACCATGGCTGGAACTAATCCTCTGCCCCCACTACAGATGCCATATTTGGCCTCTCTTAACATACCAAATCTAAGAAAACTCACAAATGATCCTATATTGCATGACCCCACATGGCCTGCAATGCCCACCAAACTACCTTCAGACATCCCCAAGTTTGAAGGAAAGGTAGGAGATGACCCTGCCAACCAAGTCATGACTTTCCACCTATGGTGCTCTTCCAACAGCATTATGGATGATTCCATCAGACTACAATTATTTAAATGTACACTCACTGGCCCATCATCCAAATGGTATGTAGACAAAAAATTGGGGTACCATGCGACTTTCGAGTCCTTGGCCAAAGCATTTTTTAACTTATTCCAATTACCAATCCGCCATGACAATGGTATTGAACTACTCTCTAATTTCAAACAAACCTCAGCCACACATATCACTGATCACATTCATGAGTGGTGTAGACGACGTAGTTTGTGAAAAAACAAAACCACCAAACAACAATGTCTTGACTGGTTTCTTAGATCACGTGTCTCTCTCCTCGGTAAGATGTAGCTTCCACCTTCCCTCAATCCGAAGAGGAAGCAATCAATAAGGCTCAACAATATGACCTCATCTATTCACAATCAAGGTACTTATACACAGTACTCCCTGATCTCCCAAAACCCGTGCCATTCGGTTAAGACAAACCCGGGATGTCTCACTCAGCAAATGGATTGATTGGTAATACCACGCACCACAGTCCACAATCTCAACCACCACCAATGTATGGCACACCTCAATATCCATCGGCATATGGGGGAACCTCTTATTACCCCCCACCCCCTTATCAACAATGATCCCCTGTTGCTATTCCTCCACCCATCAGTGGGCCACCACCGGCACCCCCAATACACCCACCTATCCAAACAAGTTCTGGTACCCCCTCTACCTCAACTTATAATCTAAGTACTAGAGAAAGCACTATGCCTTCCTATGTACCTTATGGGTTACAACTCCCACAGAATCCATACTTTCATTTCCCTAGTACTCCACAGCCCATGGCACCCCCACACCCTCACACTGGGGTGAATTTTGTTCAACCCTCTCCTGTTCAGCAATATCCAAATTTCAAACAGTTGAATACGGAAAACCCGACCCATCCATTGAATAATGCCAAGAAGAAAGGAAGAAATGGGAACAATAACAACCCAGGTCAAGGTGGGAATCACCCCCAACAGAACCAACCTACTGGGGGCAACCAGAATCAAGGGAATCAGAACCCCCAGGGAGGCAATAACAACAGGCGTCAAGGGAGAAATAACAATATTGTTAGAACCACCTTCCCTTGTGCCCTTTGTGGTGAGTTCGGTCATTATACTCATCATTGCCCCCAAATCGTTGATTTTAAATGGTTGAAAGACTCAGGCAGTCTACCACATCCTCTAGCACCACCTACCCCTCAGCAGGCCCCACAACAATATGTGCAACAACCACCCCCAGACATACTACAAAATCCCATTCCGCACAGGGTGTGATGAACACCCAACAGGACATGCAGCCTACCCCACCACAATCAAGGAAATACCTCAATCCAAACAATCCCACAGATTGTACTATCCTCCACACCAATGAGGAAGAAATCCTTCTGCAAACACGTAGTCATCAATACTGTGCACCCGCTGAGTCTCCTCCCATTCCCCCAGAAACAAACCCAGCACCAACGGGACCCCCGTTGGTAATTCCTCACCCTAACGTCGAAACACCTCTTTGCATCCCTCGCATCCCACTGCGTAGGAATGTCCACAACCCCTAGGCTAGGGCGGCTCATAATTACAGTTTGGTTGATGACTTAGCACAATCCTCGGCTACCATGTCAGTTTTAGAAGTCCTCCAAACTTGTCCTACTTAGCGGAAATCATTACTTTCTACCTTGGGGGTAGTTGACCCTGCAGTTACCCAACTCATCACATTTGATCTCGATAATGGAGAACCTTGCCTCCCTGCTCTAATCGCTTTTCAAATCCTAGTAAAAATTTGGAACATTACAGTCCATCGGTGCATCATCGATGAAGGCGCATCCACATGCATTATGTCCAAGTCTGTATGGAAGAAACTTGGTTCCCTGGAACTCATACCTTCTACCATTACCTTAAGAGCTTATGATGGATGACCATCCTCTCCTGAAGGACTCTTTCAAAATGTCCCCATAGAACTCGGGGGAAAGACCATTCTCATCGACATTGAAGTTATCGATGCCCCACTCGATTATAATATCCTATTTGGTTGTAGCTACATGTACGCTATGAAGGCAGTTGTCTCTTCCGTCTTTAGAACAATGATGTCCCCCCATAATGGGAAGATCATTACCATTAAACAAGTCTCACATTACGAGCCTAACCCTTATGCCAACATCGATAACATTCTCCCTCTCATCCACACGAGTCATGACGCATACCCACTCATCGAAATGGGTCCCGGGATTTTCAAAGACCCATCATTGTTAGGAACTTACCATGGTGCACCACCACTCCTTCATCCTTGCAATCAAGTATGTGTCGTCTCATCCAATGGAACTAACATAGAGGATACCCTTCCTCCCAGGGAGGCTTCTATCATATCTGACGTCCCACTAGTCGCAGAGCTCCCCCCTCCTAAGCCTTCTACGAACTCGTTGTTTGCACCCAATTCGTCACTTGGTGAGCAAATAAAGGGTTCTTACATGCCCAGTTGGGTCTTTCTAGGCATGACAGCTGTAGAGGAAAGGGTTAGAGAAATAAAAACAAAAACAATAAACAAGAATTAAATTAAAACAAACTAAAACTATGAGCATATGAAAAAGAAATAACAAACACAATGGACCAATATCACCAATGTTTTTAGGCTGATCAATTGATGAAATCCAAAGCACAATGAAGAAAGGGAACTGTGGTTCCTTCTTCCTCCAAAGGAAGGCTCTTGAGGCCCTCACAAACATGCTCTCCTTACAATGAGAAAATGAGAATGGTGGTGAAAGAACTCAAGGCATATCCACTCAAGAGAGGGGTGGATAGCTCAATGAAATGGTGCTAATGTGTTATTGTCAAGGAGTGAGTTCTTAAAACAATCTAAGCAGCATTACATTACATGAAATTCCTTGAGAAAATGATGTTTCTTCATGGCTTTTTATAGCATAGCATTGGGTGATTATGTAACTCCTTTGAGGTGTGAAAAGGGGTTCTTTAGGGCTCAATTAGGTCTTTGACCAGCCTACCATGCGTATTCAGCTCAGATTTGATGTCAAATCGGCTTGGGAGCTGATCCATTAGTGGTTGGGAGGCTGACCAATTTCAATAAATGTGTCGTTTAGCAGATGCGCGAGTTTTTGTGCCAACAGCCGCGCGTCGTGCGCTCATGCGCTAATTGTACGTTGTTGTTCCACGCATGTGCGTGTGCACCCAGATTCTGTAAAGCACCCTTCAATTTTTTGGTTACTTTGTATAGTTTTTTACCCTTTTGCAATGCTATGAATGTGATTCAATGCCATGAATAGCTTCATTCTTGTTTTGACGATGTTGAGTTCTTGTCGCCATGTGCGGACGAAATTTCAGTGATAACACTCGTCAACTCTACCAGTTCATGATTTCACCTCTCCCCAAGGCCATATCCTAGTTTGGGAGACAGTTTCCCAAGCCATTACTCAAATCCCATTCTTCTACCCTCCACCTAGCGTACAAGCTTTCCAAGTAACCGCAACACTCACTCTCCCTAATATGGTGTTAGCATTTCTAGTTTGGTATTTATAGCCACCAGAGATGGTCCCTCAACCATCCCTGCCCCCCCCAAATGGAAGGAGTCCCAATGATGATTCCCATACTCACTCCCACCATACCCTCTATACCCCCACTCACTAACCTCCTTGCCACAGTTGGGGGTAGGCGAAAGAAGAAGGAACCCACAGCTCCACTTCCCCTGCGTGTCCAACCCCCTTGCACGCTATGTGAGAAAGATGGACACCAAACCAACAAATTCCCATCTCTACCCAAGTTATGGAACCTGATTCCACTCAATCAAACACCATCAACGCTCACCATTGTAGCAAGTACTATCGCTACCACCCCTCACTCAAGTAGCAAAGGGCTATGAACCAAATTTGCTTGCACTATATGTTCAGAATATGGCCATTACACACACCATTACCCAGCCCTACCTCACTTCCGGCAGACACTAGCCACAGTACACCAAAGCTTCTAGAACAAACCCAATCTAGCTACATCATCCCTACCAAACATCACTGAAATTCATTATGTCACAACTTCAGTCAATGAATGTATGAGATGCCCTTGCTCTCTATGTGAATCCTTAGATCATTTTACATATCAATGTCCTATGATCATTGAATACAGGCACCGCCAAATGACCTTAATTCAAACCCCTGTGCCCCCTATGGAAATGATGGTTGACCTCACCTCATCCCTAGAGATTCTTCATATCATTTCTCCTGAACCCAAGTCACTCCCAACTCCTCCATGGTTCTTGGATGACTTATCCAAGGATTTACCCCCAAATCCCCCCAATTCTCGTACATTTCCCTATGGAAATTTTACATCCAACTACAACTGGTACTCCTCAGTACGTTGATATTTGGTTTATGTCGAGCGAACCATCGCAAACTCATTGCATTTTCCCCCCTGCTTCTTCTTCACTCGAAGACAACCACACGGCGACAGTCACCGATATCACTCTTTTAGATCCCTTGTATTCTCACCAATTCCACTGTGACGAGGACATACCTGAAGATTTAAACACCCCCGAATACCCATGGGATGAGCTACACCATAGAGCACTCATCTTTCCATAGGAAGCCTCCATGCCTCCTAACCAACACCCCATATACGCGGTCGAAACCAAGGATTTTATCCCATCAGGGCATATTGACTGGTTTAATAACCCCATTCTTGCCCTTGATTCTTTTGAAGAAGGAAACATGGCCAACATTTCCCCGACCAGCAAAATCATTATTTCCATCAAAAATGGAGTCATCAAGGAAATCACCATTGGCGCTGCTTGCACTCTTTAAGAAATCACCGCCTATAAAGCCCTCTTCCAAGAATATCGAGATATTTTTGCCTAGTCATACACAAAGATGTATGGCCTTGATCCCTCTATTGTCAAACATCACATCGACACCTCGCCTGACATTACACCAGTTCATCAAAAACAATGACCGCTACACCCATCCAAAGCAGCGGCCATCAAAGTCGAGATTGAAAAATTACGCGCGGATGGGTTCATCTACCCCATCGCCTATACATCATGGGTTTCCAACCCTGTACCTGTTAACAAAAAATAGGGCACTATCTACATCTGCACAGACTTTCGCGATCTCAATCATGCATGTCCCAAAGACAACTTTCCAATGCCTTTCATCGATCAAATTATCGACGATTGTGTCGGCCACGAGGCTCTGTCCTTCATGGATGGTTTCTCTGGTTATAATCAAATCCAAATCCATCCAGCAAATCAATACAAAACCACATTCACCACCCCTTGGAGTAATTTTTCATATTGTGTCATGCCTTTTGGCCTAAATAATGTTGGTGCAACTTTCCAATGGGCTATGACATACATTTTTCATGATCTGGCTCATATCATCCTCGCATACTTGGACGATCTCACAACTTGATCCAAAAAATGCATCCAACATCTTGATGATTTATGGATCATCTTCCAATGGTGTCGTCAGTACAACATCCATTTGAACCCCCTCAAGTGAGTGTTCTGCGTCAATGTAGGGTGCCTCCTCAGATTCATCGTTTCCCAAAGTGGTATTACCGTGGACCCCCTTAAATTCCAAGCCATCACAGAAATTCTACCTCCCCAAAATTTACGCCAACTCCAGAGCATACACGAAAAAGATAACTTTCTACGACGATTTGTCCCGGACTACGCCACTTGAGCACACGGTTTCCTTTGTTTACTATGCCACGACATCCCATTTCACTGAGATGAACATGCCCAAAAAGCATTCGACGACCTTAAAATGGCGTTGTCTAACACCCCTTTAATTAGTTCACCTGACTATAATCGTGACTATATCCTCTACATATTAGCATCAGTTGTCTCAGTAGCAGGTGTTCTCGTTCAAAACAGTGATGATGATCATGAGCATGTCATTTAATACATTAGTAAAAACCTCTCAGGGCCACCCTTGAAGTATAAACATGAAGAGAAACTAGCCCTTGCAATCATCCTCACAGTCCAGAAACTACGTCATTACATTCTGCTTTGCATGACTAAGGTCGTAGCAGATTCCAACCCTATGCAATACTTGCTCAGTCATCGGCAAATTAACGGCAAATTTTCCCGATGGATCGTTATCCTTTAGGATTACGATCTTGAATTTTCAATACCCAAGAGAAAGAAATCTCTCGTCCTTGCCGAACTTGTCACGGCCTTCCCCTCCGATACTACCAGTGCCCCCATCAATACCGACTTCCCCGATGAACATCTCTTTTATATCACTTCGGATGATCCTTGGTACGGCGACCTCCTCGTCTACCTTCGAACCCAGAAGTTCGGTAACCACCTCTCACAAGATGATCGTCATTGGGTTCACCACCAGGCCCCCCACTATTTCCTCATCGGAGATATCTTATATCGACGAGGGGTCGACACCATACTTCGTCAATGCTTGACTATTGATGAGGCTGATAGAGTCTTGAACGACTGCCATAACGGTGCATGTGGGGGGCATCTTTCGAGAATATCCACTGCTCATAAAATCATCCCAGCAGGTTACTTTTGGCCTACATTGTTTCACGATTGCATTCATGTCGTGAATCAATGCAAGAAATGTCAGCTTTATGCCAACAAAGCATGAGCACCACCTGCTCTTCTCCACCCAATCATTACTGCAGGCCCCTTTTGTAAATGGGGCATCGACTTCATGACTTGTAATCCCCCATCCAGCAATGGACACAAATACATTATTGTCATAGTTGATTACTTCACAAAATGGGTTGAAGCCATGCCCACCTTCAACAACACTGTTGACACTGCAGCACATTTTTTCTTTAATCACGTCATATCCCGCTTTGGAGTACCACTCCAACTAGTTTCTGATCACAGAAAACATTTTGAGAATGAGATTTTCGTCGAACTCTCATCTCAGTTAGGATTCTCCCATGAGTTTACCTCACCATATTACCCTCAATCTAACGGACAGGTTGAAGCAGTTAACAAGGTCCTTAAAACCATGTTGCAGTGCACGGTTAACAAACATAAGACCAATTGGCATCATATGTTATTTTCCACGCTATGGGCTTATCGTACGGTCATGAAAACGACCACTAGTTTCACACCATTTCATCTAGTCCATGGGGTTGAGGCCACTCTTCCCATCGAGTGCTAAATTCCCACCTTACGCACTGCAATTGAGCTATTACCAGACACTGCTCCAATGGAGCAGTGATTGTTGAACTTAGAGTCCTTGGATGAAGATCGTCAATCTTCATTACAGAGCAATGAGGCAGCCAAAAAATGGTCAAAGGCCACCTTTGATCGCCATGTCAACCTTCGCTCATTCCACGAACACGACCTCATCCTTACTTATGATATCTCTCACGATACCCTCAGTCATGGAAAATTCAAGTCACTATGGCATGGCCCCTACATTATCCAACATTTCCTCACCAAAGGTGCCTACATCATGGCTTCCCCCGAAGGCCTCTCTCTCAAAGAACCCGTCAACGGGTTATACTTAAAGAAATTTTATGCCTAAGCATAGCCATTCTACTTTAGGTTATTTCTTTTATAGTGTTTTTAATCTTTTTTCTTCCATCCCTCACGTCTAAACTATCATTTGTGCTATTGACAGATGCTTCCTCCACTAGCCTACCACATCGGTTACACCAACAGTGCTAGTCGTTGGACACAAAATCTTGTTTCGGTAGCTTGGGCCCTCTATTCCCCCTCACATGAACTACTCCACTCTAACAACATATGTTTGGGTTTAGAAACTAACAACCAAGCCGAGTACACTGTCATCATTGGTGTCCTCACCAATGCCCATCATCATCATATTCATCACCTTAGCGTCTTTCTTGACTCTCAACTAGTCATCCTCCAGCTCAACAATGTGTACCATGTCCGCAATCCCTGTCTCTTTTGCAAATACCTGCAAGTTAGACTTTTATCTCGACATTTTGATTTCATTACATTTACACATATTCCAAGACAATTGAATTAAATTACAGATAACTTAACTAACATTGTGTTAGATTGGCATATATCACATCAAGATATCTCTACACACTCATAAAACATCAAGAGGTTGTCACAACATATATAGATTAGACATCATAAATAACATTCCAAAAACATACATGTAAACATCACATAGACCCCAAAATGTATACTCATATATATATATATATATATATATATATATATATATATATATATATATATATATCAAAATTGGTCCACAGTGCCATCAAAATGTTTACATACAAATATAGAAAAACCCGTAGGCCAGTGGAGCACCTCGGTACAAAACTGGTGCCACTATACCAAAATGGGCTCACTAGCCTATATACAAAATACATAGAGCGACACTCAAGGTGCCTCTAGAGCACCACCTCCTGCCCCTCCCTCAGGCGGTGGTGCCCCACCCACTACTAGTCCCTTCGGACTTTGAGGTAATTTTCCAGTCATAGCAACACCTACTACTGTTGCTCGTCGCACCACGGTTTGCCACATCAATGGAACTCCCACACACTGCTCTAGGATGCTCTCATCTTGGATGCGCGACCACATGCCCTCAGGAACACCCTGTAACACTGCCTCCAAGTGGCAGAAAATATCCTCAAAATCTCCCCTAGCCTCCGCTGGAGGAGCATGCGATGGTCTGGCACCTAGGTCATCAAAACGGTGTCTCCTCGCTGCTCTCTCATCACCGGATAGTATTGCCTTAGCATCCTCACACCAACGTCTCTCTCCTACCTGTGGCCCTCCTCGCGGTGGTCTCCCTAACTCCTAGCGAGCCAGTGCTCTCACTAGCTCGACTTCGTGCCTGCGAGGTCCCACATCTGCACATACAAACAACCAAATGATAGTATCAACATCTATACAAAATACACATGTCATGCTATCTCAAAAAACAACATATCAAAATCACAAACATACCTCGGTGATCAAACACCTCCCCTGGAGGTAACACCATGTCCGGATCACCCCGGAAGTCAACACCATAGTATGGATACTGCAATATTACCTACGCCATCTGTCGCCACACCTGTGCCACCTCAACCGTGAAAAAATGGCTACCCTCGCCACCACCGTGGTGAACCAAAATTGTTGACCATTGCCTCAGTCACAGCTCTCGTGCACCAGGAGTGCCCAATAAAATCCTAGGGCGCAACATTGGCACCCTCTCTAAAAGCCAAGCCACCATAATGAACCCAAAGGCAAAGTCCCTTGAGTCTATAGACTGACATCTGTCCAGCTACCCTACCATCCTAGCATGCAACACCAACCCCCAGGAAAAATGCTCGCCATCTAGTGCCCTCTCCATAACCCTCAGTTGACCACCACCGATCCGCTGAGTTGCGAGGGACCCATACACCCTCACAATCATCGTTGCTACACAATGATGAGCTAGAGCATCCATCGCCCCGATACTCATGATGGAGCCCGACATGTATTTCTCCCTCGAACAGTACCTTCATCTCAAGGCTGCTAACGACATGTCTGCAGGTAACACCAGCTTCGTCGGTAGGGGTGTTCCCTGAAAAGGGAGACCAGTCAAAAAATATATATCCTCCACCACAGTGAAGGCAATCTTCTCTCCCCGCACCATAAAGCAATGTAGATCTAGACTCCACATCTGGATTAGAAACTGTAGGAGATACTCCTGCACCCATATAAATGGGAACTCGAAGAACTTCAGCACCCCACAGGCTGCCAAAGTAGCACAAACCCCTAGCTCCTCATTAGCCACAACATCCCTCAGTTGTGACCAGTCCCGCTCTTGCTAATGGACCGACATCGTGCAAATGATCGCCTGTAACCACACAATACAGTCCCAGGTCAACCATATTGACCATAAAACCCATTAAAATCTCCAAAAAAGATAAGTTTTGCACCTGTCATCCTTGCCCCCAAGGCGCGGCTGTTTAACCCACAGGCGCACACATATGCACGCATGTTTACCCCACAGGTGCGCACATATGCGCCCCTATCCATCCCATAGGCATGCATGCGTGTGCGCCTGCCCACCCTACAGGGGTGCCTCCATGCGCCCCTGTAACAAACACAGGTGCGCATCACAATGCACCTGTCCACTACACAGTCGCGCACCCATGCGCAGTTGTGTAGCAAATAGGCGCGCATATCATGCACGCCTTTGTCCCCCCTAAGGGTGCACCCATGCACGACTATCCGGATAATAGGAGTGCACCCGTGCACACATATTTTCGAATCGCCCGTGCACTTGGGGGCCCACACCCATAAAACCCCTTGTACGGGCCTCCATATAGGCCCTGCCCATAAATTGAAAACCTACTTCTATGCAGGACGATAAGACCACTAAATTGAAGCTTGTTGGTCCTGAATCAACTGCCTCGTCCTCCTGGAATCTCCAAATCTCCTCTGAATACCTCTCATCTAGTCACTCTGATAGCAAGTACAAATGAGGTGGAAATGTGGGCCCTACAACTATATATAGGCCTTTCCGCCAAACTTCCAAACACCATTATGGGAGCTCCAGGTGTCCGTTTTTCGATCCATCTTTAGCCATGGGATCAAAATCCCGTCATCTACATCAATACAGTCCCTGGGCCATTTTTTATCCTTAGCCCTTGGGTCACCATTTTTTTCATAACCCATCCAGGTACGCATGCTCACGTTCAAAATTATCAAATAAATGCTTGTATGTTCGATTCTCTTCAGATATTGTTCACATCGGGTATTTGGTTTTCATGTGTGCAGGTACTTGGTCATCATATATCAATGCAACCCCTTCAGGTATATAATCAACACTGGCATGTAATCATTCCCTCTAAATCTCAATTGCATCTCCAGTCACACCCTCTGACATTTGCCTCTAGGATCCCCATCTCCGACTCTGTCGTATCGACACCTCCATTACATTTTCGGTACTATCACCCGATAGCACTCTCCCCCACATGAGTTGTCCCATTCATAACACCCTTTGGTCCTTTGACACTCATGTTGTTTTTCAACCCTTTAGGGATGGGAGTCTCGATAGTCTTACATCATGTGGTGAATCAGCCACATACTCCTTCTCCTCATTTTGCTAGCTTTCCCAATGGACTCCCAGAGTATCTCTTCAAGGTTCTATTTTGACTGTACCTCCGCAGTATCATGCACCCTCCATTTCATCCACAATAAGTTTTCCCATCTGCAAATTTCCCTCCATTTCATCTACCTCATACAGAAACCTACCCATGGGGCCCCCACCCTCCACCCATTCTCCAAGAAAATTGCGCCCTCACCGGCCCAACCATCTTACATTGGGGCACCCATTTCTATATTTGTACACTCATCCCAAATTATTCTTTATTTGTTTGGTAAATTGTAAAAATCCTTTGTTTCCAGCATTTACATATATTTTTGTCGTCACCTTTGGCAACCTTCTTCCCTTTTTGGCAAACGCAACCCATATCGCCCTTGGTTGGGGCACTCCTTATCAACTGCCCCTATTGACATCGTCCATATACTCCAAGTATCCCACATGCCACTTACCTCTACCCTCCGAGTTCATTCACTTTGTCCCACCTCTGGCACAACTCATCCCACGTCTTGTTGTCCCCCTGACACTCGACCTAGTTGAACGGTTGCGGCCACTTATACTTCACACATACCCCCAACCAAGGGTAGTCTTGAGTCTTCATACATCTTGACTTCATCCATGTACCTCCTCCAATTCCTAAACCTCACCTAGTAGATTTCATGAAGCCCTTTGCTTCTTGGAGTCGCATCCCCCTTTTGTCGACATCAACACAATTTCCAAAAGGGTGACAGTATCTTGACTCTCATTACCTTTCCAATGAGAGGTCTCAGACGGCACAGGGAGAAACACAATTTCTCTCTGCTATCATTGACCCCTGTAACATTCGACTTCAACACTTTCTCATGTTATGGTGGGTCTTACTTTGTGACTAGTGCGGTTATTCCTTATATTTGTTGAAGACCTCTGAACTTGGCTAGGCTATCAATGCCTACAGAATCCATGATACTTCTCATAGGTGTCACTGCCTAATTTTCAAAGCATGTTCCTCCGCAAAATTGTCTTCTACCTTTATCATGACCACCCCTGAGGGCGCTGCAGTTGTCTACGTCAACACACCATTCTTTTTTGAGTTACATGACACGAGCATGGGGCATGCCCACCTCGTTTGTACACAATTTATTTTTACACACCTAATGGAAGGTTGAGTTCTCCAGGTTCCCTTCTCTCTCCAATGGGAAACTCTTGACACTCTCACTATCGCTCTCTCTTACAACGGCACTCTCAGTAGAAGAAACATTGATGAATTTCGACTATACGTATGCTCCTAACCTCATCCATCTGGGGGCATCTGTTATCACTGAAATTTCGTCCGCAAATGGTTACAAGAATCCAGCATCGTTAGACAGTTATGAGGTCACACATGGACCAAAAGTACCACAAAATCATTTCCAAAAGGTCCAAAACTATACAACCAATGATAAAATTAAAGTGTGTTATGACTACACAGGGCATGCGTGCACATGCACGATCCAGAAACGTAGGAAAAGTGCACATGCGCATGATGCACGACTGTGGTCTCTAAAAGCCATGCACATCTAAGAACGACACATTTATGAGATTGTTCAGCCTCCCACCCACTTCTGGTTCAGCTTCCAAGTTGATTTGACACCCAAATCTGGACTGGATCTGACTAGGTAGCTGGTCAAAGACCTAAAAATGCCCTAATTAGCCTCTTTTCACACTACAAGCTGGTTGCACAATACCTCAAAAAGGTCTTATAAAGAAAGGCCATGGGTGCACTTCATTTTTAAGGAATTCAATAGCAAAGTTATGTTGATTCTATCCTCTTGAGGAATCCCTTATTCTCATCAAGAGTATACTAGCACCATTACATTAGGCAATCCATCTCACCTCTTAAGTGGATTAGCTTGGAATTCTTTCACCATTTCATTCAAAGTTGTAAGAAGAGCTTATTTGTGGGGGTCCAAGAGCCCTCCCTTGGAGGAAGAAGGGACTCATAGTCCTCTTTCTTCTTGGTGTTTTCTTTCACTAATATAAACCTTGCCATTGGTGACATGAGTCTTATTGGTTTTTTGTTCTTATGTCCTTATGCTCAATAGTCTAGTTGTTCTTTTATTTCTTAGTTGTTCTTTTATATTTCTTTCTCTAACCCTTTCCTTTAAAGTTGTCCTGCTTAGAAAACCCAAATAAGCTTGTAAGCATCTTTGTTTTTCACATCTAGGTGGAAAAAGAGGCGCAACAGCATCCCTGAAGGATTTCCAGGTGGTCGTGACTGAAAATAATGAGCTTTCCTCTGTTTCCTTTTGCTCACAGAAAGTTTCCCACCAATCTTTGAAATGGGGAACGGCTTTGAGGAGAGAAAAAGTAATTTTTTATTTATTCGAAAAGTTATGCACA
>JZKD02S1557218.1:717858-730666 GCA_000966675.3 Picea glauca | reverse complement strand
TGTCTATAGCATCTGCATCTATCTGACCTTCAAATATAGGAATATCAAAGTTTATTTGTACCTTGAAGGGGGTGGCGCCTCCATTCAAAGAAGATGTGTCGCCTATTGGTAGCCACTGAAGGATTTTCGTGAAACTATCCATCATCTCGTTCCTCTGTTGTGTGAGGGATTCCTCAATCAACAGTTTGAAAGGATCTCCTATCCCATCATCTTTCTTTTCTCTTTCCATGGGAGGTCACTTGGGCATGTGAGAGTTTCTTTCCTCAAGAGAAACAAGCTCGAGACCCAACTCTTTGTACTCCGACCTCGTTGGGGACATGCATTAAGACGACAAGGTGCAGACCGCTCTGATACCACTGATCTAGATTTTATGAGTAGAAAAAAATGAATACACATTATTAACAGGTGCTTAACACAAAATAACAGAGATACAATAAAACTTGTTTTCTATTCAAAAACGAAACAAGTTGAAACTGTAAAATGTAGCGGAAACAAGCTTGTTGGAATGGTGGCAGCTTATCTCTGAGAAGAGATGTGACGACAGTGTGCATTCACAATAAGAAAGGTTACAATGAGGCTCTAAAGGCCTTTTTACAATAAGCAAAAATGCCAAAAACCCTAGACATCCAAAAACCTAACCCTAGGAGATGAAGCGCCAAAAGTCATGTGGGCCCTGTTTGGGTAAGTTAGTACATCAACTTCCCAGGGTCGTAACTTTTGAATACGATCTTTGTTTTAGGCATGTGATAGCCTGTTGGAAAGGTATCATTGAGGAGATTCATTTTTGGGGCTCAATAATGCCTTCAAGTATCATTGAGGAGATCGATCCTGAAAAACCTTCATTTAGGCCTTCAAAATGGCCCCAGAAGTTAAAACTGCTAAAAGTAGTAAATTGACAAAATTATTATAAAATTGTTTTGATCCAGTTGGAAAAGGTGGGTGGCCACCAATATCCATATAGATAAACTACTTTATCCCAAGCGTGCTTAAATATGGAGTTATGATGGGATCTGGTGCATTAACGCTGGTATGATCGCACCCGCAAGGATCACTCCCCCTCCCCCTCTTCAATCGGGATCACCGAGCCGTGGGGGAGGGCGGGCTTTAAAATCACTCGAGAAATTAGCTCCCTCCAGATGGAGTCATGAAAAAGGGGTGGAGGGTGCAACACTAGGACTTCCCAGGAGGTCACCCATCCCAGTACTACTCTAGCCCAAGCGCGCTTAACTGTGGAATTCTGATGGGATCCAGTGCATTAACGCTAGTAAGATCACACCTGCAAGGATCACTCCCCCTCACCCTCTTCAATGGAGATCATTGAGGCGTGGGGGAAGGCTTGGAAAGGAGGGGGGCCATTAAAAGTGCCCGATCCATCGACGCGAAGGTTCCCTCCTCACGGAGTCGTGCAAAAGGGGCGGAGGGTGCAACACTAGGACTTCCCGGGAGGTGACCCATCCCAGTACTACTCTAGCCCAAGCGTGATTAACTGTGGAGTTCTAATGGGATCTAGTGCATTAACTCTAGTATGATCACACCCGCAAGGATCACGCCCCCTCCCCCTCTTCAATGAATATCACCAAGCCGTGGGGGAGGGCCGAGAAAGTAGGGGGGGCATTAAAAGCGCTCGATACGGATCAGATCCACCCAACGTTTCGCTCTCTTCTCCTCGGCGGCGCTACATAGAGCGGAAGGCACCCGTGAATTCTTGTGAAACCATTGGGTTTTGTGAACTGGGCCCTTGGAACAACGACTTTCACCCGGACAAGGAACAAAAAGGCATAAGTTCGGCAGCCACCGGCGACGCTGCGTAGAGCGGCTTCCAAGCGGTGCATCACATTCGAGGCACCAACTCGATACATCAGATTCCCACCCTCGGGTAGCGCTGACAACCAATATAGCACCACATGAAAGCCTTTGGATGTCCACCCATGCTGCCTCTACCCACAAACGCGAGAGTCGAGGCTCGACGCACCTCCCTCCCCGCATAGCCATGCAAAAAGGGGGGGAGGGTGCAACACTAACACTTCCCGGGAGGTCACCCATCCTAGTACTACTAATCTAGATTTTATGAGAAAAACGAAATGAATACAGATTATTAATAGGTTCTTAACACAAAATAATAGAGATACAGTAAAACTGGTTTTCTATTCAATAACAAAATAAGATGAAACTGTAAAATGCAACGGAAACAAGCTTGCTCTAATGGTGGGGGCTTATCTCTGAGAAGATATGTGACAGCAGCGCGCATTCGTAGGAAGAAATGTTACAATGAGGCTCTAAAGGAATTTTTACAATAAGAAAGAATGCCAAAAACCCTAGACATCCAAAAACCTAACCCTAGGAGATGAAGCGCCAAAAGTCATGTGGGCCCCGTTTGGGTAAGTTAATACATCAACTTCCCGGGGTCGAAACTTTTCCATACAATCTCTGTTTTAGGCGTGTGATAGCTCGTTGGAAAGGTATCATCCAGGAGATTCATTTTGTGGGATAAATTGTGGATTTGGCTATCATTGAGGAGCTCGATCCAGAAAAACCTTCATTTAGGCCCTCAAAATGGCCCCGGAAGTTAAAACTGCTAAAAATAGTAAATTGCCAAAATTATCAAAAAATTGTTTTGAGCCAGTTGGAAAAGGTGGGTGGCCACAGATATCCATTTGGATAAATCCTCCCTCCTTAGGAAGCAATTGTCTCCATTGAATTGAGGTCCCCCATCAGATGAGGAAATTTCTGCTGAATTTGGCCCCAGGTGAGCCACTTGCCTTGGTGCAAGAGCTGCCCTGCTTTGACGACTCGATAAAGCTGGATCCTTTATTATCGAGTTCCCATGATCTATCTGTCCACAATATGATCATTGGATGCCTATTGTAGGCAGTTGGGGTTGATCTCTATTGGTGTCAGTTGTTCGGCTACTTCTGAGGTGTCTAGTAATGGTAGGAAATAAGGATGAAGGAGATCCACATTGAACACTGGGTACAGACCAAGGAAAGGAGGAATGTTGAGCTCATAAGAATTATCCCCCATGGCCTTGGTGATAGCATACTACCCATAATGGAGTGGGTAAAGCTTCCGATGGGGTCTTGTAAGGCATTCTTTCTGCAAGTGCAACCAAACTTTGTCGCCCACCTAAAACTTATGTGGCACCTGGTGTTGATCATGGCGTTGTTTGTACTTGTCATTGGACTTCTGTAGGATATCTTGAACCTATTGGCAGATGTGTTCGATCCACTCAATTAACCGAGTGGCTTTGTCAGCTTCAATTGGATCAGGAGATGAGTCGGTCGAGGTGACCGCAAGGGGAAGTGCAACATCTATGGGTCCCAATGGTTGGAATCCCAACCCCACTTGAAAGGGGTTGTGGTTGGCTGAGATCTGTAGGGCTTGGTTGTAGCTATGTTGGACATAGGGAAGGCTCTCATCCCATGTGCGAGGGTGCTTTGAATTATAGATGTGAAGGATATGCACAATCATTCGATTTACAACCTCGGTTTGGCCATCTGTCTAGGGGTGGAAGGTCGTGGATTTGGTGAGATTGGTGTCCAGCAGTGACCAGAGGCTCGACCAGAATGTGTTGAGAAATCGACTATCCCGATATGAGACAATAGTTTGTGGGATTCCAAAATGTACCCAGAATCATTCAAAGAAGAGCTTGGCAGTGGCCTCTACTATGATGCTCTTCTTGCAGGCAACCAGAATCGGCATCTTAGAAAAGTGATCAACAAGCACAAAAACACAGTCCTTTCCCCGCTTGGTGGATGGGAGGCCCAACATGTAGTCCATTGAGATGGATTCCCATGGCCTGTCAGGATTAGGAAGAGGGGTGTACAGGCCCTGTTTCTTAGTGGTCGGCTTGGAAATAGCACAGGCAGTGCAGGACCTGAAATACTTGCTGACCTCCTACCGAAGTTTCAGCCAGTAGAAATGTTTCTGTAGCATCACCACTGTCTTTTCAATGCCAAAGTGTTTTGCCACCCGACTGTAGTGGGCTTCCTATATCAGTGTCACTCACTCACTTGATGGAATATAGATATGGCCCAGACGACACAACAACCCATCCTAGAGATGGGAATTATCAACAATTGTGTTTGCACTCAACATTTGGTAGGTGGTGTGAAGTCAAGTTCTATCTCATAGAGTTGGGGCCATATAGATATCTCATGGCCGCACGAGTCTAGCACCGTGGTGAGTGTCGCGACTAGTTGTCTGCTGAGGCAATCAAGGATGTGATTGGTGCTTCCTATTTTATACTTGATGTTGAGGTGGAATTGCTGCAAGTATGTGGACCACTTTTGATGGCGGTCATTCTGCAATTTTCCCTGTGTCTGCATGAATTGCAGTGGCTTATGATCAGTGTGGATGATTGTCTCCTTCCCAAGAATGTAATGTCTCCACTGGCAGCATGCTTGCAAAATGGAGTACATTTCTTTGTTTTAATTAGGGTACTTACGGATAGTATCTGACAATGTCTCACTATGATAGGCCACAAGGTGGTCGTGCTGAGTGAGAATGGTGCCCACAACATAGTCTGAAGCATCTGTCTCGATCTCAAAAGGATGCTCTAGGTATGGTAGTGAAAGTACTAGGACTGAGCACAAGCATTGCTTCAAATCATCGAACGCATGTTTTTGGGACCAGACCCATGCAATTTTCACCTTACCACCACCCTTGTTTATTTCGCTGAGGGCCCATGCAATATGGGAGAAACCCAACATGAATTTGTTGTAGAAATTGGCAAGGCACAAGAAGCTCTGAAGCTCAGTGAGTGTTGTTGGGATTGGCCAGTCACGGATGACTTGGATCTTGGTTGAATCCACATGTACTCCATGCTAATCAATGATGCAGCCTAGGTAATGGACCATGTCCATGCCGAAGGATCATTTTTCCAAGCTGGTGTATAGCTTGTGTTGTCGCAGGGTGTGTAGAACCTGTTGAATATGCTGCAAGTGTTCGGCCCAAGTCTTGTTGTAAATTAGAATGTTATCAAGATGCACCACTACAAAAGTATTGGTGAATGGTCATAGGATATCGTCTATCATCCTCATGAAAGTGGCTGGAGCATTTTTCAAACCAAAGGGAATGACCAACCATTCGAAAAGGCCTTCCTTTGACTTGAAGGTCATCTTCCATACATCTGTATGTTCTATCGAGACCTGGTGGTAGCTAGACTTTAGATTAATCTTATTGAAGTATTTGGCCCCCGTGATTTGATCAAGGAGGTCATCAATTCGATTAATTGGGTATCAGTTTATGACTGTGATTTTATTCAGAGCCCGGTAATCAATACAGAGTCGCCAAGTCCCATCTTTCTTTTGTACCATCACGATTGGGCTCCCGCAAGGTGATGAGCTGGGGCGGATGTGCCCCTTGTGGAGTAGTTTTTGGATTTGTCACTTGATCTACTCATTCTCTAACAAAGAGTAATGATAGAATGGCCAATTGGGTAGTGGTGCGCCGGGGGTCAGATCGATGGGGTGCTTGACGTAGTAGTGCAAAGGTACCCTTGTAGGTGAGGAGAAGATATCTGAGTATTCTTCCACGACTTTATCTACTTGTTCTGTTGTGTGGAGAGGTCGGTTGTAGAGACCCTGGATGTGGCTGTGATCTTTCACTTACTCTGAGAGTGAATCACGAAGAAGACAAACTTCCCCATCTGAGAGATGACCTTCCTGCATTGCTTAGCAGAGATGAAGGAAATAGCACTAGGTGGGACCGCCTCGGGTATCTTGTACAACTTTCTGTTCAAAGTAATAATAACACTACGAGGCCTAGACTCATATACAGCATGATGTTTCCATAAATAAATTTTTCTGAAAATAACATCACAAACTTCGAGAGGAGAAAAATCACACAATACCTCGTCCTTGAAGGGCTAGATGTCGTATGATAGTCGGCACTGTTGGCTGATGCGAAGATCGCTTCCTTGGTGGAGCCATCCATTGGTGTATGATTGTGGGTGCGGAATTGTTAGCAGGGCCAGCCACTTGATGACCTCTGCTGAGATGAGGTTCTTCTGGCTACCGCTATCAATGATGAAGTACAACAGGGTGCATTTCACCCACATCTGTGAATGGAAGAGGCGATCTCCTTCTTCTGGCTTGTCTGGTTCACCAGGCTAAAGCTTGGTGGTAGAAATGGTGGCACTGGGTTCCGTGTCAATGATTTGTCTTCCCCTTTATAGTTCTGGCTCAGAGTTATAATCTGCATCTGATTCAGAGGCTTTCACTTTGGCCACCAGCAACTACTTTGAGCAGCAGTCAGCAGTGTTATGCCAAGGGATCTTATGGAAGTCTCACCACTTCCCAGTATCTTTCATTGTCTTTCCGGTCTCCTTCTTTGCTTGCGGCTTGAACTAGTTGTCCTGATACTATCCATCTTTTCTTTGTCCTTTGTTAGATGGGTTGGGGATGCCCTTTCCTAGCTTTTGTTGTGAGGGGTTCCCAGGCCCAAATTACCGCATCTTTTGTTTAATCTTCTGCTCGATTTTGATGACATATCGGTACATCGCGCCTAAGGATGAGATGTATAGAAATTCCATTTTGTTCTAGATGTATCTATGCAGAGAACCATGATACTTGAGCACCAGTTTTCACTCTGAATATTTGATACCCAACTTGGTGTACAAGGTATGGAAGATATTTGTGAAATCTGGCACTTCTTGGTCTCTTTGTTGTCGCAGTGTGGTCCATTTGGTATACAGGTCATCATAACTTCTGACAGGGTAGTATTGTTCCTTAATAACATCTCGAAAGGATTTCCAAGTGGTCGTGACTAAAAATAATGAGGTTTCCTCTGTTTCCTTTTGCTCACAGAAAGTTTCCCACCAATCTTTGACATGGGGAACGGCTTTGAGGAGCGCAAAAGTAATCTTTTCTTTATTCGAAAAGTTATGGACATAAAAATACCCTTCTAGTAGATTCAACCACTTGTCTACAGCATCTGCGTCTATCTGACCTTCAAATATAGGAATATCGAAGTTTATTTGTACCTTGAAGGGGGCGGTGCCTCCGTTCGAAGAAGATGCATCGCCTGTTGGTAGTCGCCGAAGGATTTGTGCGAAACTATCCATCATCTCGTTCCTTTGTTGCGTGAGGGATTCCTCAATCAACAGTTTGAAAGGATCTCATGTCTCATCATATTTATTTTCTCCTGCCATGAGAGGTCACTTGGGTGTGCGAGAGCTTCTTTCCTCAAGAGAAACAAGCTCGAGACCCAACTCTTTGTACTTCGACCTCGTTGGGGACATGCATTAAGACGACAAGGAGCAGACCACTCTGATACCACTGATATAGATTTTATGAGAAAAAAAAATGAATATAGATTATTAAGAGGTTCTTAACACAAAATAATAGAGATACAGTAAAACTAGTTTTCTATTCAATAATGAAATACGTTGAAACTGTAAAATGCAGCGGAAACAAGCTTGTTGGAATAGTAGCGGCTTATCTCTAAGAAGAGATGTGATGGCAGCACGCATTCACAAGAAGAAAGGTTTCAATGAGGCTCTGAAGGCCTTTTTACAATAAGCAAGAATTCCAAAATCCCTAGACATCCAAAAACCTAACCCTAGGAGATGAAGCGCCAAAAGTCATGTGGGCCCCGTTTGGGTAAGTTAGTACATCAACTTCCCGGGGTCGTAACTTTTGCATACGATATTCGTTTTAGGCATGTGATAGCCTGTTGGAAAGGTATCATCGAGGAGATTCATTTTGGAGGCTCAATCATCCTTTTAGCTATCATTGAGGATCTCGATCCCAAAAAACCTTCATTTAGGCCCTCAAAATGGCCCTGAAAAGTTAAAATTGCTAAAAATATTAAATTACCAAAATTATCAGAAAACTGTTTTGAACCAGTTGGAAAAGGTGGGTGGAAACTGATATCCATATGGATCAACTACTCTAGCCCAAGCATGCTTAACTACATATTTTCGATGGGATCTGATGCATTAACGTTGTTATGATCACACTCGCAAGGATCACTCCCCCTCCCCCTCCCCCTCTTCGATGGGGATCATAGAGCGGTGGGGGAGGGTGGGATTTAAAAGATCTTTATCCATAGACTCCCTCCCCACAAAGTCATTAAAAAGGGGTGGAGGTTGCCACACTAGGACTTTCCAGGAGGTCACCCATCCCAGTAGTACTCTAACCCAAGCGCACTTAACTGTGAAGTTCTAATGGGATCCGGTGCATTAACGTTAGTATGATCGCACCCGCAAGGATCACTCCCCCTCCCCCTCTTCAAGGGAGATCATTGAGGTGTGGGGGAGGACCAAGAGAGGAGGGGGGCCATTAAAAGTTCTTGATCCATTGACGCAGCAGTTCCCTCCCCACAGAGTCATTCAAAAGGGGCGGAGGGTGCAACACTAGGACTTCCCAAGAGGTCACCCATCCCAGTACTACTCTATCCCAAGCGCGCCTAATTGCGGAGTTCTTATGGGATCTGGTGCATTAAAGCTGGTATGATTTCACCCGCAAGGATCACGCCCCCTCCCCCTCTTCAATGGAGATCGTCGAGCCATGGAGGAGGGCCGAGAGAGTAAGGGGGGCAGTAAAAGCGCTCAATATGGATCGGATCCACCCAACATTTCTCTCTCCTCTCCTCGGCAGCACTACACAGAGCAGAAGGCACCCGCGACTTCTCATGCCGCCACCGAGTTTCGCAACCCAGGCCCCTGGAACAATGACTTTCGCCCAAACGAGGAAAATAGTAAATTGCCAAAATTATCATAAAACTATTTTGAACCAGTTGGAAAAGGTAGGTGGCCACCGATATCCATCTGGATCAATCCTCCCTCCTTGGGAAGCAATGGTCTCCATTGCATTGAGGTCCCCCATCAGATGAGGAAATTTCTACTGAATTTGGCCCCGGGTGAGCCACTTGCCTTGGTGCAGGAGTTGCCTTGCTTTAACGACTCAATAAAGTTGGATCCTTTGTTGTCGAGTGCCCTTGATCTATCTACCTACAATCTGATCATTAGATTCATGTTTTAGGCAGTTAGGGTTGAGCTCTATTGGTGTGAGTTGTTCTGCTACTTCTGAGGTGTCCAATAATGGTGGGAAATACGGGCGAAGGAGATCCACATTGAACACTAGGTGCAGACTAAGGAAAGGAGGAATGTTGAGCTCAAAAGCATTACCCCCCATGGCCTTGGTGATAGTGTATGTCCCATAACGGAGTGGGTGAAGCTTTCGATGGGGTCCTGTAAGGTGTTCTTTCTACAAGTGAAACCAAACCTTGTCACCCACCTGAAACTTATGCGGCACCCGGTGTTGATCATGGCATTGTTTGTACTTATCATTGGACTTCTGTAGGATATCCTAAACCTGTTGGCGGATGTGCTGGATCCACTCAATGAATCGGGTGGCTTTGTTAGCTTCAATTGGAGTAGGATATGAGTCGGTCAAGGTGACCGCAAGGGGAAGTGCAACATCTATGGGTCCCATTGGTTGGAATCCCAACCCCACTTGAAAGGGGTTGTGGCCGGTTGAGCTATGCAGGGCTCGGTTGTAGCTATGTTGGACACAGGGAAGGCTCTCATCCCATGTGCGAGGGTGATTTGAATTATAGATGCGAAGGATATGCACAATCATTCGATTTACAACCTCGGTTTGGCCATCTATCTAGGGGTGGAAGGTTGTGGATTTGGTGATCTTGGTGTCCATTAGTGACCAGAGGCTCAACCAAAATGTTTTGAGAAATCGACTATCCTGATCTGAAACAATGGTTTGTGGGATTCGAAAATGTACCCAGACTCGGTCAAAGAAGAGCTTGGCAGTGGCCTCTGTTATGATGCTCTTCTTGCAGTCAACCAGAATAGCCATCTGAGAAAAGATATCAACAACCACAAAAACACAGTCATTTCCCCGCTTGGTAGATGGAAGGCCCGACATGTAGTCCATTGAGATGGATTCCCATGGCCTGTTAGGAGTAGGAAGAGGGGTGTACAGGCCCTATTTCTTAGTGGTCGGTTTGGCAATAGCACAGGCAGTGTAGGACCTGATATACTTTCTGACCTCCTGTCGAAGTTTCAGCCAGTAGAAATGTTTTTGTAGCATCGCTACTGTCTTTTCAACGCTGAAGTGTCTTGCCACCCGACTGTAGTGGGCTTCCCAGATCAGCTTCGCTCACTCACTTGATGGAACAGAGATATGGCCTAGACAACACAACAACCCATCCTGAAGATGGAAATTATCGACAACTGTGTTTGCACCGAACATTTGGTAGGTGTTGACAAAGTTAGGGTCTTTCTCATAGAGTCAGGGCCATCTAGTTGTCTCATGGCTGCAAGAGTCTAGCACTGTTGTGAGTGCCATGACTGGCGGTCTCCTGAGGCAATCAGCGATGCGATTGGTACTTCATGTTTTATACTTGATGTTGAGGCGGAATTGTTGCAAGTATCTGGACCACTTTTAATTGCAGTCATTCTGCAATTTTCACTGTGTATGCATGAACTGCAGTGGCTTATGATCAATGTGGATGATTGTCTCCTTCCCAAGAATGGAATGTCTCCACTGGCGTCATGCTTGCACAATGGAGTACATTTATTTGTTTTAAGTAGGCTACTTACGGAAAGTATCTAACAATGTCTCACTATGATAGACCACGGGTTGGTCGTGCTGAGTGAGAACGGCACCCACAGCATAGTCTGAAACATTTGTCTCGATCTCAAAAGGATGCTACAGGTCTGGTAGTGAAAGTATTGGGTTTAAACACAAGTGTTGCTTCAAATCATTGAATTCTTGTTGTTGGGACCGGACCCACGCCAAATTTTGCCTTACCACCACCCCTATTTATTTGGCTGATGGCCCATGCAATATGGGAGAAACCCAACACGAACCTACAGTAGAAATTCGCAAGGCCCAAGAAGCTCCGAAGCTCAGTGAGTGTTGTTGGGGCTGGCCAGTCACAGATGACTTGGATATTGTCTAGATCCACATGTACACCATGCTAATCAATGACGTAGCCCATGTAATGGACCCTGTCCATGTCGAAGGAGCATTTTTCCAAGTTGGCGTATAGCTTGTGCTGCCACAGGGTGTGCAGAACCTGCTGAATATACTGCAAGTGTTCAGCCCAAGTCTTGTTGTAGATTAGAATGTCATCAAGATACACCACTACAAAAGTATTGGTGAATGGTCATAGGATATCATCCATCATCCTCATCAAAGTGGCTAGAGCATTTGTCAAACCAAAGGGCATGACCAACCATTCAAAAAGGCCTTCATTTGACTTGAAGGCGGTCTTCCATACATCTTTTTGTTCTATCGGGACCTGGTGGTAGCCAGACTTCAGATCAATCTTACTGAACTATTTGGCCCCCATGAGTTGATCAAGGATGTCATCGATTCAGGGAATCGAGTACCGATTTTTTACTGTTATTTTATTCAGAGTGCGGTAATCAATACAGAGTCGCCAGGTCCCATCTTTCTTCTGTACCAGCAAGATTGGGCTCCTGCAAGGTGATGAGTTGGGGAAGATGTGCCCCTTGTAGAGTAGTTCTTGGATCTATCGCTTGATATCCTCATTCTCTAACAAAGAGCGATGATAGACTGGCCCATTGAGTAGCAGTGCATCAGGGGTCATATCGATGGGGTGCTTGACCTGGCAGTGCAGAGGTACCCTTGTAGGTGAGGAGAAAATATATGAGTATTCTTCCATGACTTTATCTACTTGCTTCTGTTGTGTGGAGAGGTTGGTCGCAGAGACCCTGGATGTGGCTATGATCTTTCTCTTATTCTGAGAGTGAATCATGAAGAAGACAAACTTCCCCATCTTAGAGATGAACTTTCTGCATTTCTTAGCAGAGATCAAGGAAATAGCACTAGGTGGGACTGCCTCATGTATCCTGTACACTTTCCTATTCAAAGTAATAATAACATTATGAGGCCTAGACTCATATATAGCATGACATTTCCATAAATATGGTTGGCCCAAAATAGCATCACAAACTTTGAGAGGAGAAAAATCACACAATACCTCGTCTTTGAAGGGCTTGATGTCGTATGACAGTCGACACTGTTGGCTGACATGGAGATCGCTTCCTTGGCGGAGCCATCCAATGGTGTACAGTTGTGGGTGTAGCGTTGTTGGCAGGGCTAGCTGCTTGATGACCTCTTTTGAGATGAGGTTCTTCTAGCTATCACTATCAGTGATGAAGTGCAGTGGGGTGCCTTTTACCCACATCTGTGAATGGAATAGGCGCTCTCCTTCTTCTGGCTCATCTGGTTCACCGGGCTAGAGCTTGGTGGTAGCAACAATGGCACTGGGTTCCATGTCAATGATCTGTCTTCTCCTTTTTGGCTCTAGCTCAGATTCATAATCTGCATTTGATTCAGAGGCTTTCTCTTCGGCCACCAGTGACTTCTTTGACCAGCAGTCAGCGATGTTATGCCAAGGGCTCTTATGGAAGTCGCACCACTTCCCGGTATCTTTCTTTGTCTTTCTGGTGTCCTTCTTTGCTTGTGACTTGAACTGGTTGTCTTGATACTATCCATATTTGGTCTTTCCTTTGTTCGGTGGGTTGGGGCCACCCTTTCCTAGCTTTTGTTGTGATGGATTCCCAGGCCCAAATTTTTGCATCTTTTGTTTGAGATTCTTCTCGATTTTGATAGCATATCGGTAGGCCGTGCCCAAGGATGAGATGTCCTGAAATTTCATTTCAGTCTATATGTATCTATGCAGAGTACCACAATACTTGAACACTAGATGTCGCTCTGAATCTTTGATACCCAACTTGGTGCGCAAGGTATGGAAGATATTTGTGAAATCTGGCATTGCTTGGTCTCTTTCTTGCCGCAGTGTGGTCCATTTGGTA
>JZKD02S1557218.1:671927-687654 GCA_000966675.3 Picea glauca | reverse complement strand
AGTAGTAAAGGGTTGCGAACCAAATTTGCTTGCGCTATATGTTCAGAATATGGCCATTATACCCACCATTGCTCAGCATTACCACACTTTTGGCAGACATTAGACGTAGTACGCCAAAGCTTCCAGAGCAACCCCAATCCCGCTACGTCATCCTTAACAAACATCACTGACATCCGTTATGTCACCACTTCAGTCAATGAATGTATGTGATGCCCTTGCTCTCTATGTGAATCATTAGATCACTTTACATACTAGTGTCCTATGATCATTGAATACAGGAAATGCCAATTGACTTTGCTTCATAGACCCACAGAGTTAATAGTTAACCTTACCTCATCATTAGAGGTTCTTCATGTCATTTCTCCCGAACCCGAGGCCCTTCCAACGCCTCCATGGTTCTTAGGTGACTTATCTGAGGATTCACCCCCCAATCCCCCCAACTCTCCCTCTCATTTCCCTACAGACAGTTTACACCCAACTAACATGGGTACTCCTCACTACTTCAATATTTGGTTTATGTCAAGCGAACCATCACCATCTCCTTGTGTTTTTTCCCCTGTTTCTTCATCACCAGGGGGCAGCCACACGACAACAGTCACCGATATCACTCTTCATGACCCCTTGTATTCCCGTCACTTCCACTATGACAAGGAAATACTTGAAGAGTTAAACAAACTTGACTACCCATGGGATGCGCTACACCACCACGCACTCTTCTTTCCATAGGAAGCCTCCACACCTCCTACAAACACCCCATCTACGGAGTCAAAACCAAGGATTTTATCCCATCAGGGCCTATCGACTGGTTCAAGAACCCCATTCCAGCCCCTGATTCTTTTGAAGAAGGAAACATGGCCAACATTTCCCCGACCATTAAAATCGACATTTCCATCAAAAATGACATCGTCGAGGAAATCACCATTGGAGTTGCTTGCACTCCTTAAGAAATCACCGCCTATAAAGCGCTCTTCTAGGAATATCGGGATATTTTTGCCTGGTCATACACGGAAATGCCTAGCCTCAATCCCTCCATCGTCGAACATCACATTGACACCTGGCTCGACATTACACCAGTTTGTCAAAAACAACGACTGCTACACCCATCCAAAGTAGCAGCCATCAAAGCCGAAATTGACAAATTACGTGTTGTCGGGTTCATTTACCCCATCGCCTATACATCATGGGTTTCAAACCCTGTACCCGTTAACAAAAAACAGGGCACTATCCACGTCTGCACAGAATTTCGTGATATCAATCACGCGTGTCCCAAAGACAACTTTCCAATGCCTTTCATCGATCAAATTATCGATGACTGCGTAGGCCACGAGGCTCTATCCTTCATGGACAGTTTCTCTGGTTATAATCAAATTCAAATTCACCCAGTCGATCAGTACAAAACTGCATTCACTACTCCTTGGGGTACTTTTGCATATCGTGTCATGCATTTTGGATTAAAGAATGCTGGCACAACTTTCCAACGGGCTATGACATACATTTTTCACGACCTAGCTCATATCATCCTCGTATACTTGGACAATCTCACAGCTCGATCCAAGAAACACACCCAACATCTTGATGATTTGTGAATCATCTTCCAACGGTGTTGTCAATACAACATCGGCTTGAATCCCCTCAAGTGTGTTTTATGTGTCACCACAGGGTGCCTCCTCGACTTCATCATTTCCCAAAGTAGTATTATCGTGGACCCCCTCAAAGTCCAAGCTATCACCAAAATTCCACCTCCCCAGAATTTACGTCAACTTCAGAGCCTACAAGGCAAGGCTAACTTTCTATGGTGCTTTGTCCCAGACTACGCCATTCACGCACACAGTTTCCTTCGCTTACTACGACATGACATCCTGTTTCACTGGGATGAACATGCCCAATAGTCATTTGACGATCTTAAAATGGTGCTCTCCAACGCCCCTTTAATTAGTGTACCTGACTACAATCGCGACTATATCCTCTACATCTCTGCATCAGTTGTTTCGGTAGCAGGAGTTCTCGTTCAGCTAGGTGATGACAATCGTGAGAATGTCATTTATTACGTTAGTAAAAACCTCTCAGGGCCACCCTTGAAGTATAAACACGAAGAGAAACTATCTCTTGCAGTCGTCCTCGCAGTCCAGAAAATGCGTCATTACATTCTACTTCGCACAACTAAGGTTGTAGTCGATTCCAACCCTATGCAATACTTGCTCAGTCGTCGGCAAATTAATGGAAAATTTGCTAGATGGATCGTTATCCTTCAGGAGTACGATCTTGAATTCTCAACACCCAAGAGCAAGAAATCCCTCATTCTCGCTGAACTTGTCACAGCTCTACCCTCTTACACAACCAGTGCCCCTGTCAATACCGACTTTCCCGACGAACACCTCTTTTACATCACTTCAGATGATCCTTGGTACGGCAACCTCCTCATCTACCTCCGAACTCAAAAGTTTGGTAACCACCTTTCATGAGATGATCGTCGTCGTATTCACCACCAAGCCCCCTGCTACCTCCTCATCGAAGACATCTTATACCGGCGAGGGGTCGACACCATTCTTCATCGATGCCTGACCATTGATGAGGCCGATAGAATCTTGAACAACTACCACAATGGCGCATGTGGGGGGCATCTTTCTGGAATATCCACTACTCAGAAGATTATCCGAGCCGGTTACTTTTGGCCTACCTTGTTTCACAATTGCATTCACGTTGTGAAACAATGTGAGCAGTGTCAACTTTACACCAACAAAGCCCGAGCACCACCTACTCTTCTCCATCTAGTCATCACGGCCGGCCCTTTTTGTAAATGGGGCATTGACTTCATGACTTGTAATCCCCCCTCTAGCAATGGTCACAAATACATTGTTGTCGCAGTCGATTACTTCACCAAATGGGCAAAATCTATGCCCACCTTCAACAACACCGCTGACACCACAGCGTGTTTTTTCTTTAGCCACGTCATATCTCGCTTCGAAGTACCACTCCAACTTGTTTCTGATCACGGGAAACACTTCGAGAATGAGATTTTCATCCAACTCTCATCTCGGTTAGGATCCTCTCATGAGTTTGCCTCACCATATTACCCTCAGTCTAATGAACAGGTCGAAGCAGTTAACAAGGTCCTCAAGACCATGTTACAGTGCATGGTTAATAAACATAAGACCAATTGGAATCACATGTTATTTTCCAAGCTATGGGCTTACCGTACGGCTGTGAAAACAACTACTGGTTTCACACCATTTCATCTAGTCCATGGGGTTGAGGCCACTCTTCCCATCGAGTGCGAAATTCCCACCCTACGCACCGCAATTGAGCCATTATCCGACACTGCTCCAATGGAGCAGCGCTTGCTGAACTTAGAGTCTCTAGATGAAGATCGTCGATCTTCATTACAGAACAATGAGGCAGCTAAAAAATGATCAAAGGCTACCTTTGATCGACATGTCAACCTTCTCTCATTTTGCGAAGGCGACCTCGTCCTGGCTTACGATATCGCTCATGATACCTTTGGCCATGGAAAATTTGAGTCACTATGGCATGGCCCATACATTATCCAACATTGTCTCACCAAAGGTGCATACATCCTGGCCTCTCCCGACAGCCTCTCTCTCAAAGAACCCGTCAACGGGTTGTACTTAAAGAAATTTTATGCTTAAACGTAGTCGGGCTACTTTAGGTTATTTTCTTTTATAGTATTTTTAATCTTTTTTCCATCCCTCACGTCTAAACTATCATTTGTCCTATTGACAGATGCTTCCTCCACCGGCCTACCACATCAGTTACGCCGACGACGCCAGTCGTTGGACACAAAATCTTGCTTCGGCCGCTTGGGCTCTCTACACCCCCTCACATGAAATGCTCCATTCGAGCGGCATATGTTTGGGTTCAGTGACCAACAACCAAGCCAAATACACTGTCGTCATTGGTCTCCTGGCTGATGCGCAGCATCATAGTATTCGTCACCTTAGCATCTTTCTCGACTCTCAACTAGTCGTTCTCCAGCTCAACAATGTGTACCGCGTATGCGATCCTTGCCTCTTTCGCAAATACCTGTAGGTTAGACTTTTATCTCGACATTTTGATTCCATTACCTTTACACATATTCCAAGGCAGTTGAATCAAATTACAAATAACCTAGCTAATATTGTGTTAGACTGGCATATATCACATCAAGCTACCTCTACACATACATAACATATATAGATTAGACATACATCAATACATCACCAAAACACATGTAAACACCACATAGATCTCAAAATGTATACTCATGTATATATCGAACGGTCTACAATGCCATCCAAATGTTTACATACAAAAATACAAGTATCCACAGGCCAATGAAGCACCTCGGTACAAAATGGGCTCACCAGCCTATATACAAAAAATACAACAATACATAGAGCACCACTCAGGGTACCTCTAGAGCACCAGCGCCTTACCCTCCCTCAGGCGGTGGTTTCCCACCCCCTACTGGTCCCTCCTACCCTGGAGGTAATCATTTGATCATCGCAGCACCAGCTACTGTTGCCCGTCGTACCACAGCCCGCCATGGCGGCGAAATCCCCACACACTGCTCTAGGATGCCCTCATCCTGGATGCGAGACCACATGCCCTCAGGCACATCCTGTAACATCGCCTCCAGGCAACGGCGTATGTCCTCAAAATCTACTCCGGCATCCGCCAGAGGAGCATGTGATGGCCCAGCACCAGGGTCATCAAACCGGCGTCTCCTCACTGCCCTCTCCAGATCAGCTGGTCGCGCCATGGCATCCTCACTCCAACACCTCTCTCCCCGTGGAAGTCTCTCCAGCTCCTAACGAGCTGGCGCTCTCCGCAACTCCACCTCGCGCCCGCGAGGTGCCACATCTACACATACAAACAAGCAACAGATAGTATCAGCATCTATATCATATACATATATCATGCTATCTCAAACAAAAAATAGATATATCAAAATCATCAACATACCTTAATGGTCAAAAACCTCCCCTGGAGGCAACACCATGTCCAGATCCTCCCGGAAGTCAACCCCGGCATAGGGGTACTGTAATATCACCTACGGCATCTACCGCCACACCTGCGTCGCCTCAACAGTAAAGAAGTGGTTGCCCTCGCCACCATCATGGTGAAGTAAAACAGTCGACCACCTCTTTAGTCACGGCTCTCACACCCCAGGCGCACCCAATAAAATCCTAGGGCGCAACATAGGCACCCTCTACAGAAACCAGGCCACCAGGATGGACCTAAAGGAAAACTCTCCAGTATCCATGGACTAACAGTGGTCCAGCTGCCCCACCATCCTGGCATGCAGCGTAATCCCCCAGGCGAAGTTCTCATCGGCCAACACTCTCTCCATCACCATCAGCTAGCCACCACTAATCCGCTATGTCACCAGCAACCCATAAACTCTCACAATCATCACTGTTATGCAGCGATGCGTCAGGGCATTCATCGCCCCAATGCTCACGACAGTGCCAGACATAAAGTGTGGCCCTGAATAGTATCTCTGGCCAACTGTCGCTAGCGCAAGATCCCTCGGTAATACCAACTCTGTCGGTAGGGGCATTCCCCGAAATGGGGGCCCAGTCAAAAAGTATACATCCTCCACCGCAGTGAAGGAAATCTGCTATCCCCGCACTATGAAACAATGCAAGTCCGGACTCCCCATCCAGATAAGAAACTGCAGGAGATACTCCTGCGCCCGTATCAACGAGCACTCAAAGAACTTCAGTAGCCCACGGGCTGCCAAAGTCGCACATACACCTGGCTCCTCAATAGCCACAACGTCTCGCAGCTGGGACCAATCCCGCTCTCGCCAACCAACTGGCATCATGCACAATGCTCACCTGCAACCACATAAAACCGTCCTAAATCAGCCAAATGGACCATCAACAACATCATAAAGATAAGTTTTACACCCGTCAACCTTGCCTCCAAGGCGCGGTTGTTTAACCCACAGGCGCGTACACGTGGGCGCTTATTCACTCCACAGGCGTGCACGTGTGTGCGACTGTTCACTACACAGGCGTGCTCTTTGGCATGCCTGTTCACTCTATAGGTGTGCGCCTGTCTAATCCATAGTCGCGCACACATGTGCAGTTGTACAGCCGACAGGCATGCACATAGTGTGTGCCCTTTACCCCCTTACTAGTGCCCCCATGCGTGCCTATCCGGTGGGCAAGTGCGCACGTGTGCGCGCCTACTTCTAGATCACCCATGCACGTGGGTCCCACACTCATTAAACCCTCTGTACGGCCCTCTGTACGGCCCCTGCCCAAAAAAATGAAACCCTAATTCTATGCAGGATGCTCCGACCACTAAACTGAATCTCGTTGGTCCTCGATCGGCTGCCTCGTCCTCCTAGAATCTCCAAATCTCCTCTGAATGCTTCTCGTCCAGTCACTATAGCAACAAGTACAAATGAGGTGGCAATGTGGGCCCTACAGCTATATATAGGCCTTTTTTCCAAACTTCCACTCACCATTCCGGGAGCTCCTGGCGTCCATTTCTCGATCCGTCTTCAGCCACGGGATCAGCATCCTGTCATCTACATCACGACAATCCATGGGCCTTTTTTCATCCTGAGCCCCTAGGACGTCATTATTCATAACCTGACCAGGTACGCACGTGCATATTCAAAATTATCAAATACATGCTCATATATTTGATTCTCTTCAGATATTGTTCACGTCGGGTATTTGGTTTTCATGTGTACAGGTACATGGTCATCATACATCAACACAACCCCTTCAAGTATATACTCAGCACTGGCATGTAGTCATTCCCTCTGAATCTCACTTACATTTCCAGTCACACCCTCTGACATTTGCCTCTAGGATCCCCATTTCTGGCTCTGTAGTACCAACACCTCCATTTGCATCTTCGGTACTGTCATTCGATAGCACTCTTACCCACATTAGTTGTCCCATTCATAGCACCCTTTTGCACTTTTGACACTCATGCTGTTTTTTTTTTTTACAACCCTTTAGGGATGGGAGTCTCGATAGTCTTACATCATGTTGCGAATCAGCCACATACTCCTTCTCCTCATTTTGCTAGCTTTCCCAATGGACTCCGAGATTATCTCTTCACAGTTCTACTTTTGGACTGCACCTCCGCAGTATCATGAACCCTCCATTTCATCCACAATTCATTTACCCATCTGCACATTTCCCTTCATTTCACCTACCTCATACAAAAACCCACCCATGGGTCCCACACCCTCCACCAGTTCTCCAAGCAAATTGTGCTCTACACGGGCCAACCATCTCACATTAGGGCACTCGTTTCTGTATTTGTACACTTATGCCAAATTATTCTTTATTTATTGTACAAATTCCTTTTGTTTCTAGTAGTTACATTACCTTTTTGTCATCACCTTTGGTGCCCTTCTTCGCTTTTTGACTAAACGCAACCCATGTCACCCTTGGTTGGGGCACTACTTATCATACACCCTTGACGACATCATCCATATCTTCAGATTACCCCACAGGCCACTTACCTCTGCCCTCTGAGATTGTTCACCTTGTCCCGCCTCTGGCACAGCTTATCCCCTTTCTTGTTGTCCCCCTGACACTCGACCTCGTTGAATGGTTGCGGCCACTTTTATCTCACATATCCTCCAACCAAGGGCAGTCTTGAGTCTTCCTACATCTTGACTTCATCCATGTACCTCCTACACTTCCTAACCTCACCTAGTAGATTTCATGAAGCCATTTTCTTCTGGGAGTCATGTCCCCCTTTTTTGTCGACATCAGCACAGTTTTCCAGAAGGGCGACAGTATCTTGATTCTCATTACCCATCCAATGAGAGATCTTGGACGGCACAGGGAGAACCACAATTTCTCCCTACTGTCATTGACCCCCATAACATTTGACGTCAACACTTTCTCATGTTACGGTGGGTCTTACTTTGCGACTATTGCAATTAGTTCTTTTACTTGCCAAAGACCTCTGAACTTGGTTGGGCTATCAATGCCCACATAATCCATGATACTTCTTCAGTTGTCACTGCCTACTATTCAGAGTATGTTCATCCACAGAGTTGTCTTCTTCCTTTATCACGACCACCCCCGAGGGCACTACAGTTGTCTACACCCACCCTTCATTCCTCTTTTTGAGTTACATGACACGAGCATGGGGCATGCCCACCTCGTTTGTACACAGTTTATTTTTTACACACCTCATGGAAGGTTGGGTTCTATCGGTTCCTTTTTTTCTCCAACAGATCACTCTGGATGATCCCACTATTTCTCTCTCTTACAATAGCACTCTTAGTAGAAGAAACATTGATGGATTTCGGCTATACGTATGCTCATAACCTCATCCATCAGGGGGCATCTGTTATCACTGAAATTTCATCCGCAAATGGTGACAATAATTCAGCATCGTCAAACGGTTATGAAGTCATCCATGGACCTGAATTAACACAAAAGCATTCATAAAGGGTCAAAAACTATACAAAATAGTGAAAAATTGAAGGGCGCTATGAAGACATTGGGCGTGCGCGCACATGCGCGAAACAAAAATGAAAGATTCGTGCACATGCACACGATGCACGACTGTTGTCGCAAAACTCCACGCACCTGAGAAATGGTGCATTTATGAGAGTGGTCAGCCTCCCACCCACTTTTGGTTTAGCTTCCAAGTTGATTTGACACTCAAATCTAGACTGGATTCGACTGGATGGTTGGTCAAAGACCTAGAAATGCCCTAATTAGCCTCTTTACACACTACAAACTAGTTGAACAATAGCTCAAAGGAATGTTATAAAAAGGCCATGGATACACTTCATTTTTGAAGGAATTTCGTAGCAAAGTTATGCTACCACTATTCTCTTGAGGACTCTTCTATCCTTGCCAAGAGTATACTTGCATCATTGCTTTGGGGCAATCCATCTCACCCCTTGAGTGGATTAGCAAAGAATTATTTCACCATTTTCATTTTCCTTTTCAAAGTTGTAAGAAGAGCTTACTTGTGGGGGTCCAAGAGCCCTCCCTTGGATGAAGAAGGGACTCATAGTCCCTTTGCTTCTCGGTGTTTTCTTTCACTAATATCAGCCTTATTGTTGGTGACATGGGTCTCATTGTTTCTTTTGTCCTTATGTCCCTATGTTTATAAATTTAGTTGTTGTTTTATTTCTTAGTTTAATTCTTAGTTGTTGTTTTATATTTCTTTTTATAACCCTTTTCCTTGCAGTTGTCCTACTCAACAAACCCAACTGAGCTTGCAAGCACCTCTATTTTTCTCACTAAGGTGACGAAAGAGGCGCAACACCTATCACTAAATTTGAGCTAGCCAACCAATATAAGGACACTAAGGACCCTCAAGAACACATTTTATTATGTGAATGATGTTGGATCTCTAAGAACATCCCTCAAGACTAATGGGTCCATCGATTTTTCCACACAATGGACATGGTCCCTAGAAGCTGGTACATTCAGGAGGAACTTAGGAGTCAAATAATTGAGTGGACCCATATGAATTCCTAGTTTCTTTTAACTTTTCATTTCACCACAGACGATCTAACTCACATAGAGGCATTGTGTTGGATTAAGGACTTCATTTTCTATCGACAACCAAAGGACACCACCCCTAGGGTGATCTCCTCATATCATTAGCCGGTGGAAAAAGTGAAAGAAGCAGTACATTAATGGAAGATTGATGTGGATAATATCCATGACGAAGACCCCTGCGACATCCAGATCACAGAGTTAAAAGGAGAATGTGTATTAAAGGGAAAGGAGACAGAGACGACCACACCAGCCTAGAATGGCCCAATAAAAACCAAGAAACACAATATTGGCACTGAAGAAGCACCCAAGATGGCCATTATTAAAGATTATCGGGGTAAGAAGATGGTCACTTGGGTTTTTGATCTACTTAAAGAGTATGAGGACTTGTTTCCTCGAAAATTTTCTAAGATGAAGGTCATTACAGGATCATTGGGAGCTATGAAAATCCAACTCAAACCCAATGCAAAACCAGTCAAGAGAAGAACTTATCACTTAAATCCTAAGTACAAAGAAAGTGTGCATAAAGAATTAGATCGAATTTTGGATGTCGGGATCATTTTATTTATAGAGGAATCTGATTGGTTTAGCCCTATGGTCATGCAACCTAAGAAGACTAGAGAAATTCACATATGTGTTGATCTGAGGAGTCTGAACGCATCTTGCGTCCATGACCCTTTCCCAACACCCTTCATAGAGGAGGTGCTAGAAAATGTTGGTGGCCGAGAAGCATATTCATTCATGGATGGCTTCTTGTGATATCATGAAGTTCGGATCGTAGAGGAAGATTAGGCTAAAACCACCTTTGCGACCAAGTGGGTATCATTTGCATACACAGTCATGCCCTTCGGCTTGAAAAAGGCTCATGTGGTGTTTTCTCAGATAGTGATTGCCGCCTTCAAGGAATTTATCCACAAGTTCCTTAAGGTATACTTGGATGATTGGACTATATTCAATTTGTTAAAAGAACACGTGCAAGCTCTTCGACTAATTCTAGATCGATGTCGCCAGATACAAATCTCTTTGAATTTGAAGAAATGCATCTTGTGTACACCCTTTGGTATATTGTTGGGCCACGTCATGTGCAAAGACGACTTATTGGTGGACCCAACTAAGATTTTCGCCATCTTGGATATGGTGGCCCCCACTTCAGTTCGATAAATGCGCACAACATTGGGATATATAGGATACTACGAGTGTTTCATCAAAAATTATGCTCTGATTGCGACTCCATTGGAAAGGTTGTTGTGCAAGGATATTAAATATGAATGGACAAATGAATGCTAGCAAGTCTCTGATACCCTCAAAGAAAAATGGGTTACTGCATCCCTTTTGATTTTCCCTGATTGGTCGAAGCTCTTCCATGTCCATGTCCATGTCGATGCTTCATCCATTGCGTTAGGCGTCATTTTGGCACAACCAGGGGAGGGAAATATCAATCATCCGGTTTTTTTGCCAGTTGGAAATTGTTCGAAGCCAAAAATAATTATACTACAACTGAGCGCGAGGGATTGGCCATGGTATATGCCTTGCAAAAATTCTGCCACTACTTGATGGGGTCCTCTTTCAAATTCTTCACTGATCATTCTGCTCTCAAGTATTTGGTCAATAAACTAGTGGTGGGTGGTCGAATCTACCGATGGTTGTTGTTGCTTCAAGAATTTGACTTCGAAGTTGTGATTAAGCCAGGCAAACAATGTTGGACTAGACCATCTGTCGTGGATTCAGACTAGGGAAGATACTACAAACCTCGACGATGAACTCCCGGATGTGCAGCTCTTCTGAGTTGAAGCCATACCTGATCAATTAACTGAAATAACATAATTTCTCATCACTGGCCAAGCTCCTACCGAGTTTACTCATGTGCAATGTAGACAACTAGTGACCCGCAATGTTGATTATTAGTTGATTGTCATACAATTGTATAAGTTGGGCGCAGATGGAATCGTACATCATTGTGATTTAGAACACGAATGAGACTCCATCCTATATGAGGCACATGAAGGTATTGTTGGAGGCCACAATGTCGTAAGGCTACTACATATAGGGATTTGGTGACCCTCTCTCTTCGTAGACTCTAAAGACTACTGCAAACGTTGTGACGTATGTCAACGGGTGGGAAATCCCTACCACAGAGATGAGCCCTCGTTGTTCCCTGTGATTTCACTTGAGCCCTTTGACAAATGGGAAATAGACTTTGTGGGGCCCATTAATCCTCCTGCACGTCGCACGGGGACGTGCTACATCGTTACCACAACTGAATACCTCACCTGGTGGGTCGAGGAAGCACCAATCAAGGATTGTACAACAGAAATAACATTGCGCTTTATCTTTGAGAATATCATCACCAGATTTAGATTTTCAAAGGTGTTGATGAGTGACGAGGGGTCACATTTTGTGAATGAAACCATTCAACAGCATACCTAGAAATTCATGATCCATCATCAGAAGAGAACCCCTTATCACCTTCAAACCAACAGCATAGTCGAAGCCTTCAAAATAATTTTATAACATGCTCTAACAAACATTTTCAATGTGCAGTGTGATGACTGGGACCAACACATCCTCGCAGTCTTATGGTCTTATTGAACCACATGCAAAAGGTTGATGAAGTCCACACTATTTCGACTGGTATATGGAAAAGAAGCGGTCATGCCACTCGAATTTGTTCTTCCAAGCCTTCGGGTCTTCCTCACCGCCCAAATGACTGATGATTGGTCCCTTGAGCACTGGTTAAATGAACTAATGGAACTCGAATAAGATCATATGATGGACGTTTTCAGTCAAGTTGTTGAGAAAGAACGATAAAAGGTATGGAACGATTGAAACATAAGCTAGAAAATTATCCAGCCTTGTTGTTTAGTATTATTATACAACATCAAATATTTACACCATCCAGGCAAGCTCTACATGTGATTGTTATAACCCTAAATTGCACCACACATGCTTACCTGGCATCAGGCCAAATCATATCCCTTCTTTGCCAAAACACTGTTGAACAACTCTTTGAAAATCCTCTTGAATAAAGGCCCACGCACCCTAACTCATGACTGCATGTGTGTACATGCTGGCTGACCCAAAATAACCCACGTGGACCGACAAAAGCATGAAAAAAGGAAAGTTGTCGACGGAACAAAAATCTATGGGTGAGTTAACTGAAACTCCCAGCCATGCATGGTCGAGGGTTCATCCAAATACCTAGCTCCTTCTAGCCTATAAAAGAAGGGGTAGGGGTACCATTTGGAGAAGGAAAAATATAGCAAAGAAACTCTGCCCATTTACGTATTCCCATTGTCCCAACCCTTTAGCCTTTCCTAATGCCAAAGGAGATTTAAAGCAAAGCAGTTGAAGGACAGAAGAAGAGGAGCCCAGGATCAGGTTCAAGGAGAGGTGGTCGGTCTCAACTTTTGTAAGTTGACTCATTTTAAGTAATAAAGAGAATGCTTTTCCCATCCCAATTCATGAACTTTTTATGGTTTGATTAGTTTATGTTTGATTTCTAACCCGTTAGTATATAAGTAGTATGCATGCATAGTTGTTGCTTGTCTTGAATGCAGGTCAGCTTTGGAAGGAGTATTGCGAACAAGTAATCAAGCTCAACGGAGGATCGACATCAAACACCGGGAACAAGGTAGGTTGATATTTCCATGCATTTACTAAGAAAAGGGGATTTAAATCTAGGGATGAAGGTAGAAAGTAATTTTTATTCGGTCATATCTGCATGCAAAGTCTGAACTCTATTTGCTAGTCCATAGGGTGTTTTTCCCAACAACAGAATTGGCGACCATACTGGGGAGAATCTCTAGGGTTCCTGGAATTTTATTTAGTTTTTGGGTAGTTTAAAGACCAGTTTTTCTTGCCTGTCTTTTATTTTTGTTTTTGTAAGGTCTGAGCTAGTAGGGAGTCTAGTTTTCCATACCATCTTTCCCTGACCTTTGCTTGACTGTGTTTTTCAAGACCCATAGAGGTACACGCGGCCTGCACAAGGTCTACACGCGTGTACCTGCGCCCTATCCTCTTACAGCCCGCATGTGAATGCTAACTATAGAGGTAGCAGTAGCGTGTAGAGTTCAGAGAACCTCAGAGGCAGTCATCCTCTTCCCTGTCAGAATCACACATTCTCAGAGGGTTTTATGGAATTCTGTCTAAGTCTTATTTGCTAACAATCCTATCTTAGATTGTTTTTTACCTTATTATTTTTTCCTTGCATTATTTGTTTTTCTGTTAGAAAGAGTGTCCAACCTTCAAGGGATCCTGGTTATCAACATCAGTGGTCTCTTCCTGGTTTGGTCTGTCTGTTTCCATTTTTTCTCAGAGTTTATATATACACGCGGCCTGTACAAGGTCAGCCCCCATGTACACGCCCTCGGTCTATATTCAGCACGTGTTCGCACGCATGCTGTTAAAGTGACAGTTGTGTGCTTGTACAAAATACTTTTTGTTGAGGGTAAGGCAGTCATCCTTTCCCTTGATAAGAATTATTCCTCTCAGGTGTTCAAATCTGTGTGTGAGCAGTCAGTAGCTTAGGATTAATCTTACCCTTAGCTTGCTTTTTCTCATTTAAAACATTGTCAGAAAAATAAAAAATAAAATTAAGGTTTTTAGACAAGTGTGAGATTCATTGTTTTTAAAATTGCTTGTGTGTGATTTTTGACCTGATTCTTTGCGATCTGTGATTTAGGCCAGAATTGTTTTTCTTGCTTTTTTGCTTGTCGGTATTTTCCCTTTCTTGTTTTACTGGCATTTAAATAAATAAAAAATCTCTTTTCATTTTCTTCTTTGGTTGAAGAGTGTGTTTCTGCATCATTAGCTAAGGAAAAGTCTTTTATTTCATAAGTTTTTGTATTTCACTTAGATTATAAGTAGCTCGTAGTCAAGTGAAATTCCTTTGAGTTTGATGTCCAAAATCTTAGAAAAAATTAAAAATAATTTTTTAGAAAAGTTGTTGAAATTTTGCACTCAGTAAAAGTTTTGTTTCCAGCTTTTTCATTCATTTTTTTCTTTTGTCTTTTACACATCATCAGTTTCACCCTCATACCCCTTGACGTAAGACAAAGCCATAAAAGTAACACTAAACTTAAAATCTACTAGACTTTTATGTTTGTAGGGTTCACAAACTAGTTCAAGACTAGGGCCTTGGATTAGGTTAGAGAGGAAACTCTTCAAGGCCATTTAAAATCAAACATTGGAGTCTGAGATAGGGAGTGTCTAAGTCCAGTTTCATGAAAGTTATCTGGGGCCCCCCTCTAACACAAAGGATAAACATGAGGTCGCATGCGAAAATAGCGGGGATAACCCCTCCAAATTCAAACCAATCGTAGTGGAGAACACATATAGTGTAAAGACCTTAATTAATTATAACAACCATTAAATTAGAAAACCATAGTAAAATCCAATAATTACTGCATCTAGCACATTTAAAATCTAATTTTTTATATTAATAAAATTTACTAACAATTTAATTCAATTTAATTCAAAAGATTCGTAACTCTAACCTGAATCTGATGTTGCTTCCTTAGCTTGAATCTGATGTTGCTTCCTTAGCTTGAATCTGATGATGCCCTTTAGGACACCCCAAAACCAACCTCCCTGCCGACTAGTAACGCCTAGCCCTAGGACATTAATGGATGTCCTAGACCTCCGAGCCCAAAACCTCTGCAGCCCCCCGATGCACTGTAAATTCCACTGTTAATTTCCACTCTCCAATCCTCGAAGCTTCCCCTCTCATAGAATTCCCTTCTCTCGTCTCGTAGAATGAATGACCTCCATAATCCTTCTCCCTTCCCTTATTCCTCCTTCACCGCCCTTACATTAACTCCCCCCACCAAATACCTTATCCCTTTATTAATGCCTTATCCATTCATTTATTACTTATCTTAACGTATTGGTTACGTTATCCCTTGTGGGATACGTAACCCAATTAAACATTATATTTTATTATCCACCCATTTGTTTAATACTTAATTAATCAATAATCAAATTAATCATTAACCCTTAATTAAAGAGTTAATCAAACTCAAACTAATCATAATCAAAAATAATTAATTAATAACAGATAATTAGTTAAGGTTATTTAATAATTAATTATAGTTTAGCTAATTTTTATGATTATTTATTAAATTAATCATCTTAATAATTAAGGGTCATTACATACACCCACCCTTCAGGAAACTTCGTCCCGAAGTTAAGGTATCTTATGGTACTAGAACAAGAACATGGTT
>JZKD02S1557218.1:631687-649968 GCA_000966675.3 Picea glauca | reverse complement strand
GGCACATCAGTAAAGATTGGTAATGTATTTCGGCCATCAGATGCTCTTCTGACCTCACACATTAGGGGGCATCTATTATAACCCTAAATTTCACCACACATGCTTACCTGGCATCCGGCCAACTCATATCCCTTCTTTGCCAAAACATTGTTGAACAACTCTTTGAAAATCCTCTTGAATAAAGGCCCACACGCCATAACTCATGACTACACACGTGTACACGCTGGCTGACCCAAAATAGCCTGCATGGACCGACAAAAGCATGAAAAAAGGAAAGTTTCCAATGGAACAAAAAGCTATGGGTGAGTTAACTAAAACTCCCATCCATGCATGGCCGAGGGTTCATCCAAATACCTAGCTCCTTCTAGCCTATAAAAGAAGGGGTAGGGGTACCATTTGGAGAAGGAAAAATATAGCAAAGAAACTCTGCCCATTTACGTATTCCCATTGTCCCAACCCTTTAGCCTTTCCTAATGCCAAAGGAGATTTAAAGAAAAGTAGTTGAAGGACAGAAGAAGAGGAGCCCACAATCAGGTTCAAGGAGCAGTGGCCGATCTCAACTTTTGTAAGTTGACTCATTTTAAGTAATAAAGAGAATGCTTTTCCTGTCCCAATTCATGAGCTTTTTATGGTTTGATTAGTTTATGTTTGATTTCTAACCTGTTAGTATATAAGTAGTATGCATGCATAGTTGTTTCTTGTCTTGAATGCAGGTCAGCTTTGGAAGGAGTATTGCAAACAAGTAATCAAGCTCAACGGAGGATCGACATCAAACGCCGGGAACAAGGTAGGTTGATCTTTCCACGCATTTACTAAGAAAAAGGGATTTAAATCTAGGGATGAAGGTAGAAAGTAATTTCTATTCAGTCATATCTGCATGCAAAGTCTGAACTCTATTTGCTAGTCCGTAGGGTGTTTTTCCCAACAACAGTGATGGTTGGGTCCTTTCCGAATAGTCTACATTAGTGAAGCGGGTGCCGCCAAACTGGAAATCCTACAAGGTCAGCCACTCAAGGGACTCATTGATGGCAGCAGGTTGAAGGTTTACTATGGCCCGCATTAGTTTAATTTTCCAGTTTAAAAGTTTTGAAAAGAGATAGAATAGATTTAGTATGGGGTGTACAACATATATCATAGTCGACATAAATTACCTTTTTAAACAACACAACCTTCACATCAGTCAAGCAGATGGACAAGTGTGAGTGATATTTTGAGCAAGTTCCCAGATTCTCAAATCCATCTGCCGCTCTGACATCTCTACGGGGTACGACTCTAGTCTAATAATTCACAAGAGTCTTTGAAGAGTCTCTTGTTGATTCAATGCATTGAAAGGGAAAAGTAATCCAAGTTGGGCAGTTCACCCAGGCCATGAGTATGCAATCCATTCTTCCACCCCTCTTCCCAAGAAGAATATTCAGTATGGTGGATCGTATCTATTGATCTCCCCAGGAGCAAAATTTCACCACCACTTTCCACTTGTCCTCCAAGATACCCCACTCATTAAACATCATTTTGTTCCTTCACCCTATTCCCCACCTTCTTCTCTCTATATATATCATCTCTCTGATGCTCTTTCTGGAGTATTTTTCCACATCCCTCGCTTTTATCCAGGCTTCCTCGCTCCCCTATTATTGTGCAACCTAGTAGAATGTCCATACATTGTTATTTCTAGTTCGCCCGAGCAATTTCAGTATTGGATTTTCAGTGTTTATGCTCACTATCAGGTTGTTATCAACTACTCGACTGTGTTTCCTCCTTCTTTCTTACCCAGTATAATCTCCTCCCACCACAGTTCCCTGAACCTTGTTTCGTACTCGCATAAACAACTATCATGTATCATCCACTGTGTTGATAGGAAGGTGCCCCCTTCAATGGCTCACCGACATAATTTCTTCTATCCATCGTCACGGGGCCTCCCCTAGTAGCAATGAGGGAGGATGAATTCCATCCATCCAACCTTGTTGCTACTACCCCCCTTCTCACTTCCCACCAAGGACCCTCAATCCTCCAGAAGAATAATGATTGAGGCCCTTTGCTCGGCTTGGTCCAACCAGAACAAATAAACAAGCAAAGAATGATGCTCTCTATTGAGGACCTCTCATTCTCTTATGGAGTTGGGGGTGGATGGGGATTTTTTCATAGCTCCCTCATTCACATCCATGGATAATAATGAAGGTCTCGGGCCAATCAACTGACCACAATCACAACTTGCTTAAAATAAATATGAGTGACTCTTACTCCAATTGTTTGCCTTCAGAACTTCAACAGTTGGCTCGGGGAAAATCCAGATATTACTGGTGGGGGCCTGTTGGCACCCAAAGTTTTGGGTTTAGTTTTGCACGCACGCACAAACAAAGTTGTGCGTGCTCATTCAAGAGTTTTGTGTGTGCCTAAGGAAATGCATGAGGAATGTCACAAAGTCGTACCGGACCAAGTGTTTTCAGTTGTGCGCCACCCTTAAATACTACCAAGTGTGTGTCGGTCCAAGTTTTGTCAGTTGCATCGGAAAACAAGAAGATGCCCTCCAGAATCAAGAAAGGAATCATTGGGAAATCTCCCCAAATGATTACTACCAGTAGCATACCAAGATGTGGGAAGGCCAGAGAACGAGTTGGCCAGGCAGTTAAGATTTCCCTTGATGTAGGAAGTCTACATGGAGCGTTGGCAGACACCATAAGCGTGCGAGGCAGTTTTATCAGAAAAATGAATGGAGTAGAGCAGAAAGAGACAATGCTCCCTAGCAAAGAAAGCTACAAAAGGAAGCTCTAACATCATATATAGAGCTAGTTAGTTGTGTTAGTGAGATTATTGAGTCTCGAGTATTGAGCTCACCCTGAGCTTGTTGTAATATTGTAATGCTTTGAATATAATCATGTGTTTATGATATGTTTGAGTTTTGAGCCAAGGCGCAAGATGTTGTAATTATGGCGCAACATGTTGTAATTATGAGGTTTTATATAACAAAGACACAAATTTCTATGGTTGTCATATGTATCTATCCTGCACAATGTATATCTCTGATGTTATGAAATGTTTCTATTAATAAAGAGATGGCGGTTCTGATCCATTTAGTGTCTGTTATGTACGAGTTGATTATGTGTGTGTATTGTTTTAACTCTTAATACTAATATTTTATCAGACATGAGTTGCACATATGCTAATCCTAGTGATTTTATGAGTGTTTAGCCTTCATTCCTGTCACAAGACCTTATGGTCTCTGTGATCCTCTCTGCATCTCGGGTGCTTTGGGTTTTTTTTTATACAACTCTGGACGAACCCTAGGTCATGGGGAGTTGTGAGTCGTCGATCTGACACTCGCAAATATCGAGAAATCTGGAATCGGGAGAACATAGGTGAACTAACCTCCAAAGTCACGAAACGCAAAACTGTAACTTGATCACAACTTTCGATTGGCATGGGGACACTTGTCAAGAGATCAAGGGATCCAGGAAAACTGTAGTGGTTTATCAGTTTGAGAACTAATATTTCTGAACCCTGAAGTGATCCATAACCGTTAGATTCAGACGACACGTGGCATATATCCATAAACTCTGGGTGAAGTCTCGAAGTGATTCATAGCCGTCGAATTTAAGGGACACGTGGCACAAATATGTGGGCTCTGGGTGAGGACCCAAAGTAATCCTCGATCATCATATCAGGAGGACACATGTCAAAGGATTGTGGCCTTCGGTTAAAATTCGTTGGGGAGAAGGCTTGAGACTTGAGATCTCAAAAGTCTGAAATCCCGAAGGAGATCTTGACTTTCGATCGAGAAGAGGGTTGGAGGACCGTTGATTTAGGTTAAATGGTCAAACACTCGAAGTGGAAGTAAGACCGTTGATCGAGCAGGACAGGTGTCTACAGATCATTAGCTCCGAAAGTTTGAAGTACGGAAGAAGCAGGGTTTGAGATTTCAAAACCCCGAAGTCCGAAATTGCAAAGAGATCACAGTCATTGATATAGGAGGGATAGATTTGGTCCGTATATTTGAGACAGGTAGATATGAATTTTCGATTCAGACAATATCGTCAAGATCATGAGATCGATGATCCCATAGCATTGTGGGGACAAGAGTTGCACGAAGTTTAAAATATTGAGGGCGGGCCGCAATTCAAACCACAGTTTCGTTAGGAGGACACGTGGAGACTTGAGGAGGATTGCGGGCCCAAAAGTAGTTTGACCCCAAACCACTCATGGCCGCACCCGCAATCGCGTGGTCACTGCCAAGGTCACGTCTGAGGAGAGGCCAAGAGAAAAGGGGCTAACGCCAATTCCAAGACTTCGCCGAAGTGCGAAGAAGAAGGTCACAGGTATCATAAGACCTACAACAGGGGCTAAAAGGGGCATATATCTGATTTAGAGGTGAGACTAACATGGTCTCAAAGTCTCCTTTGACTTAGATTCAGAGAATCTTGACCGAAGGCTCGGGCTGAGTCCTGGACTCTTCAAATGAGAACCCGTAGAGAGAAAGAGGATTTTCTCCTGTAAGGAAGACAAAATATTTTTTTTATTTTTCTTTGTCCCATTGTGGGTGTGTTACAAATTGGTATTAGAGCATGGTTACAACACTTGACCTACATGGGCTCATGGACAAGTCACATAAAAACTCTATTTGGAGTACTTTTAAAATAACGACACTCTACGTTACCTCTTTCTTAAAAAGTCTGGTTTAAAAATGTTAGTAAAGAAAAGAATGAAATTTTCTACTGTGTGTATGCATTTAAAACATTGAGCCATGTATCGTTCATAAACTAATAGATTGTTAGCTAACAATAAGTATTTTTGGCAACACTCGAGCAGTCAATGAATCACGGGAAAACTCCAAGACTAAAGGATGGTGACGTGTCATGAAGTGGGGGATGGCTCCCATAATTGAGATGAAGAATCTGATGAAAGGAGGGCGATGGAAACTCTTCCGGATCTGGCTGAAAATATAAGCAGCCTCAGGGCCGAGTTACAAAGTTTCAAGGCTGACAATGAGAGATTGATAAAGGAGCAAGAGAAACAAACAGAAATTAACGCAGTCTTGCTATAGAGCTTATCTAACATACAGAGGCAATTGTAGCACAAACCGGCAACTAGTCATGCAGACTGACGGCACAAGAAGAGAAGTCAGAGTCCACCAAAGACCCGAAAACATAACTCCATAAGTGACCCCACTGGGAGAAGTATCGCGAAGAAGGTCCAACCTGTAGGTAGGGGACACTCATCGAGACAGTCCTCTGGAAAGGAAGCTGACAACTATGAAGGATATTCTAGTAGCAAGGCTAGCTCGCATTCTCAAAGGAAAGGAAAGAAACAGAAGCGTTCCAAAACCCGTGGTCCTGAAGAGTTCAAGAAAGCCAAACCACCCTCTTTCAATAGAGATATTAAGAAGGGAGAAGAGGCGAAAGCTTGGCTGCTTGGTTTAAAGAAGTATTTCAAAGTCCATGACTACTCTAAAAACTTGAAAGCTCGAATAGCCATCTTCAACCTGAATGGAAAGGCTTCCATATGGTGGGAAGACCTTAGAAATGTGAAAGGATTCCACGAGAAGGACTTGTCATGGAAATAGTTCGAGAGATACTTCAGGAAGCAGTATCTGTCAGAGAAATACATGGATGGGAAGATGAAGGAATTGTATGAACTCTGATTGGAGCAGCTCATCATAGATGAATTTGTCAATAAATTCCTTGAATTACTAAGATATGTACCCTACATAAAAGAGGAAAAGGTAAAAATGTAGTGTTTCATTAGTGGGTTACCTCAGACCTACTGGGACAGAATTGAGTTCGACGAACCAAAGACCTTAAAAGAAACTATATGAAAGGTGAGGTATTGTTATGAACAGTTTGGGAATAAGACAAGACCTCACAAGGATTGGAAGAAGAGGAGTAGTTTGGAGTTCCAAAAGAAGGGGTTTAAATCCTTAAGGTTAAAGAACTATAGAAAATATTCTAGAAGGAGCCTTCCTACTAGAAGTGTATATCAACAAAATTTCCCCTCTCAAAGTGGAAATAAAACTTTTAAGACAACCCCATGAAAGACTGATAACCTAAAGAAGGAACCCTTAAAATGTTGGGGTTGTGGAGAGGATCATAAATTGAGGGACTGCCCACACAGACAACAGAACAGTAAGACAGTCTACAACATCCAAGAAGCAACCACCATCAATGATGTGGCTATGAGCATGCCAAGAATCTATGTGGCCTTGGACAATAATCAAGCCGACCCCCAAGCTTCAGTTGTGGAGCTAGAAGGTATGATCGTCGACCATCTAGTTTCTATTTTAATTGACCAAGGTTCTAATTTGATTATTATGGCCCCTTAGACTGTTGATAAGTGTAAACTACAACCAATTAGACATATTAAACCATGGTTAGTGCAATTAGCCACTGGGACCAAAAGAAAAGTGGCAGAAGTCATACAAGCCTGTCAATTCATCATGGGTGGATTGCCCACCTAAGCGACCCTTAACTTACTCCCCCTGGGATATTATGACTTGTTGATTGGTATGGATTGGTTGGCTACTTATAAAACTAAATTGGACTGTTATCATAAAACTTTAGAATGCGTAAATGAAGGAGGGAGAAAAACGACCCTCCAAGGGATTCAGAAGTTTGTCTTAGTGAGACAAATATCAACCCTTCAAATGAAAAAGTATTGCAAAAGGGGGTGTTACTTATATGCCATACGGGTACTGGAATCTGTTGAGAATGACAAACCAAACCTAGAGGACCACCCCATATTAAGAGAATACAAGGATGTGTTCCCAAAAGAAGTACCAGGTCTACCTCCGAGGAGGGATTTTGACTTCTCGATAGAACTTACACTGGGAGCGGTACCAACATATAGAATGCCATATAGAATGAGCACTCTAGAGCTGGTTGAGCTCAAGCTACAATTAAAGGAGATGATGGACAAAGGCTACATCCGACCCAGTGTATCTCCATGGGGAGCGCCCATCATGTTTGTGAAAAAGAAAGATGGCACACTCCGACTGTACATATATTACAGACAACTCAATAAGGAAACCATAAAGAACAAGTACCCCTTACCAAGAATCAATGACCTGTTCGACCAATTGGGAGGTGCATCCATCTTCTCGAATATCGACTTAAGGTCTAGCTACCATCAAGTCCAGATTAAGGATGAAGACATCCACAAAACAGCCTTTAGGACGAGGTATGGTCACTATGAATTCATAGTGGTGTCATTTGGGTTAACCAATGCCCTCACCACTTTTATGTGTTTGATGAATAATGTACTCAACAAATTTATGGACAAATTTGTATTGGTTTTCATTGATGATATCCTAATATAATCCAAGAACAGGGAGGAGCACGAAGAACATCTTAGACTTGTACTTCAAGTACTAAGAGAGCATCAGCTCTACGCTAAGTTTAGCAAGTGCGACTTCTTTCAGAAGTAAGTCCATTACCTAGGCCATGTCATTTCTAAGGAAGGAGTGGCAGTAGACCCCAACAAGATCATATCTATTATGGAATGGCTTACCCCGAAGGATGTATCCGATATTAGATCATTCATGGGCTTAGTGGGATACTATAGAAGGTTCATAAAAGGGTTTTCCAAGATTGGTTGTCCAATCACTGCCCTTCAGAAAAAGGGGATTAAATTCATTTGGACATCGAAATGTGAGGAAATATTTCATGAACTGAAATACCTCTTGACCCATGCACCCGTGCTAAAGATTGCTAACCCAGATAATGATTTCCTTGTGTGTACAGATGCCTGCAAGGAAGGACTTGGAGGAGTCCTTATGCAAGAGGGACGTGTAATTTTCTACACGGCCAGGAAATTAAATGAGCATGAGATCAATTATGTGATCCATGACCTAGAATTGGCTACCATAGTACATTCTTTAAAAATGTGGAGGCACTACCTCCTGGGTAGAAGATTTATGATTATGACAGATCATTGTGGATTGAGACACCTGTTTGATCAACCAAAACTCAATCCCAGGCAAGCTAGGTGGATGGCTCTCCTAAGTGAATTCGATTTCAAAATCAAACACATAAAAGGAAAGGAAAACAAGGTGGTCAATGCCCTTAGCAAGAGTATAAAAACGATTCATTTAGCAGCAGTAAGCGCCTGTGAAATGAACGTCAGGGAAAGAGTCAGAAATGCACAAGAGACATATGCATTCTTCAAGACTGTGACCTCATACCTACGACAAGAGCCTACAGGGATGAAGTATGAAGGATACCAGATGTTTGAGGAAGGGTTGTTGACATACAGAAACAGATTGTATATTCCAAACTGTGACAACTTGAAGAGATTCATAATGGATGAACTACATAAGAGACCATATACTGGTCACCCAGGATATCAGAAGATGATCACGACCACTAGGAAACAATTCTATTAGCCTGGGTTGAAGAAAGACATAGCTAACTATCTAGATAAGTGCCTAGAGTGCCAGCAAGTTAAGGCGGAACACCGACATCCAGCAGGATTGTTACAGCCCCTACCAATCCCAGAATGGAAGTGGGAAACCATCTCCATGGATTTCATCACCGGATTACCAAAGTCAACCAAGAAAAATGATGCCATCATGGTCGTGGTGGACAAACCGAGTAATTCTGCTCATTTCATTCATGTCAAATCAACTTGCAAGGCCATACATATTGCCAACATTTTCATGAAGGAGATATTTAGACTGCATGGCATGCCCAAGGAAATTGTATCTGATCGAGATACCAAGTTTACTTCAAACTTTTGGAAATCCCTAATGGCCAGTTTGGAGACAAAATTGTTATTCAGCATAACTTATCACCCCCAAACTGATGGACATACAGAAAGAGTGAACCAAATAGTAGAAGACATGCTAAGGATGCATGTAATGCATCAGCCTAAGAAGTGGGAAGACTAGCTACCATTGGTAGAGTTTGCCTACAACAACAGTTATCAAGAATCCTTGAAGATGAGCCCTTTTGAAGTCCTCTATGGTAGACAATGCAAGATTCCAATCAGCTAGAGCAATTCAGTGGACATAATTACAATCAGACCCGACATGCTGAAGGAAATGGAACGACAAGTGGTTTAGATAAGGTAAAATCTAAAGATTTCTCAGGACCGACAGAAAGAGAACTCCTCGAAAGTTCAAAGTCGGAGACCATGTCTATCTCAGAGTTAGACCCTAGAAGAGTTCTATGAGAATGGGAACCCATGCCAAGTTGGCACCTCGGTATTGTGGACCCTTTGAAGTCTTAGATAGAGTGGGACCTATAGCCTATAGGATAGCACTTCCTCCCACAGTAAAGACACATAATGTTTTCCATGTTTCATTATTGAAGAAATATGTACATGATGTTAATCATATAATTGACTGGTCTGTGATCCAGGTGGAACCGGAGGGAGAATTTCTGCCAGAACCCCAGTCCATACTAGACAGGAAGGAAACCACACTCAGGAACCGAACCATTGCACAGGTCAAGGTGAAATGGAAACACTTTGGCCCAAATGAGGCTACGTGGGAAATGGAAGATGCCATGAGACAGGCATATCCGATTTTTTTTACTTCAGTACATACCTATAATGTTGATAGATAGAACATCAAGGATGATGATTCCTTTAAGGGGGAGGGAATTGTAACACCCTATTTCCCTTAGTCTATAAATATAACTTTATTGGCCATGAACTATGGCAAACTTAAAAGTGTGAATGTTTGATTTGATGGACCTTGTGTGCAAGGTCGATGAATGTAAGTTCTATTTATTTTAATACAAAATGGTCATGTGTTGCATGATTGCTGAAAGAGGGGATGTGTTGAGAGAGAGACCACAAAATGTTGTGAAAGGTGGTGGAGGGGACTAGGAATGGTTGAGTTAACCTCCACCGAACCAGTACCATGTTGGAATTAATTTGTTTAGATCAGAACAACCCTCTGACCAAGAATGAATTTTCATCAGGCTGGCAAGTGGGAAGGCCCCCTCAAGAGTTAATGAGGGATGGGGTAGACTGTCCATCGGTAAGGCTTCTGGACCTGACCACGGACTGGGGGATTCGAGCCACACACAATCTTGCTGAGGGAGGCAAGAATGGAAGCATGGTGGACAGAGGGAGACCTGCGAAAGGATGCAGAGACGAGAGCGAAAACTCTCAGGTCCGAGGAAGGATTGAAATTGAAAAGTGAGTTCTAATCACAGGGGATGGAGATGGAGCTGGGAAAAGGAGAGTAACCTTCGTCCTCATCTATTCTTGTATAGGGAAAAAGAGAGTAACCTTCATCCCTAACTTCCATTGAGCTGGAAGTGAGAGATTGAATCTCAAAGTATCATGGCCTAAGCTCAAGGGTGGCTAGTGATAAATCCATCGGGAGTGACTAAGCCTATGGTTGGGTGGAAACGAGCACCCCTCTTAGCAGTCGCATCACACCTTATGGTTCCGATAAGTGTCTTTATGCCTTATGCTTTGAATTGGAAATAATGAATTGCATGCTTGTATTTATATGCCCAAAATGGTTTATGTACTGAATGATTAAGTTAGAAGTATGCGTTCGCTCATTGACAACTTTCGTATCTGCTTGATTTTCCTTATGCGTTATCTTAATTCCTTGGAAGCACTTTCCGAGAGAATTTTGTCACTGTCCTAGAGTTGCGTGAGTACTTCATGATTGCGGAGGTTGAACCTCGCAATCACTACGAGGAAAGAGTCCAATAAGCTCAAGAGAGGTAGTGCATGTATGCACGAAGTCTCTGCAAGGTGGGCAGAGACCAAGACCATCTTAAGTCCTAAAGTTGAGGAATGAACGTAAGGAGTGCACGGAATAACGCTTTCAAGCATTACGTTCAAGAGGAAGAGTGCAAAACTCTTAAGCCTTCTAGAGCCAATGAAGCTCAGGAAGAATAGTGAGGTTCAAGTATCAAAAGGGAATATCATTTTGTTTAGAAGATGAACGGATGAGACCCGTTCAGGAGGACCCAGGGTCTATCGCAATTGTTAGATTTGAATAAGGGGTGCAAGCATTAACGCCTCGACCCCTTCAGTCTTCGCAAGATCACACATCGGGAGATTCACACGTTGGTGCGACTAAATTCTCGAAACCCGAAATTGTGACATGATCTAGAGCGTAGATCTAAGGATCTATCGAGACCCTCCTTGAATGTCGGATTAGCAAGATTAGGGATCCACACATCGAGAGATTCGCACGTTGGTGTGACTAAACCCCCAAAACCTGAAGTTGCGATGTGCTCTGGTCCATTAGATCAAGGAAGGTCATGGACCGTCGATCTGACACAAGCAGATTAACGCTAGAGTATGTGGGAATTTGAATTTCCCTAAGAACCAAGCTCAGAAGAGATAAATGCCTTTCTGAAGCGCAGATGAGGTCCAAGAGGCGAACTTGTCTCAAGTTCGTAAGCTCAGGAGGGAAAAAGGGAGTTGAGACCCATATATCAGGGCTCACAGAAGGTAAATCGAAGGTCGAGACCTTTGAAACATCTGAGATCTTCCCAATTAGGGAAGAAAGTAGAAGCTCAAGAGGAGGAGTTACAGTGATTGTTGGATCGATCACCGTGAAATATCTGGACCGTCAGATAATAGTCCAGACAATGAGGAGTAAGCGTAGAGGAGAACATATCTCAGTCATTTGGTCTGAGTGTAAAAGAATAATGGTTTCCCAATCAAGGTAAAGTGCACTAATGATAAGCCTTGAGGGTACACGAGAGGAACATGGTTCCAAAGTCCCGAAATCATCAAAAACATCCATCTAGGAGGACACGTGGCGAGAGATCATCATTTCATTGACTCGCGACTCAGGGAAGTCAAAGGGTGGAGTTGTGAGAATTTGTGAAACGCGAAATTGCGATTTGATCTGAATCGTTAGATCGTGGGGAGTTGTGAGTCGTCGATCTGATGCTCGCAAATATCAAGAAATCGAGAATCGGGAGAACAGAGGTGAACCAACCTCCAAAGTTGTGAAATGCAAAACTGCGACTTGATCACAACCGACAATTGGCATGGGGACACTTGTCAACAGATCAAGGGCTCCGTGAGAACTATAGTGGGGTTCTTAGTTTGAGAACTAAGATTTTCAAACCCCGAAGTCCCGAAGTGATCCATAACTGTTGGATTCGGAGGATGCATGGCGCAAATCCGTGAACTCTGGGTGAAGTCCCGAAGTGATTCATAACCATCGAATTCAAGGGACACATGGCGCAAGTCTGTGGGCTCCGGGTGAGGACCCGAAGTAATCCTCAATCGTCAGATCAGAAGGACACGCGTCAAAGGATTGTGGCCTTCGGTTAAAAGTTGTTGGGGAGAAGGCTTGAGACTTGAGATCTCAGAAGTACAAAATCCCGAAGGAGATCTCGATCGTCGATCGAGAAGAGGGTTGGAGGACCGTTGATTTGGGTTAAATGGTCAAACATCTGAAGTGGAAGCAAGATCGTTGATTGAGTAGGACAGGTGTCTACAAATCGTCAGCTCCGAAAGTTTGAAGTATGGAAGAAGCAGGGTTTGAGATTTCAAAACCTCGGAGTTCAGAATTGCGAAGAGATCACAACCATTGATCTAGGAGGGACATATCTGGTTCATAGATTTGAGAGGGGAAGATTTGAACCGTCGATTCAGACAGTATCGTCAAGATCGCAAGATCGACAATCCCGTAGCATTGCGGGGACAGGAGTTGCATGAAGTTTAAAATATCGAGGGTGGGCTGCAATTCAAACCACGGTTTCGTCAGGAGGACACGTGGACACTTGAGGAGGATTGTGGGCCCAAAATTAGTTTGACCCCAAACCACTTGTGACCGCCCCCACAATCGCGTGGTCATCGCCAAGATAACGTCCGAGGAGAGGCCAAGAGAAAAGGGGCTAACACCAACTCCGAGACTTCGCCGAAGTGCGAAGAAGAAGGTCATGGGTATCATAAGACCTACAAAAGGGGCTAAAAGGGGCTTGTGCCTGATTTAGAGGTGAGACTAACATGATCTCAAAGTCTCCTTTGACTTAGACTCAGACAATCTTGACCGAAGGCTCGGGCTGAGTCCTGGACTCTCCAAATTAGAACCCATAGAGAGAAAGAGGATTTGCTCCTGCAAGGAAGACGAAATATATATTTTTTATTTTTCTTTGCCCCATCGTGGGTGTGTTACAGATTCTCTCACTTTGACATTATAGTGGGATGCAACAATAGATAATAGACATGTTGCTCATCATTAGAATCTTGGTTGCAAAAATATTAAACATTAAATAGATAACAATGATAAACATAATGTGTTTAGTATGTTCAAACATTAGACCAAACATTTATTAGATGCATGGAATTTTTTTCAGTAGTACATGTTACTCCCTTAGGGGTGACAAATTTCAGATACCCTCATAAGGGTGTCATATTGTTTCTTGAATGAGGTGTCATGCTCATATTCTCTAAACCCAGACAGAGTTTCTCTTGATCTCCATCAGAGGTATGATCATGCTAGCTCAGTTGTGGTGTAGCTCACCTTCATCCACACTCCTCACATGAAAGATGCACCATGGATGATATGGTATGGTTCTAGTATGCTTCATTTTGAAATTCCATGTACACATGGACCACTCATATTCAACCTCTTTACTCAGTTGGACATTGCATTCACACTCATGTGTTATTTTCCCTCCTTGGACCACATATGGGAGAATTTAATGCATTAGAGGGGTTGGTTATAGGGTACATAGGTGGTTACAAATGGTTACGTGGACCCTTTGATGATGTGGCACTATTATTTGATGATGACTTGAGGAGTGTTTTCCTAGATTATCCCACACATGCTTCTTGTGTTGAATTTTCCACTTGGACGGCTCACATGCGTGAGGTTGACATCATCATTTGGGAGGTTGTTAGTGTATGTTTGGACCACTCCTTGGTTTGAGGGAGTTTGTTGGAGGTCCTTGGACCTTAGTGGACCCATCTTTTCCTCCTTTGATTGGATGTTGGTGATGTTTTTTAGGGTTTCACCTTCTCACTCTCTCTCTAGGCCACACGTGTGGCATATTATATTGTATTTGGACCTCTTCTAGAGGTTCGTTTCACTCTTGGAGCATTTTGAGGGATTTATTATGACATTGGTTGTATTTGGCCATGATTTTAACAATGCCAATGGTTTTGAGCTCATGGTATTGAGCTAACACATTGTATTATATTGTATTTGAGGAGGTTCTTCACCTATAAAAGGAAGAGACCTCCTCCATTTCAAATCGTTGGAGATTAATGAGAAAATTGGCTAAAAGAGTTCTTTGAGTATCTATTTCTTTTTTTGTGTGAATGTTTAGCTATTGTTCAAGGATTATATAAGCATTTTTTAGGGTTTGTTGGAAGAAAAAGACTAATACAAGGCTAAATAAGGGTGAAATGCTTGACTTGGAAGGGTTCTCAAGGTAAGTTTTTCTAACTCTCCCCCTTTGATCATTGAATTTATTGTTAATGCATTAAGGAAGGACATCCTAGGGCTCTGTCCTTTTGTTTGGCCAACCCTTAAGTTCACCTTACTAGTACTAGGAAAGGCTTTTTCATGGACTAATCCTCCCATCCAATCTTGAAGGGAATATTCTAACCCTAGTTAATGTTTGAGGGGGAATCCTTTGGGTGCTATCAACATTACCTCTTGAAATAATAGACAGATTAAAAAAAACGACACTGAAAACAAACTTCGAATGTGAAAGTTATGCCATTTAAAAAAAGACATAAACGATAACCAATGTGCCACATGGAAGGTAGAAGTTGGCCCACGTGGTGATGGATGCACAATGAGGGTGTTGAATAAAAAAAATGCCTTCCTTCTCTCACTTTGCATATAAACTCACTTTTATAAATAAGTTACTTATGAAGTGACCCATTTTTAAATAATAAGTGAGAATCATTTTTACAATGAAGTTACTTTATAAAATGAATATTAATATAATGATTCACTTTTATAATTTAAGTGGAATGCATTTTACAATATAGTTATGAGATAACTCAAAGTTGCATGAACTTTTTCAAAAAATAACTTAAAAAATAATACTTGAACTCAAGACGGCTTATTAGTCCTTGCCATGGGACTATAGCAATGAGTTTGCTTTTGAAGTGACATTAATTTGTCTTTTACCATAAATTTGTGTATGCAATGAAATGTTTAACATAGGAAAACAAATATATATTTTTGGATATAATAAAAATATTTGTCTTTCTCATTTCTAATTGGTTGATAGAATTGAAGTGTTATTGTTCCCTTCACGTCTTTCAATATGTAGAATTAATTATATAATCAATGAATTTCACCAATCACCACATCTAAATATAAAAAGTTGTACTATGTACTTTTTATTATGCATTATTATATTTATATTATATTTATTATCTAATATATTATTTATTATTATATTTATATTATATTTATTATTATATTTATATTATATTTATTATATTTATATTATATTTATGAATATTATAGTTCCATTCAGCGTACGATTCATTATACATTTTGAATAACAAACAACCCTCAATTATTATCTTTTGACAAAAAATATTCATTACTTATGCATTTAGTTATATTAAGTTTCATTGTTCAACATGTATTTCCCAACTAACTCGGCACGGATTGCGTTGCCATGCAACCCTTGTTAAATAAAGTATCTTTCAACCAAGTGAACAAATGAAAAATATATAACAATTTTGATGAAGGAGAAGGGAGTTTTTTTTTAATTCTTTGCCTTGAAGTGTGGGGTTTGCCAAAAAAACATTGTTTTTGTCTACAAAAAACTTCAACACGATCGCACACAAAAACAAATGAAATTTTTTTCCCCAAAACTTTACAATAATGAGGTTAGATCTCAATTAGCTTTCTCGAAAAATGCAAGTTTTCTCTTAGTTTCCATTTATTGAGCTCGCATAAAGCACAAAGCAAAGAGCATAGAACACCCACAAAAAATAAGCACTTTCCACTCTGTTTTCGATTTGTCAAGATCTTACAGAGCACAACAAAGAGCATAGAACATACACATAAAATAAGCACTTTCCTCTTTGTTTCTGATTTGTCGAGATCTTACAAAGCACACACAAAGAGCATATGAAGACTAGAAATAATAACAAACTGGAACTAAAAATAGAAAACCAAAATATTAAATTTATAATTTAAAAAAAAAAAAGATGTAATTAAACTTTATACCGTTGGATATGACAAAAATGGTTGTATCTTAGGCAAACAAAAATATTTTCGAGTGAAACCTAAAGTGTTTACAACTAAAAACAACGCTCCATGCACAATAGAAGAGTTTGTTCACCCAAAAAATGCATAGAAATAGTAGAACCAAAAAATGTGGCAACACAGGTTCAAAATTTCGATCAAGAACAAGAGCGGGTCTTCAAACGAGCTCTAATACCATTTTTGACAAAACATGATATTCCCACACAAGACGAACACCTTAAGCAAATTTTCACACAACTAGATAAAATATCATAACACTAGTGTTTTTACATGGTTAAAACCCTCTTAGATGGAAATAGTCCACTGCCCCAGCCAATGTCACCACTTGAGGTAATTTATTATTGCAAAAGAAAAATATTGTACATAAGAGTTTCTCACAATCGATATTCAACAAATGACCCTCAATGCTCTTTAAATAGAGATCATGGACTAATAAAGTGTTAAGCAGATCAATTGTTGTTAGTATTGAAGTGAGTATAAGCCATTGAATTACTCTATGTCTAGAACATATTGTGACTCTTGGATTACATAACTACAAATGCATACTAAAGAAACACACTTTTACTTAAAAACACATTAAACCAAATTGACCTTAACTAACTCCTAAGTGTCTAAATATCCAAATATCTTGAACATTCACATGTGTATTTTTTTTTTTAATAATTTGTATTTTCCAAGAATACAATGAATTCACTTTTTTAACTTCCAAAAAATCTAGCATAAAACTATTTTCCTTTTCAAATATGAATTGTATAATCCATACAATGCTTCACCATATGATTATAGCTTTAAATTTTCTAAAAGAGAATATCTTCCCTTTTAGAAATATAAATGGTCTAATTCATAGCACTATCGAGTCGAGTGCCTCACAATTATAGCTTTCAATTTTGAGGAAAGTGAACATATATGAAACCCCAAAAAGTCATCTCTTATGATACATAGACATCATTAAAAGCAAATATAAAATTAAGATTGACAAAATCCAAATTTGCAAGTAACAAAATTATTTGACATGCCACCGACTAATGTTACATTACAACAATACAATATTCATCCTTGGTTTAACTAGTATTTAAGATGGAAGTCCCCTACTAGTTTTAGGTGGAGTGGGATCAAAATTTTGTTAAATGTTTTATTTTGGATTATTAAATAAAATTAAAATAAGAATAATTTGAGGGGCAATTTCAATTGGTTACGATTAATGTTGTTTGGTATTTGGCCAGTCCCACACCAATATGTACCTATTATGAACTCTTTGGGTGAGGTGCGCTAACATACATTGACATGCCTACTAGAAATGTCATTCATGCATGTGGGGAAGTGTCCCTTAAACTTCTTCGCAAGATTTCCCTTGGAAAAAATGAGTTAAAATAAGAATAGTTAAAAAGTAAACATAAATTAATTGTAAGGAATTCTCACTAATATAACTCTAAACCACAAGCCAACCAATGTTTAGTATAACTTGTTTTATTCCTCAACCCTTCACTGAAAACAACTACAATTGATGTTGAAAGTCTCTTGTAATAATCAAAAGTTAATGAATTATTGTCTAAAATGACAATATTACGTTTCTAATACGTAATAGAGTAGGGGGAGATCTTATATATATATATATATATATAAGAGGTACATTGATAAGTATTTTCAAAATGACTTTAAGTCTCATAGGTGATCCCCCATCCCTTAATGGGTGAGGGGTTTTCCTGGCATGGAATCTTCTTTTTTCCCTATAATTCCTTTCCTTCATTGGGTTACATTAATACATTTGGATAACAAGATTGCATAAAACTTTGCAAAAACATAGCATATTTAAAACAAGTTTCCTATGTCATTGCCTAATCATAAAGGTCAAAGTCCACGATTGTGAGTTGCACATCTTTTCCTTGGAAACTTTTGCTCAATCTTCTTGTTTTTCTTGGGCATGTGTGGCCAACTCCCATGGATCTAGTTCTCCCTTCTCTAACTTGGCCTCATTGTCTCTCTTGGTGCATTCTTCTTTCCCTTAGTGCTTCGTCATTGCTAATGCTTTTGCTTCAACTTCTACGACCCGTTGACCCTTTCCACTTGGAGGAGTGGGTTGGGGGAGTGGTGTTGACTGGTTTGGGGCATGGGGGGG
>JZKD02S1557218.1:596083-619594 GCA_000966675.3 Picea glauca | reverse complement strand
AAAACTTTACTTTACAAATTAATAGCAAATAACTACTTTACGTAAAACCACATAAAAACACTCAAAAACCTAATCCCCTCATTACTTGTAATATAAAACATACTTTGCTTCAAATCAGTCTTAATGGAACCTAATCCCCCTCCCCCTTACGTGCATAAGACAACGCTGGTCTCCAACGTCGTGAATGACAACTCTTGTCATTCCTCTATGCAACTCAACAACTACCACCTAAAATACCCAACTAAATATATGGATCTGAAGAAAAATGTTTAGTTTATTAGTTTGACCAGATTCAAAATATGAAGGTGCCAATGCGTGAGATGGGGTGTTGTTAACATGAACCTGTGATTATGTTTTTAAGTCGGTGAAGTTGATCTATCATCCTCATATGAGTGAGAGTTGAGTTGGTCAAATTGAACGGCTCATCATTAAAATGAGATTTCCAGCCATAATGGGAAATTAACTCATTTTTGACCAAACTTAAAGGTACATCAAATGCAGAAGACATAACTAAAGATTAAAGCTATTCCCACCTTAGCTTGAAGTTGTAAAGAAGAAATGGGATTGAACAACACCAAGATGCGTATGTACACCCATTGGGTTGAATAATTTAGTACAGATTGAGGCAATGACATGGCTTGGAGCTGCAGAAACCATCAATAAATACTCAAGCAAGATGCATCATTGCCTCAATTATTTGTAGGATCAGGCTGTATTCTCTTTTATTAATGTTTATGGCTAAGGGGGAGTCTGAAATCAGTTTTTGACAGGTTTTTCCATTTTTTTTTGTAGACTTGGGTTTGAATTTTTTGCTTCAAGGAAGGTCAATATAGCCAAGACCTTGATTCCAAGTTTTTTTGATATTTGAAAAAGAAAAAGTTTTTGAGGGATACAAATGGTGGTGTTTGCAGATTGCAGCTGTTCTTTATGAAGGGTATCTGCTAGAGATGTTATAATAGCTTTTTCTGATAAAATCCAAGCCTGTAATAGCGTTTTTTCTGGGATTACCCTTTAAGGTCGGACAAGGGTTCCCAAACTGAGGGTTCTAAGCTGCTTTAAGAGGGTTTTTTGAACCAGGATCTGGGCATTTTGAGAAATGTCAGGGGAAGAGTATTTGGAGGTCAAGTTCAGGCTACATGATGGTACAGATATTGGTCCCAGAAGATATTTATCTGCCACCACTGTTGCCACCTTGAAGGAAAGCGTTCTTGCACAATGGCCCAAAGGTAAGATTTTCATTTTTGTCTTTTAATGTTGCTATCTTTTTTTAATTATTTTATGTCTATTTAGTTAGTCTGGAATTCCAGGCCTGTTTATTATTATAGATCAGTTTTTTGTTGAAGGTGCTTTTTTCGGATACTCTTCTGCTTTGCAGGGCTTTGTGCCATCTTTCTCTTGGAACTTGAAAACAGAATTTCTTGACCACAGATCTAGGATTTGAAAATAGGTCCAATCCCACAACACAGACACACACCTGAAAATAAATAATAAAGCTTGCTAGTGCAGGCTGGTTTGTAGATCTGGTTATGTGTGTGGACTGAGGAGCATTGACGACAATTCCTCAAGTTCACACTTTTGTGTGTGTAGTTCACCACTCTTTATATATATATATATATATCCACTGGAAACAGGTTATGATTGGTCGGTCTGAAAGCTCATTAACTGTGGTGGCTAGGCCACACATACATCAACAGCCCTGAGGCCAAGAAACAATGGCAGCAACCTGTACAACATCGGCAGCTAGGCTGTCGCACCATCATTGCAGCAGAGCTACAATAAATACCACACATGACTATCAATCATGTAGGGGGAGCAAGCCCACTGGAATTTGAACCTGAATCAAACCCACCACAACTGCTCCAAGTTGCCTCTAGGCCACAGCCTGGTGCACGAACACACATACATGTTTGTGTGTGTTTGACTGGAACAGAGAAACAGGTATACACTGTTTGAGATGGGTTCTGGTTCGTGGTTTTCTGTGTTGAGAATTACTAGATCAGCAAATTCTGCTTAATTCTGTTTAGAATCCTCCTTCATATTTTAGGCAGCTCATTTACAATGTGGCAGAGGATTATCTTTGCAGTTTATTCATTGAAAGACATGATAGGAAATCCCTGCTTGGAACATTCTACATAATTTTAACCAAAAGATTTGAAGATAATGATTAAATTATTCTTAAAGAGCGAATGCTAGGCCTCACTGCTAATACAGTGGAGGGGTGGATTTGAGGATCATCATTTGTCATATGACTCGTATGCATATGTAAGACATCACCTTGGGGTCTGTATAAAGGAAAATCCTGCCCTTGACCAGGTTTTCATGCTAGAGCGATGGAACAATAACGGAGGGTTAGGGTAGGAGAGAACCTTTTATTGCTTACCCATCATAGTTACCAGACTATGCTGAGTCTACCTGATCTCTCTGAGTCTGAATGATCCTCGGAGTCGAGTCAACCCAGTTGGTTGAGCCTTGGAAAAAACTGGTCAAACCCAGGTTAACTTGGTAAAAACTCGTTCTGCTGGCAAATGCTCGCCATGTCATCTTAGACTTGGTCAAAACTTGTTCTGCCTCATGAGTCTCGCCGAGTCAAAGCGGAAACAACTTACCAGTGCATCTATAAAGGCAGATTTGGGGGTCACTTTGTTCATTTTTACTTGTTTTCAGCTCAAACCGAAGAGGGTTTCTTAGCTACTGTTTACAGCAGCAGCTGAGCAGCTCCATCAACAACCACCACAGCGAGGGTTTGGACAGTGGCACACTGGACTGCAATTTGATAGTATTTGGTTTTGGTTATGTTTTGTCAATTTGTCTTTCACATTCTATTCAATGTGTTTGCATTATATTAGATGTAATCTTTCATTTATAACATAAAAATACATTTATTTTTCTTGAAAATCTGTCTTTTTCTTTTGTATTTTTCATGGCGCTTCTCTCTGTTTTGGGAACTTGTGGGCCCCAAATTGGTGCATCCCTGGCATGTGTTCTCACTGTTTTGGTGTCAATATCATGACAGCCCCCAAAAAACCATAAAACAATTTTTCAAAAACCCTAATTTGTACCTGTAAAATAGCCATCCCATCATGAAGAATACACATTGTTTGGCATCATGCTGCATTGTGAGTGGTTGTGTGAGTGAGCAGCATTGTGAGTCTTGTGTGAGGAGGACCAAGGTGTATTGAGTTGTCCCGATTGAGTGAGCACTGAGGCACATTGAAGAGTCACAGGTGAATGAGGTGCATTGAGGAGCATTGTGAGCAGTGCATTGTGAAAAATGGTGTGAGGCGTCTTGCCAGCATTTGGTCATCTTAGCATTGTAAGCAGCACTGTGAGAATTCGTGAGCAGCTGCTAGCATTTGTCATATTCTTATACCAGCGTTTTCCAAGTATGCTTGTCCACTAAATTCTGCTGTGATTTCCTGTAGTGATGCAAGTTCTTCTGCGTGGTTTCCTAAATTCTGTTGTGTGTTTTTACTATTCCAAATATCTATGAGGTTTGCTAAAGCCTAATAGTAATAGCTAGCTTATGACATGACACGACATGTTTGAAGTTTTTTTCCAGGGTTTAGTTATAGAGACCGGTGGCTGAGTTTTGTTACTTGTAACTTGTTGAATAGCTGAATATATTAAAGTAGGAAAAATCTAATATACTATAGTTTATACCATATAGCAATTCCAACAGAGTATGAGGCAGAGCTGTCTTGGATTGGCCTCCAATTTGGTTGCAATAAAATTTAATACTAAATCTGAGGCATTGATAGGAGGCAAAACAGTTCAGCAATGGCCTACATTTTAATTGAAATAAATATTAGAGTCTAGGCATTGCTAGGAGGTAGAACATTCCAGTATTGGCATGATATTACAGTCCTCAGTTTTGAGTTTAGCCAAATATGTGTATGGGGTGTTCATGTACCATGAATGTGATATGAACATTGGTAAGTAGTACCTTCTAGGCTCTAGCAGATCATAAATTGAAATACAATATATTATCTAATATCAACACACCATCCACTGCAGTCTTGTAGACTATATGTATCATTGTCTGGATACATTGTAGTTTAGAATATTTTTTATACTTTTTTTAATATATACTATTGTCGCTCCTAACTTGACCTTTCCTACAAATTTGGGTAAAACTTCTAGCCATTCTAGACACTCATGTCCGCGTTCCCAGTATTCCCGCATTCCAGAAACTCATGCAACATAGGTGATATTGTTCTGCAAAATCGAGGATAGAGAGAACTTGTTTCTTGTGACAAGTTCTAAAATGATTTGTCTTAGTTTATATATGATGGGTACAGGTGAATTGACCGACTAGAGACTCAAACTCTCAAATATCCGTTAATAATCAAAATTCTGTGTCTTTTTTGGAATGTGTGAAAAGAGTCTGTTTTGCAAGACATGCAAAAAGGATTTCTTCTCGTTAAAATTAATGCAGCTGCAAGAGCCATTCTCCGGGAGGATGGCAAAGACCCTAGCTGAGATCTAGGCCCCCCAGTACACTCATGGGGTTCTTGGTCTGGGACCAAGCTGTTAGAGCCATGGCAAAAGACCCTAGTGAGGGCCCCTCGTGTATTGCTGGGGTTCTTGGTCAAGGACCATGCAGTTTGATGATATAAGTCCCTAGATGTGTTCCAGGGCCCCTCGATGTGTTCCAAGGAATCCTTGCTCGGTGCTTGGATTGATCCTTGGTTGTGTACCTTGGTGGATAAGACCCTAGTTGTGATCTAGGGCCCCCAGTTGCGTTTTGGGGTATCTTGGTTTGGGACCAGGCAATTCTAACTTATTGGTTAAATACCAAGCCGAGATGATGTGTGATCTTCTTCTCTCCCGGGATGGTCCATGAGATCTAGGAGTAGTTAAGAAGAAGGACATGATCACATCATTGACCGTCCTCTTATGCTGGGATGATAAAGGCTTATAAGTTATATAATGAAACCCTTGTGGACATTCTGCCATTAAAGAAGAACCCCCCTTGACCTTGTCTTATTACCTTTGCAACCCCTTGCTTGAGTTACGTCCTCCTTAAGGTTTATGTGGTTTGGTTCTTTGCTAGCCGCCTTGACTTTGTTCCCCTTTCGTTGACTTGTTGACTATTCTAATTAACATTTAATATTTTATGATTAAAATATTAATTGTTTATTTTTTTTGTTTAAATTGTTAGGGTTTAATCTAACCCTAAAGTTAGGGCTAATTTTGCTAACCCTAACCTACCTACCAAACTATAAAAAGGAGAGACCTCTCCTCTCACTAGCTACACTCACTCTTCTTTCTANCCCACCACAACTGCTCCAAGTTGCCTCTAGGCCACAGCCTGGTGCACGAACACACATACATGTTTGTGTGTGTTTGACTGGAACAGAGAAACAGGTATACACTGTTTGAGATGGGTTCTGGTTCGTGGTTTTCTGTGTTGAGAATTACTAGATCAGCAAATTCTGCTTAATTCTGTTTAGAATCCTCCTTCATATTTTAGGCAGCTCATTTACAATGTGGCAGAGGATTATCTTTGCAGTTTATTCATTGAAAGACATGATAGGAAATCCCTGCTTGGAACATTCTACATAATTTTAACCAAAAGATTTGAAGATAATGATTAAATTATTCTTAAAGAGCGAATGCTAGGCCTCACTGCTAATACAGTGGAGGGGTGGATTTGAGGATCATCATTTGTCATATGACTCGTATGCATATGTAAGACATCACCTTGGGGTCTGTATAAAGGAAAATCCTGCCCTTGACCAGGTTTTCATGCTAGAGCGATGGAACAATAACGGAGGGTTAGGGTAGGAGAGAACCTTTTATTGCTTACCCATCATAGTTACCAGACTATGCTGAGTCTACCTGATCTCTCTGAGTCTGAATGATCCTCGGAGTCGAGTCAACCCAGTTGGTTGAGCCTTGGAAAAAACTGGTCAAACCCAGGTTAACTTGGTAAAAACTCGTTCTGCTGGCAAATGCTCGCCATGTCATCTTAGACTTGGTCAAAACTTGTTCTGCCTCATGAGTCTCGCCGAGTCAAAGCGGAAACAACTTACCAGTGCATCTATAAAGGCAGATTTGGGGGTCACTTTGTTCATTTTTACTTGTTTTCAGCTCAAACCGAAGAGGGTTTCTTAGCTACTGTTTACAGCAGCAGCTGAGCAGCTCCATCAACAACCACCACAGCGAGGGTTTGGACAGTGGCACACTGGACTGCAATTTGATAGTATTTGGTTTTGGTTATGTTTTGTCAATTTGTCTTTCACATTCTATTCAATGTGTTTGCATTATATTAGATGTAATCTTTCATTTATAACATAAAAATACATTTATTTTTCTTGAAAATCTGTCTTTTTCTTTTGTATTTTTCATGGCGCTTCTCTCTGTTTTGGGAACTTGTGGGCCCCAAATTGGTGCATCCCTGGCATGTGTTCTCACTGTTTTGGTGTCAATATCATGACAGCCCCCAAAAAACCATAAAACAATTTTTCAAAAACCCTAATTTGTACCTGTAAAATAGCCATCCCATCATGAAGAATACACATTGTTTGGCATCATGCTGCATTGTGAGTGGTTGTGTGAGTGAGCAGCATTGTGAGTCTTGTGTGAGGAGGACCAAGGTGTATTGAGTTGTCCCGATTGAGTGAGCACTGAGGCACATTGAAGAGTCACAGGCGAGTGAGGTGTATTGAGGAGCATTGTGAGCAGTGCATTGTGAAAAATGGTGTGAGGCGTCTTGCCAGCATTTGGTCATCTTAGCATTGTAAGCAGCACTGAGAGAATTCGTGAGCAGCTGCTAGCATTTGTCATTTTCTTATACCAGCGTTTTCCAAGTATCCTTGTCCACTAAATTCTGCTGTGATTTCCTGTAGTGATGCAAGCTCTTCTGCGTGGTTTCCTAAATTCTGTTGTGTGTTTTTACTATTCCAATTATCTATGAGGTTTGCTAAAGCCTAATAGTAATAGCTAGCTTATGACATGACATGACATGTTTGAAGTTTTTTTCCAGGGTTTAGTTATAGAGACCGGTGGCTGAGTTTTGTTACTTGTAACTTGTTGAATTGCTGAATATATTAAAGTATGAAAAATCTAATATACTATAGTTTATACTATATAGCAATTCCAACAGACAGTATGAGGCAGAGCTGTCTTGGATTGGCCTCCAATTCGGTTGCAATAAAATTTAATACTAAAATCTGAGGCATTGATAGGAGGCAAAACAGTTCAGGAATGGCCTACATTTTGATTGAAATAAATATTAGAGTCTAGGCATTGCTAGGAGGTAGAACATTCCAGTATTGGCATGATATTACAGTTCTCAGTTTTGAGTTTAGCCAAATATGTGTATGGGGTGTTCATGTACCATGAATGTGATATGAACATTGGTAAGTAGTACCTTCTAGCAGATCATAAATCGAAATACAATCTATTATCTAATATCAACACACCATCCACTGCAGTCTTGTAAACTATATGTATCATTGTCTGGATACATTGTAGTTTAGAATATTTTTTATACTTTTTTTAATATATACTATTGCTGCTCCTAACTTGACCTTTCCTACAAATTTGGGTAAAACTTCTAGCCATTCTAGGCACTCATATCCACGTTCCCAATATTCCCGCATTCCAGAAACTCATGCAACATAGGTGATATTGTTCTGCAAAATCGAGGATAGAGAGAACTTGTTTCTTGTGACAAGGTCTAAAATGATCTGTCTTAGTTTATATTTGATGGGTACAGGTGAATTGATCGACTAGAGACTCAAACTCTCAAATATTCGTTAATCAAAATTCTGTGTCTTTTTCGGAATGTGTGAAAAGAGTCTGTTTTGCAAGACATGCAAAAAGGATTTCTTCTCGTTAAAATTAATGCAGCTGCAAGAGACATTCTCCGGGAGGATGGCAAAGACCATAGCTGAGATCTAGGCCCCCCAGTACACTCATGGGGTTCTTGGTCTGGGACCAAGCTGTTAGAGCCATGGAAAAAGACCCTAGTGAGGGCCCCCGGTGTATTGCTGGGGTTCTTGGTCAAGAACCATGCAGTTTGATGATATAAGTCCCTAGATGTGTTCCAGGGCCCCTCGATGTGTTCCAAGGAATCCTTGCTCGATGCTTGGATTGATCCTTGGTTGTGTACCTTGGTGGATAAGACCCTAGTTGTGATCTAGGGCCCCCAGTTGCGTTCTGGGGTATCTTGGTTTGGGACCAGGCAGTTCTAACTTATTGGTTAAATACCAAGCCGAGATGATGTGTGATCTTTTTCTCTCCCGGGATGGTCCATGAGATCTAGGAGCAGTTAAGAAGGACATGATCACATCATTGACCTTCCTCTTATGCTGGGATGATAAAGGCTTATAAGTTATATAATGAGACCCTTGTGGACATTCTGCCATTAAAGAAGAACCCCCCTTGACCTTGTCTTATTACCTTTGCAACCCCGTGCTTGAGTTACGTCCTCCTTAATGTTTATGTGGTTTGGTTCTTTGCTAGCCGCCTTGACTTTGTTCCCCTCTCGTTGACTTGTTGACTATTCTAATTAACATTTAATATTTTATGATTAAAATATTAATTGTTTATTTTTTTTGTTTAAATTATTAGGGTTTAATCTAACCCTAAAGTTAGGGCTAATTTTGCTAACCCTAACCTACCTACCAAACTATAAAAAGGAGAGACCTCTCCTCTCACTAGCTACACTCACTCTTCTTTCTAGCCAAGTCTTGGTCTGAGTTTTTGCTGCGGCCCCTATTGTTCTGGTTATTGAAGTGGTGCGGCCCTCTTTAGGTCAGTTCTGCTGCGGCTCCTTTGTTCTGGTCATTGAAGTGGTGCAGCCCTCCTATTGTTCAGTTTTTCTTGCTTAGGGTAGCCACCGTGGGCTTACCTTTCCCGTCTTTTGCTGCCGCCAACCCCTAAGGGTATTTTCCAGCCTGCCGCTGTCTACTTGCTGGTACTGTCACCTGTATATGCTGCCGCTGTATCCTTGCTCTTACCAACCTGTGTGCTGCCGCTGTCTCCTTGCTATATGCTGCTGCTGTCTCATTGCTGGTGCCACCTATATGCTGCCTCCCTTGCAGCTCTTGATAGGGTTTGTAGGGCAGCCCTATAACTGCAATTACTTCTGACCATTGCTGTAGCAGTTTTGTGTTTTGGACAGAATTTATTGAGGCTGTTAGTGGCCTCTTTTTCAGCCACTAGGCTGAACAGTGGTGTCCTGTTTTAGCTCTTGTAATTGATGATTGGCATGCTGGTCAGTTTTCTGATTTTACCCTAAAGTTCTTCTTGGCAAAATTGTCCTAAGGATCATGATGAGATCTGCCCTGAGGGTTTGATCAATGATCCCTTAAAAGCTTTTTCTTAACATACAGAAAAGAGGACAACAACAACACATCAGGTGAATATTTCTTATTTGACTAAAGTAATATTCAGATTTATTGTATGATTTCTGTTATTAGTTTTACATCAGAATTTGTGAATATATTGCTGATCCAAAACTACAGTAGTTCCTTTGAGGTTACCTGGGTTTGTGCTTGATTCTCACCCGCCTCTTCATTGTCGTTTTTAACTCAATAAAATTGAATTTTGCACCAGACAAAATGGATGGTATTTGCGTCCGTGCCTTGTATGAGATCATTCTCAGAACTAAACAGAGTGTTTTGAACAAATAAACACAAGTAACTGACTTTTGAGGTAAAGTATAGAATCTAGATTTTTGTTATAGTGTTGTCTTGGTGATACTCTGGAAGCAATTTATTTTACAGAAGAAAAATGTTTTGATCCCTCGTCTTTAGGGAATTGCATGATTGCAGAGTTAATATAGAAAGCATCCCCCTAGAGATTATATCTCATCAGACTATGAGCAAAGTTCTAAGTGGCTAGACCATGATGATAAAAAATTCCTAAGTGGTAGGTGTGGACCTCTCGAGCCACAGTGAGAACATGGCTGCATAGTAAGCATGGAGTTACATTTGAGATCTGAGCTTGGCTATCTCAAAACCAAAGCACTATAAAAGATTTTAAACTTCTGTTTGGTTCAATTTGGTGTCTGGCTAGGGCACGACCTTAAAATTAAATTATTATTATAATTATATTAACTTGTATCAGTAGTTAGTACATAATGATTTTAAACTTTCATCAGTTAGAGATGGAGTTCAGCATTTTTGAAGTGAAGGCTGGAGCTTATCAGTGAATTATACAGAAAACATTTGCATGATTTTCCTTTTAGTAAAGCAGAAAACACATCATTTTTGCAATGCTTGTCTTAAGTAGTGACGGCCTTAGTCATTTTAATCTGGTTCTGGAGACAACAAAGACTGGGATTGAAAAATACTCTGGCATGCATTCCAGAAAATGCTTTGAAAAAATGTTTATTTTGTGAGCAGTTTTTCTAGGGCCAACAAAAGGCCTTGGCACGTGGTTTGTCTAAGGTCTTGCAAATCTCTTTAAACTAATACAATTTTGGTTGTTGAAATTTCTTGATAAGCTATGCTCCCTTGCTGTGTACTTGAAAACTGGGTCATGTAACCCTATTTATGTTTGGTGGTTGAGGAATACCTTAATAGCTATGGTGAAGAGTCTGATATTGAATATGAACATACCTTTGATATGGGGGTTGGATTTTGTATTGTTGGATTTAGATGTTGGTGAATGCCAACAATATAATTGTTGGCGTATTATTGGTTTTAATGTATGCTAGTAAAGAAATTTTTCTATGTTGCATGAATTTTTGGAATGTGGGAACGTGGATGCAAGTGTCTGGAACAGCTATAAGTTTGATCCAAATTTGCAGGAAACATCAGGTTGGGATCGGCAATATTATATATTAAAAACATATTCTAAACTATAATGTATCCAGACAATGATACATATAGGCCATAAGACTACAGTGGATGGTGTGTTGATATATATTATATTTCAATTTATGAGCTGCTTGAAGGTACTACTTACCAATGTTCATATTACATTCATGGTACATGAACACGCCATACACATATTTGGCCAAACTCAAAATTGAGAATTGTAATATAAATGTTCTACCTCCTAGCAATGCCGCACTCTAGTATTTATTTCAATCAAAATGTAGGCCATTTCTGAGCTGTTTTGCCTCCCAGCAATGCCTCAGATTTTAGAATTAATTTTTTGTTTCAACCAAATTGGAGGCCAATCTGGGACAGCTCTGCCTCATACTGTCTGCTGGGATTGCTATATAGTATATTAGACTTTCCTACTTTAGTATATTTAGCTGTTCAACAAGTTACAACTTACAGGTAACAAAACTCATCCACTGGTCTCTATAACTAAAGCCTTGAAAAAAACTTCAAACATGTCATGTCATAAGCTATTACTATTAGGCTTAAGCAGACCTTATAGGTAATTGAAATAGTAAAACAACACAGCAGAATTTAGGAAACCACACAGCAGAACTTACGTCAGTACAGGGAATCACACAACAGAATTTAGTGGACAAGCATACCTGGAAAACGCTGGTCTGAGAAAATGACAAATGCTGGCAGCTGTTCACGAATTTTCACACTGCTGTTCACAATGTTGAGAAGACCAAATGTTGGCAAGACACCTCACACTGTTTCTCACAATGCTCCTCAATGCGCCTCACTGACCTGTGATTCTTCAATGTGTCTCAATGCTCACTCACTCAATCGTGACTACTCAGTACACCTTGACCCTCCTCACATTAAGATTCACAATGTTGCTCACTTAGACACCAACACACAATGCAGCATGATGCCAAATGCCAAAAGAATGCCAGTTGCCAAACAATTTGTATTCTTCATGATGGGATGGCTATTTTATAGGTAGAAATAAGGGCTTTTAAAGTTGCAAAACATGCCAGGGATGCATCAATTTGGGGCCCACAAGCTTGGGAGTTTGTGGGAGCTTCCTGTCAGACAAAGAGCTTCTACAGGCTCCCTACACCAGAAACTACATTTAAAATGTTCCCAAGCTCCCATTCCTTGACTTTGAAGCTCCCAAGTTTCCAGAACTGTTCCCAGTGATTTGGGGACATTTTGTACCTGTTCCCAAGCTCCCAAAAACGTTGGAATGATGGGAGTGAGTTTCGGAGACATCAGGAGCGGTTCTCGTGCAACTAGGAAATTTTTTAAACAACTATACAGCGTGTCTCTTAGTTCATGAAACCTGGTTTGAGTTGAAGTGGATTGCACTTCCAAGACTAAAAGTCTAATCTATCTAGTCCTATCCATGGGTAGTGTATATATTTTAAATGTAGCAATTTGTAATCAAAGGACTTTAAACAACTTTTGTCATTTAGTTCTTGAGGCCCGATTTTATGTGTACAGGACTTATTCAGATTTTGATTTTAAATATTGTATTGTGCAACATTCTTGTGGTTGTTACCAGGCAAGTTATACTGCATTTGGTTTAATGTCAAGGTTATGTTTGGTTTGATATTCATTGTGTGCATTATGGAAGTTTCTTTTCGTTGATATAACTTGNAGGTAATTTAAATAGTAAAACGACACAGCAGAATTTAGGAAACCACACAGCAGAACTTACGTCAGTACAGGGAATCACACAGCAGAATTTAGTGGACAAGCATACCTGGAAAATGCTGGTCTGAGAAAATGACAAATGCTGGCAGCTGTTCATGAATTTTCACACTGCTGCTCACAATGTTGAGAAGACCAAATGTTGGCAAGACGCCTCACACTGTTTTTCACAATGCTCCTCAATGCGCCTCACTCACCTGTGATTCTTCAATGTGTCTCAATGCTCACTCACTCAATCGTGACTACTCAGTACACCTTGGCCCTCCTCACATTAAGATTCACAATGCTGCTCACTTAGACACCAACTCACAATGCAGCATGATGCCAAATGCCAAAAGAATGCCAGTTGCCAAACAATGTGTATTCTTCATGATGGGATGGCTATTTTATAGGTAGAAATAAGGGCTTTTAAAGTTGCAAAACAGTGAGAAAACATGCCAGGGATGCATCAATTTGGGGCCCACAAGCTTGGGAGTTTGTGGGAGCTCCCTGTCAGACAAAGAGCTTCTACAGCCCCCCTACACCAGAAACTCCATTTAAAATGTTCCCAAGCTCCCATTTCTTTGACTTCGAAGCTCCCAAGTTTCCAGAACTGTTCCCAGTGAATTGGGGACATTTTGTACCCGTTCCCAAGCTCCCAAAAACGTTGGAACGATGGGAGTGAGTTTCGGAGACATCAGGAGCGGTTCTCGTGCAACTAGGAATTTTTTTAAACAACTATACAGCGTGTCTCTTAGTTCATGAAACCTGATTTGAGTTGAAGTGGATTGCACTTCCAAGACTAAAAGTCTAATCTATCTAGTCCTATCAATGGGTAGTGTAGATATTTTAAATGTAGCAATTTGTAATCAAAGGACTTTAAACAACTTTTGTCATTTAGTTCTTGAGACCCGATTTTATGTGTACAGGACTTATTCAGATTTTGATTTTAAATATTGTATTGTGCAATATTCTTGTGGTTGTTACCAGGCAAGTTATACTGCATTTGGTTTAATGTCAAGGTTATGTTTGGTTTGATATTCATTGTGTGCATTATGGAAGTTTCTTTTCGTTGATATAACTTGTCTGGGTCCATCATAAGAAGCCCACAGTTTATGTGATAGTTTCTTAGGTGGAATGCATCATTAGCTTAGGATGCTTTTTGAGTTATCTTCAGATGTTGAGTTGCTATATGAAAAATAGTGATGCGGATGGCTATTGATTACCACTGGAAAACTATTGTATTATACACACACAAGCATTTTTTAATTTACAGAAATAGACATTGATATTTCGAAGGGTGTCGAACAAGAACTTTAGTAAGTTGGGCCGTGGGTTCAATTTATCTTGATGTATAGATCCACAATGTATGACCTTAAATGTGAACTATGTTTAAATTTTAAAACCTGTGGCTGTCAAAACAAATATCTACCTCTCTCTCTGCCATCTGAACAAATACATACTATACGGAAAGAAGAGGACAGAGATGCATTTGGAAGGTGGAGCAGAGAGAATTTAGGACTGAAAGGGATTAAAGAAGAGACAAAATGCAGAAGAGGAGAGGGCTACAGAAAAGAGAGAGCTGCAAACAAGATGGTTATGAGGAGAAGAAATAGGCGTATATTTTAGATAATTCTAGCTTCAGATGGAAATAGGAAGGGGACATGAATATGACATTCATATGGTTCAAATAATTACAAAAGATACTTGTTATCTAATAAAATCTTACACGATCTGTTTTTCTATCTAAACTACATTTTGTATCATTGAATAATATAAATATTTGTCACAGGGTGAAGTTTCTGTTTATTTGAACAATGGTACTAAGAACTGAAGGAATGCTTAGAATTTTTATATGTGAGCATACTCTGTCCATATAGAGTCCAATCTTAACTTGAATACGGATAGAATCTACTTCACTTTATTCATGGCCTTTGTGTGAACTGAAGATAGCTGACATCCCTTAGTGACTGAAGCCCAGTTTACTTGAGGACTGCTATTGGCATTGGGGTGTATATTTCGTGATCATTTGATGATTTTATGGAGGTCTATCATGTAGCCACTGGTCACCATTTTGAGGGACTTACTGTCGAATTGAACTGTTAGGCATTTTTTGTGGAGAGAGATTTGAGTAAAAAAATGAAAATGAGAAACTGCAATGCAATTCCTAGTTCTGTGAAGTTTGTTTTTGATACATCTTATTTTTTCATCTCTTTATTGGAGTGCCAAACTGTTGGAATTCCATCCAACATTATTGTGCCTTAGCATGCCTAGAGTTGTGGTAGTGGTAAAAGTAAAAGTCAAGTGGTGGTATTTGATAAAGCATGAGTCAAAATGCAATAGTAGTAGTGATAGGGTAAGCATGTGTTATTTAGCATGTCATGCATGGGTCAAACGTGTCCACTGTCTAGCATGTTTGAGTCAAGCATAAGTTAGCATGATGTTAGTTATGATTTTGTGGGAGTTTATTCATTCTCTCATGCATGCGTTAGTGTCATAGTAGGAGTTGGTCACTTAATGGGCATACTATCCAAGTCACTTGATGTAACTATAAATGTATGGGACCGATGGAAAAGTGTGGAGAATTGTGAAACCCTTCTTCTTTCTTGTGCTGTGTGAGTTTGCTCTCTCATGAATCCGTCATGTGTGCTTTGTGTTTGTGTGCTGCTACTCTCATATTCATAGCAAAATATCACATAGGTGTTGGAGCAAGGTCAGCTCTGATCTCCTTATAGAGAGGAGATGAATTATAGGGAGATTCCATGAGTGCAATTTGTTGTAGAGGGTAGAAATTTCTATTTTCAATAGATTGTTGCCATGTTTGAGTAATTGTGTGTAGAAGTATGTTATGAGGAATATGGCACTAGTTTATCCCTTGGAGAAGTTTATAGGTGAAAATTCACACTTGGTAGGTCAAGATGAAGCTCCATCTAGTTAATGAAAGATTTGTGGAGGATTGTTGAAGGAAAATAGGTGAAACCTACCGCTCCCATGCAACAAAGTGGGAAATCAATCATGAAAAAGCTTCATCTCCTATTGGGGTGGGCTTCTTCAACTCACAAATTTACCTAGTCGATTTGTGCAAAACCTCCAAGGAGCTCTAGGATACATTAGAAAGATTTTGTTTGACTCAAAGTCTAAAAATGCCAAAGCCTTGCTGAAGCAGCAACTCTTCAATTTGAAGATGTCCCTAGGTGAGAGTGTAGTGAGTAATGTTAGCAAGCTAAAATCTATGATGAATCAATTTGCAAGAACAGAAGCTCAAGTAGATGAAGAAGGTGCAAAGGCCATCCTATTGAAAAGCATGACATTGGAGTTCGGGAACAAAGCATTCCCCTTTGGAACTCTACCGTCACAAATGCTAGGAAGCATGATTATTTTTCTTCTTGAAGAAGAAAGGCAATTGAAGAGTAGCGGTGAGAATATCATTGTTAATCCCCTTTGTATGTAGAGAAATCCAACTAGGAGAAATCTCATGGATCAAGTTCTAATGCAAGGAAAAGGAGATGCAAGTGTTAATTAGGACATATTGTGTGGCATTGTAATAAAAGGGTTGTGGAGCTACTTAAAGTGAGTGGAATCAATGGGGTTGATGAAGCACATTTTGCTGATCATACAATTGACAATACCTATATCGAAGTCATTTGATTGTTTCAAAAAACTACAAGAGGTGTTGGAGCTATTGTGAAAAAAGGTGTCCAAAGGAAATGAAGGGTTCCTCAATATGCCTCCAAATCGAGGCATTTGCTTAGGTGAATCGATAGGATTGGCTTAACTGGTGATTATGCTTCAAAAACTGGAAGAGACGGCAGTCGCACTCGATAATAGTTGGAGGGGAGGAGGTTGCTTAGAGTTCCAAAATATGAGCAAATGTGTGCTGGTTTAAGTAGTGTAAGCACCTTCATTGCTAGGGTTAGAATCAATCGGTAGAGGTGTGTCCACATGGAAAAAATTGTGCGTGTTGATGTTGTATGGGGGGTGTTGAAGTTAATCCAACATCAACATGGCCTAACATGCCTAGAGTTGTGGCAGTGCCAAGTGATAATGGTAAAGTTCATGGTAGTATTTAATAAAGCATGAGTCAAACATGCAATGGTAGTAGTCATAGGGTAAGCACGTGTTAGCTAGCATGTCATGCATGGGTCAAACATGTCTAGTATGTTTGAATTCAGATAAGCCAGCTTGATGTTAGTTATGATTTTGTGGGAGTTTCTCAATTCTCATGTGCATGTGTGTTAGTGTCATAGTAGGAGCAGGTCTCTTGATGGGGATACCAATCAAGTCACTTGGTGTAGATGATGTTAATTATGATTTTGTGGGAATTTATTAGTTTCCACATGCATGTAGTGTGATAGTCGGGCATTGGTCTCTTGATGGGTTTATCGACCAAGTCACTTGATGTAAATGTTAATTCTCACATGCATGTGTTAGTGTCATAGTAGGGGTTGTCCTCTTGATGGGCATACCAACCAAGTCGCTAGGTGCAACTACAAATATACGGGACTAATGGAAAAGAGTGGTGAGTTGCGAAGCCCTTCTATTTTTCTTTCTTGTGCTTTGTGGGTTTGCTCTCTCTTGGACCCATTGTGTGTGCTTGTGTGTGTTCTTTGAAAATGAGAAATTGCAATGCAGTTCCTATTTCTGTGAAGTTTGTTTTTGATATATCTTATTCTTTAGCTCTTTATTGGGGTACTGAACTAAGAACTTTATAAGAGGAGCAGCCTGATTGATTTGTAGATTGATTTGATCTATGCTTAGTATTTTTCCCTTTGTGTTCTGTGAAAGGTAGGGTAGATGGAAAGAAAGAAGTCTAAATTGATCTTTGCACAATGAGATTTTTGGATATAGACTTTTGTCATGGAACATGCTTCCTGGATAGAGTGCAACCAAATTTTATAATTTTGCATTTATTACATATTTCTCTTTCATTCCTGGGACCTCCTTACACTTCCTTGTAGAGGTTAATATCTCATGCGTTTCTTGTTTCAGAGAAAGAGAACGGGCCAAGAACCATCAATGATGTCAAGTTGATCAATGCTGGAAAGATATTGGAGAACAACAAAACTCTTGGGGAGTGCAGGGGTCCAATATGCGATCTTCCCGGTGGAGTCATAACTATGCATGTTGTTTTACGCCCTCCATCGGCTGAAAAAGGAAATGGTACTAATCCCAAAAGTCAATTCTTTTGTCCGAAGATAGTGGAGAGCTGTCTTGAGATTTTTCTCGGCCAAATGCATGTTCTATCTCTTAGATGTTAGGTGTCTGGACATGTATGTAGTGCAATGTTGAGTTTGTTTTGTTAAAATGGCACATTTTGCCATTTTTTCTTTTTTCATATAATCTGACTCGATGTTTGTCTGCGTCAAACAGAAAAGCAACCTTCAGACTCGCCAAAGGACAGCAAATGTATGTGCGTAATTCTATAGTCTGATGGCATTCAAAAGGATAAAAAACCTTTTATGTCGCGATTCTCCATATTTGATTTCGCTCACTGTGACCAGAGGTGACATATGTGTGATATCTAATTTATATGTTGAATGTCGGCTCCAACAAGTGATTTTTTTCAAGCGACAAAAGGTGACTCATTTACAGTGGAAGATGGCATTTACAGAAGCTAGCGTTCATTTGTAACGTATGTTACTGAAGGTCACTGTTAATCAAGGATTCCTTCACTAAAGCTCTTATTTTTGTAATTGGAGGAACCCAAATTTGAAGAAATGCATTTTACAAATATGGTTTTATAACATTCACTTCCCTGAGATGTCTGCGCGAGGGTGTTGTGCAGGCAATGTTTCTTTAGCTGTGATTGTTTTATTATCTTTGTATTAGTCCATGCAAATGTGGACACACTTGGCACATACGTAAGATTATTGAAAGAGTTTGAGGTTGATTCCAATGATAATAAAAAGAGGTACTATGGATGAGTGTTATATTTCAGTAACCCAGTAAACAGAAGCTTTATATATTTATGTCTGAAGTTATGCACTTGGTAACGTCTTGTCTTTAGTAGGTTATCATTAGATTTCATGTAAGCTTCCTTCACGCATTCAAGTTGATGAGTAATATAATCGTATAATAGCTTGAACGAAGTTTTGGTTCCAATTTCACTTTGGTTTGGGACCCATCATTATGGACAAAGTTAAACCAGTCAGAAGTAGAAATATTGAGACGCTTTTGTTAGATGCTTTGTAGCTCTAATGAACAGAGAAGTTTAACACGAATGTTTCATCTATGTTGCATGAGTTTCTGGAACACAGGAATGTTAGGAACACGGGAATGTTAGGAATGTGGATATGAGTATCTGAAATGGCTAGAAGTTTTGCCAAATTTGCAGGAAATGTTAAGTTGGGAGAGACAATATTATATATTAAAAAATTATAAAAATATTCTAGACTACAATGTATGACAATCATACATACAGGTTACAAGACTACAGTGGATAATGTGTTGATATATATTATATTTCAATTGAAATGTTAAGTTGGGAGAGACAATATTATATATTAAAAAATTATAAAAATATTCTAGACTACAATGTATGACAATCATACATACAGGTTACAAGACTACAGTGGATAATGTGTTGATATATATTATATTTCAATTGAAATGTTAAGTTGGGAGAGACAATATTATATATTAAAAAATTATAAAAATATTCTAGACTACAATGTATGACAATCATACATACAGGTTACAAGACTACAGTGGATAATGTGTTGATATATATTATATTTCAATTTATAAGTTGCTTGAAAGCACTACTTACCAATGTTCATATTATATTCATGGTGCACAAACACACCACACATTCAGCTAAACTAAGAACTGAGAGCTGTGATATAATGCCAATGCTAAAATGTTCTACTTCTTAACAATGCTTAGATTCTAATATTTATTTCAATAAAAAAATATAGGCTATTCCTGAACTGTTTTGCATCCTAGCAATGCCTCAGATTTTAATATAAAATTTTAATTATTGCTAAGATTCTAATATTTATTTCAATAAAAAATATAGACTATTCCTAAACTGTTTTGCATCCTAGCAATGCCTCAGATTTTAATATAAAATTTTAATTTTAATTAAATTGTATGCCAATTTGAAACGGCTCGTCCTCTCTACTGTTTGCTGGAATTACTGTTTAGTATTGCCTCTACTGTTTGCTGGTATTACTATATAGTATTGCGTCTACTTTTGTGTATTAAACTTTACTATTTTAGTATATTTAGTGGTTCAACAAGGTACAAGTAACAAAACTCATCCACTCGTCTATATAACTAAAGCCTGGAAAAAGCCCTTTATTTAGTGGTACAAGTAACAAAACTCATCCACTGGTCTATATAACTAAAGCCTGGAAAAAAGCTTCAAACATGTGATGTCATAAGCTATTATCATTAAGCTTCAGCAAACATGTGCTGTCATAAGCTATTACCATTAAGTTTTAACAGAAAAGCTTCAAACATGTGATGTCATAAGCTATTACCATTAAGTTTCAGCAAACATGTGATGTCATAAGTTATTACCATTAAGTTTTAACAGACCTCATAGGCAATTAAAATAGTAAAACCACACAACAGAATTTAGGAAACCATTCTTCCGAACTTGCAACACTACAGGAAATCACAAAGCGGAATTTTGTGGACAAACATACCTGGAAAACAGTGGTGTAAGAAAATCACAAATGTTGGCAACTGCTCACGAATTCTCACACAGCTGCTCACAATACAAAAATGACCAAACGCTGACAAGACACCTCACACTGTTTCTGACAATGCATTGCTCATAATGCTTTTGAATGCACCTCGCTCAACAATGGCTCTTCAATGTGGCTTAGCCCTCACTCAATTGTGACTACTCAATACACCTTGGTCCTCTTTTCACTTCAATGAAGCCTTTTGTTGCTTTGTCGATTTCAAAAAAGCTTTTGACATGGTCCCTAGAGATAAGTTTTGGCATAGAATGGAGGAACTTGGGGTTGCTATACATCTTAGAGTAGCCGTCCATAGGCTATATGAGGAGGTTAAAGTCAAAATCAGAGCGTCAGCTAGTATCTCCGAAAGTTTTAGGAGTGATATCAGGGTCAAGCAAGGGTGCCCATTGGCCCTTACCCTTACCCTTTTTGGTTTATATATAAACAAACTTGAAGAGTGGTTAAACTTACAAGAGGGTGATGGTGCTCTTTTGGGTGATTTTGTGATAAGGCTTCTTTTGTATGCAGATGACCTTATTTTGATTGCTAAATCCGCTCTTGGGTTGGAAGAACACTTAATTTCCCTTGAGCGCTTTTGTAGTCCAGTGCGGATGCAAGTCAATACTAGCAAGACGAAAGTGGTAATTTTTTCTAGCAAAATAAAACATAAGCAACATAAGTTCTACTTTGAAGGAAACACTCTTGAATAAGTGATAGATTACAAATACCTCGGAATTGACTTCAACAAAAATCTAAATTGGGAAGGTTGCAGAAAGAAAAGAACTTTGGGAGGTTGGAAAGCGTTCTATGCTTTTCAAAATAGGTGCAGAGAAGCAGAGCTATGGGATTGGAAGACTATGCAAACTCTCTTTGGGCTTTTAGTGATCCCAGTGGTTCTATATGGTTGTGAAGTGTGGGCCAACAACACATCTGATTTACAGTGGAAGCAAATTGAGAAGATTAAAAAACGCTTGATCACAAACAAGTTTAAAATTAAAAGTTCAGTCCCTTATGATATCATGTTGAGTGAAATGGGGGCTGCTGCTATTGAAGCAATTGCTATGGTGCGTCTCATAAGATATCTAAAAAAAATTGTGCAAATGGAAGACAGTCGGTGGCCTAAGGTCGTCTTCAATGACATATTGTACAAAATAAAGAAGACGTGGATGCGACAAAATATTAAATGGCTTAATAAACGGGATATCCACTTGAACATGTGCCCTACGAATGGTAAAGTGATAAAGGCTTTTGTTATTGATAGGTTCCACAAGTGAACTTGGGATAAAGGGCTTGGGAGAAAGAAAGAGTATTATATTGAAGAGTTTAACCCCACATACAATCATCATAAAAAAACGTACATAGGGGCCAATATATCTTGGAGAGCCAAAATGTTTATTGTCCAATTAAGAACCAATTCACATCAACTCCGTTGTGAAACTGGGTGTAGGAAAAGACCAAAAGAAGCTTGGGAATAAAAGGTGTGTGTGCTCTGCACCTTCGAAAAAGTGGAAACAAAAAAACATTTCATTTTAGAGTGTGAAGCCTTCAAAGACAGTAGGGACAACTATATAAGTATCTTGACAACTAGCTCTTGGAATAACTTATTCAGCGAGGGGACAGTGGAGAAATTGGGGGAGCTCATCATCAAGTTGAATAGGAAAAGGGTTGAACTGTAGAAATCAATGCGTGAGGTGGTCTGTCCCATAGGCTATTATTAGCCTCGTGGACGTTAAAATCATTTTCTTTCTTTCTTTCTTCACACAAGACTCAACGCTGCTCACTCACACAATGACTCACAATGCAACATGATGCCAAATGCGAAACAATGTATATTCTTCATGACATGGTGACTATTTCATAGGTCCTCTTTACACTTCACACAAGACTCAATGCTGCTCACTCACACAATGAGTCAGCATGATGCCAAATGCCAAACAATGTGTATTCTTCGGGACATGGTGACTATTTCATAGATAGAAATTAGGGTTTTTAAAATCATTTTATGATTTGCACCAAAACAATGAGAAAACATGACATTCATCTATCCAATGTTTCAAGGACGATGGAACTGATGAATCAATTAAGGTCCTAAAAAAACTAATTAAGGTCCCAATCATTCTTGTGGTAAAATGAGTTCGTGGCAGCAAAGAAATTGGGACTTTTGGAAAACCACTGGACTGCATTAATTTCTAGTTGAAAAGGAAAACAAGCTATCGTGAACATGCTTGTACATTCAGGCTATTGATAAAACGTAATTGTGTATAATGTGGATGTAATGTGGCTACGCTAACTGTGCTGGATGTTCAAACACTTGTTCAGAGAATAAATATAATATGTTTATTTACCTAAAGATCTCAGATCTGTGTGCAGTGTTACCCTTGTTTTGGTTCCATATTCATTGATAGTGTTTAACCTGACTTTATAAATAATTTGGAATACTTGAAATACTACAAAAACTTCGTGGAAACCTGAAAATGACGATAATTTACAAGATTGTTCTTAGAAATCAAAATTAGTGAGGAGAGGAGAGTTATTCAAGGTTACCTGATTTTTTATGGTAAGTGAGGGCTATATGATCATTGCTTAATCCTTTTATATATGATTGACTGAAACCCTCAATTTGAACTTCATACAGAGGAAAAAATTGTGAGAGGAAACGGTTCTCATATTTAAGGCCAAAGTGCATGGTAGTAAATTCATGGATGAAAAGATAGGGTTGTTGGGAGCAGTGGATGCATTTCACCTCATGTATGAAATCTGTGTCTTGGAATTTTATTTATGATAGATGATATAATTTATTATATTAATTGAGATGTTGGTCAAAATCTTAAATATTGAATTTTTTTTTTTTTGGAGAGATGTGATCCAATTGATTTGAGAGAAGAGAAGATGATTGTAAAATGCATCTTAAAAGATAATTTATCCTCATATTAAAAGAAAAGATTAATGAAAAAAACTTACAATACTCAAGGCTACCAGCTAGTCTCCAAGGATACAATTTCAAAATCTTGATGTGTAATAGTATCATCGTGTGTAAACAAAACATGACTACTTGAAGTAATTTGTTGGTGATTTGTAAGGTTGCCACTCTTACCAGATGCATACGGGTCTTGGGTTGTTAACTTGTTTTGTTATGTCCAAGGAAGATGAGCTCTTTAGCCAATCATGGGTAGTTTTAGGTCATACACCAACACCATAAGACAATTTCAGCGTACATAGTATCTGCAAGAAGGTTAGTGCCCTGTACTATCATTATTGAGGCTATAACAATGGGGTTCTATCTCTTCATGTAGTATCTAGCCTTAGTCTTATACATAAGCCCTAATACTACCCTCGAT
>JZKD02S1557218.1:574689-589241 GCA_000966675.3 Picea glauca | reverse complement strand
TGAATAATGACTAATAAACATAGAAAAAACCTTAGGAAAAAGAAATCCTAGGTGTGTGTGAAGTAAACCCAACACCCCCCCTGAACATCACTATGGTGAAAATAAAGAATGGGTCCCGACAACGAGGCCATGTTAGGTACCCAAATACAAAATATACACTGAAATAAACGAGGAAAGAGTGAAAACCTCATGGGAACCCCCCGCTCAAAGTATATGTAAAAAGAAGAACTGAAAGTTGCTAGAAAACGATGTCCTTCACTCCAAGATGACTGCGTAGAGAATGAAACTTCTGCTCAGTGAAGGTCTTGGTGAAGATGTCTGTAGTCTGTTCTGCTGAAGGAAAAAACTACATGTCGATGATCCCCTCGTGTACTAAGTCCTAGATGTAGTGCATGTGGATCTCGATGTGCTTCGTCCGTTTCCTTTGAACTGGATCTCTGCAAAACTTCAAAGTGATATAGTTGACAAACTAGATGACGATCGACCGATAAAACTGAATTCCCAACTCAGTGAGAAAATGTTGTAGACACATAGCCTGAATGATTATGTTGACTACCTCTCTGTATTCTTCCTCGGCTGAAGATAAAGAAATATCATCCTGCTTCTTGCTTGACCAACAGATAGGCCCAGAACCAAGACAGAGTGAGTAACCAGATGTGGACTTGCGATCAATGCTATCGCCATCCCAGTCAGAATCAGTGAACCCAATGAGATCCAATGTAGAGTTTGATGCATAATGAATCCCAAAGGTGATGGTGCCCTGTACGTATCGAAGGATACACTTTGAAGCCTTCCAATGTAGCTCATGTGACTCCTGCATGAACCTGGAGACTGCTCCAACTGCATATGAGAGGTTTGGTCTAGAGTGTGTGAGATACAACAAGCTCCCCACTAGTTATCTGTACAATGTGCTGTCAACCAGTGGAGTGTTCCCACCATCCTCAAGTCCGACTCCTGATAGGAAAGGATTCGGGGCAGACCTGCAGTCTGTCATGTGAAATATCTCAAGGAGATCTTGTGCATACTTGGCCTGAGATAGTTTGATGCCTGATGCATCCTGACTGATCTCGAGTCCAAGGAAGAAATTTAGCGGAACCATGTCCATCATCAATAACCTGTCATGTAGAATCCTCTTGACTACAACAATCGATGAAGTCGAGCAACCGATGATCAACAAATCATCAACATACATAAGTAGGAGTAGAAGTGAATCAACCGTCCTTAGCATGTAAATATTCGGGTTTGATTTACAATGTAAAAATTTCTGTGACAACAGGTAGGAGTCCATCTTGGCATACCATGCCCTCAAAGCCTGCTTGAGGCCATAAAGAGATTTCTTTAGTCGACAAACAAAAGATGAATCCTACATAAATCCCTAGGGCTTCTCCATATAGATCTCGTCATAGAGATCGCCGTGAAGAAATGCATTCTTCACGTCCATTTGATGGACTTCCCATCCCTTGGCTACTGCAATGGAAAGTGCCAAACGTATGGAATCCATATTCACTACTGGAGTGAAGGTCTCATCATAGTCAATGCCATGCACATGCTGAAATCCTTTGACAAATAGCCCGACTTTGTATTTGCTAATCTTTCCATCTGCTGTGCTCTTGGTCCTGTAGACCCATATGCACCTGACAAGTTTCCCTCCAGAAGGAAGGGGAACCAGATCCCAAGTCTGGTTCTCGAGGAGGGATTTGTACTCCTCGTGCATGACAGATTCCCAAAAGGGATTTCCAGCAGCCTCGCCATAAGTGTGTGGATATGAAGACTGAACCAAGAAAAAATGCCTGGGTGGAAATGGTTAAGTGGCAGTGAGTGCAAGAGGAGGCTCTTTGAAATCAGATCAAGTCCTCCTAGTATCAGCTGGATCACCAACAAGATCCCCTACATCCTGAAGAGTAGTCTGGGCCCACTTGGGCCTCTGCTCTGGCTCTGCATCTACATCTGGATGCACTGACTCTGCATCTGACTATACTGACTATGTATCTGGATCATCTGAATCCTTTGAATCAGAACTCTCATATGAAGAAGAGTTGGCATGTGCATACTCATCATCTCTGACAGGTGGAAGAACAAAGGTGTCTGCATGCGGCTGCTGAGGTACATGCGAGACAATTTTCTCGAATTGGACACTTCGCTCAATGATGATTCAATCCGAAGAAATATCAATAAGTCTGTATCCATTCACACCATCGAGGTATCCAAAAAATATGCACTATGTGCTCTGTGGATCAAGTGCCTTCATCTTTTCAGAGGGAATCCAGGCCCATGCACGTGAACCAAAAATAAGAAAGTGGGTTACTTCCAGTTTGAGTCCGCTCCAAGCCTCGTAGGGGGTTTTATCCTTGATAGATATATGGGGAGATATGTTTTGGATGTAGGTTGCATAATTAAGTGCTTCAACCCATAATCTATGTGGAAGTGACTTTGCATGTAGCATGCAATATGCCATCTCTTTTAGAGATCTATTTTTCCGCTCAATAACTCCGTTTTGTTGCGGAGTATAGGGAACCGTGTGCTGCAACTGAATCCCTGCCTCATGAAAAAGATTCTATATCTCATGGTTGACATACCCTTCCCTGTTATTTGTTCGAAGGACTTTTATTTTCTTTCCTGACTATGTCTCAACAAGGGCTTTGAAATATTTGAGGTGTTGAAAGACCTCTGATTTTTGCTTGAGAAAGAAAATCCATGTGAAGCGTGAGAAATCATAAAAAAAAAATGAGCACGTACCTTGCTTTACTGATTGATGGATGCGGAAAAGGGCCCATGAGGTCACTATGGATCATATCTAAAGGAGAGGAAGCCTTTTGAGTCTTTCCTTTGTCAAATTTCTCTCGAGGGTGTTTTCCAAGAACACATCCCTCACAAATTCCTTTGGAGAAGTGGATGTCAGGTAGACCATCAACCATTGCCTGCTTGCTAAGTTGTTGCATATATATGAAATTTAAATGCCTGAATCTTTCGTGCCATATCCTACTCCTTTCATCAACATGGGTAAGCATCAAAGCAGAATCTGGTTCAATAAATTCAGAAAATGTGTAGAGTCTATATTGATGATTTACCTGACCGATAGCAACCCTAGAATTGGTTTGCATGTCATAGATATCCACTGTATCAGGTGTGAATATGACTCTCTTTCCAGTGCTAGAGTTTATCATCTGATACACAGAGAGAATATTGACGAAAAGTTTGGGAACAGGGCAACACATTCTCAAAGCTTCCGTTTGTGAGTTCAATTCTCCCTTTGTTGGTGACCTCGATTGGAGAGTTGTCCCACATTAGAATAATAGGACCTTTGCATGCATCCAATGAAGAATATAATTCTTTTGTGGCAACCATGTGGTGTGATTCTCCTGAATCTACGGTCCAAGCAACGAGAGAGGATTTGATGGCAATCAAAGCATGGCTAGAATTTCCTTTCTTGAGATTCTGATCTTCTGGCTTCTTCTTCTTGGCACCCTCGGGGATGCGATCTCCAAGGTTGTTTTGCTAAAGTATTTGGGTCATTATATCTATCTGTTTCTACATACATGTGCATTATGGATGGAATCCTTTATAGCAATAAGTGAATTTCTCCCCTTTTCTTCCCTTTCCACGTTTGGATCTGGAGGCACTGTTGAAGGGTTTTGAGTACCCTTCATTCTTTGGATTTGCATGTGCTTTCCTTTTGTCTTTGTATTTATATTTCTGATATTGATGACCACTACCATCTTGCATAGTAAGTGCATGTGCCTTTGGGCCTTTGATTTTTCCCATATTGATGAGCTTGTTCTGCTCTTGTGTTAGAGACTCGATAAAGGCCTCAAGAGAGGGCATCGTCTAGGTAGATCTAGAGGAAAATCTAACTGAATGAAATGTGGATACAAACACTGAGTATTCTGGACCAAGTTTGGAGAGAATGGTGAGAAATATTTGTTTCTCCTCCTTAGATTTATCAACCCCGCAAGCTTTGAGTTGCGACAACAAATCCTTATATTTGGTAAAGAAATCTTGGAGATTGTCGAAGCTTTTTGGATCCAATGTGAGAAATNCTTCTTGCTTGACCAACAGATAGGCCCAGAACCAAGACTAAGTGAATAACCAGATGTGGACTTGTGATCAATGCTATTACCATCCCAGTCAGAATCAGTGAACCCAATGAGATCCAATGTAGAGTCTGATGCATAATGAATCCCAAAGGTGATGGTGCCCTATACGTATCAAAGGATACACTTTGAAGCCTTCCAATGTAGCTCATGCGACTCTTGCATGAACCCGAAGACTGCTCCAACTGCATAGGAGAGGTTTGGTCTAGAGTGTGTGAGATACAACAAGCTCCCCACTAGTTATCTGTACAATGTGCTATCAACCAGTGGAGTGTTCCCGCCATCCTCAAGTCCGAATCCTGATAGGAAAGAATTCGGGGCAGACCTGCAGTCTATCATGTGAAATATTTCAAGAAGATCTCGTGCATACTTGGCCTGAGATAGTTTCATGCCTGATGCATCTCGAATGATCTCGAGTCCAAGGAAGAAATTTAGCGGACCCATGTCCATCATCAATAACATGTCATGTAGAATCCTCTTGAATACAACAATCGATGAAGTCAAGCAACCGATGATCAAAAAATCATCAACATACATAAGTAGGAGTAGAAGTGAATCAACTGTCCTTAGCATGTAAATATTCGTGTCTGATTTACAACGTAAAAATTTATGTGACAACAGGTAGGAGTACATCTTGGCATACCATGCCCTCGAAGCCTGCTTGAGGCCATAAATAGATTTCTTTAGTCGACAAACCAAAGATGAATCCTGCATAAATCCCCGGGGCTTCTCCATATAGATCTCGTCAGAGAGATCGCCGTGAAGAAATGCATTCTTCACGTCCATCTGATGGAATTCCCATCCCTTGGATGCTGCAATGGAAAGTGCCAAACATATGGAATCCATCTTCACTACTGGAGTGAAGGTCTCATCATAGTCAATTCCATGCACCTGTTGAAATCCTTTGACAAATAGCCCGACTTTGTATTTGCTAATCTTTCCATCTGCTGCGCTCTTGGTCATGTAGACCCATCTGCACCTGACAAGTTTCCCTCCAGAAGGAAGGGGAACTAGATCCCAAGTCTGGTTCTCGAGGAGGGATTTGTACTCCTTGTGCATGACAGATTCCCAAAAGGGATTTCCAGCAGCCTCGCCATAAGTATGTGGATCTGAAGATTGAACCAAGAAAAAATTCTTGGGTGGAAATGGTTAAGTGGCAGTGAGTGCAAGAGGAGGCTCTTCGAAATCATATCAAGTCCTCCTAGTATCAACTGGATCACCAACAAGATCCCCTACATCCTGAAGAGTAGTCTGAGCCCACTTGGGCCTCTGCTCTGGCTCTGCATCTGCATTTGGATGCACTGACTCTGCATTTGACTATACTGACTATGTATCTGGATCATCTGAATCCTTTGAATCGGAACTCTCATATGAAGAAGAGTTGGCATGTGCATACTCATCATCTCTGACAGGTGGAAGAACAAAGGTGTCTGCATGCGGCTGCTGAGGTACATGCGAGACACTTTTCTTGAATTGGACACTTTTCTCAATGATGATCCAGTCCGAAGAAATATCAATAAGTCTGTATCCATTCACACCATCGAGGTATCCAAAAAATATGCACTCTGTGCTCTGTGGATCAAGTGCCTTCATCTTTTCAGAGGGAATCCAGGCCCATGCACGTGAACCAAAAATAAGAAAGTGGGTTACTTCCGGTTTGAGTCCGCTCCAAGCCTCGTAGGGGGTTTTACCCTTGATAGATATATGGGGAGATATGTTTTGGATGTAGGTTGCATAATTAAGTGCTTCAACCCATAATCTATGTGGAAGTGACTTTGCATGTAGCATGCAATATGCCATCTCTTTTAGAGATCTATTTTTCCGCTCAATAACTCCGTTTTGTTGCGGAGTATAGGGAACCGTGTGCTGCAACTGAATCCCTGCCTCATGAAAAAGATTCTATATCTCATGGTTGACATACCCTTCCCTGTTATTTGTTCGAAGGACTTTTATTTTCTTTCCTGACTATGTCTCAACAAGGGCTTTGAAATATTTGAGGTGTTGAAAGACCTCTGATTTTTGCTTGAGAAAGAAAATCCATGTGAAGCGTGAGAAATCATAAAAAAAAAATGAGCACGTACCTTGCTTTACTGATTGATGGATGCGGAAAAGGGCCCATGAGGTCACTATGGATCATATCTAAAGGAGAGGAAGCCTTTTGAGTCTTTCCTTTGTCAAATTTCTCTCGAGGGTGTTTTCCAAGAACACATCCCTCACAAATTCCTTTGGAGAAGTGGATGTCAGGTAGACCATCAACCATTGCCTGCTTGCTAAGTTGTTGCATATATATGAAATTTAAATGCCTGAATCTTTCGTGCCATATCCTACTCCTTTCATCAACATGGGTAAGCATCAAAGCAGAATCTGGTTCAATAAATTCAGAAAATGTGTAGAGTCTATATTGATGATTTACCTGACCGATAGCAACCCTAGAATTGGTTTGCATGTCATAGATATCCACTGTATCAGGTGTGAATATGACTCTCTTTCCAGTGCTAGAGTTTATCATCTGATACACAGAGAGAATATTGACGAAAAGTTTGGGAACAGGGCAACACATTCTCAAAGCTTCCGTTTGTGAGTTCAATTCTCCCTTTGTTGGTGACCTCGATTGGAGAGTTGTCCCACATTAGAATAATAGGACCTTTGCATGCATCCAATGAAGAATATAATTCTTTTGTGGCAACCATGTGGTGTGATTCTCCTGAATCTACGGTCCAAGCAACGAGAGAGGATTTGATGGCAATCAAAGCATGGCTAGAATTTCCTTTCTTGAGATTCTGATCTTCTGGCTTCTTCTTCTTGGCACCCTCGGGGATGCGATCTCCAAGGTTGTTTTGCTAAAGTATTTGGGTCATTATATCTATCTGTTTCTACATACATGTGCATTATGGATGGAATCCTTTATAGCAATAAGTGAATTTCTCCCCTTTTCTTCCCTTTCCACGTTTGGATCTGGAGGCACTGTTGAAGGGTTTTGAGTACCCTTCATTCTTTGGATTTGCATGTGCTTTCCTTTTGTCTTTGTATTTATATTTCTGATATTGATGACCACTACCATCTTGCATAGTAAGTGCATGTGCCTTTGGGCCTTTGATTTTTCCCATATTGATGAGCTTGTTCTGCTCTTGTGTTAGAGACTCGATAAAGGCCTCAAGAGAGGGCATCGTCTAGGTAGATCTAGAGGAAAATCTAACTGAATGAAATGTGGATACAAACACTGAGTATTCTGGACCAAGTTTGGAGAGAATGGTGAGAAATATTTGTTTCTCCTCCTTAGATTTATCAACCCCGCAAGCTTTGAGTTGCGACAACAAATCCTTATATTTGGTAAAGAAATCTTGGAGATTGTCGAAGCTTTTTGGATCCAATGTGAGAAATGCCACCTCGAGCATGTGTCCCCTCATCTCGTCCCATTTTCCAAAAATCCATTCAATGGTGGTCCAAGTTTCATTGGGGGTTTTACAGGAGGATATGTGAAAGATAAGTTCAGGAGAAATGAGACTGCATATTATTCCAAAATATTCATCCATTTGATTTAGATACTTGGATTTTCTATGGATGATGTTGGTTATGCCTCTGTGTTCATGGTTAACCAGTACAATCCTCTACTTCGAATATGCATGATCATATTCTCCTTCCATGCAAAGAAGTTGTAAGAAGTTGTAAGGTGTAAGGATGAATTCTTTTGGAAATTCCATTTTTCCGCTGTCTTCAATCTTCGATACATGCAAAAATAATTTGCTGTGTCTTTTCCCTAGTAGTCCATCGACTCTGATACCATGTAAATGTTTTGAACCTGCACATAATATATCTATCTGGGAATTGACATACACAATTGCACAGGAAATAGAAGAAAAGAGAAGTAGGAGAGAAAGAATGAAAGAATTCTCATTAACCAAATGAATGAATGATAATTTACACATGATATACTCTATATAACTCAACCAATGCACACTGGAGGAGAAGACAATGCACCATAGTGGTGGTTTAGAGTGATCTGGACACACACCAACAGTTACGGGAGTAAACTTCCACCTAGTCTAGCCTCTCAGGAAGTTATGGGAGTGAACTGCCACCAAGCTGAGTTAACTAGTCTACCAGTCTTCAGTTAACTGACTGAAACAGAGTGAAGTGAGGAGTAGATCAACGAATCATGAGTAATGCGCCAGTATGGTGATGATCCCAAGGACAATGCGCATCATCTGGCGATGATCCCAATGCTGCATGGTGACAATACCAATATGACATCTATACTCCACTCAACTGATCAAACTGAAGAGAATATTGTCCCTAGAGGAATATTCTTCCTAAAATATAGGAGACTGAATAATGACTAATAAACATAGGAAAAACACTAGGAAAAATAAATCCTAGGTGTGTGTGAAGTAACTCCAACAAGTAATACAAATCACATTCTTCCCAATTCTTTTCTCTTCTTGTTCATAAATCATCCAATTGTGTTTTATCTTTCCCAAGAAAAATATATTTGATTTTTTGATCTTTTTTTCCTTGTCTTCCTTTTAGGTCCAACCTTGTTCCTATCCTTATCTTTATTTTACAGTCCACGAGAGCCAATCCCAGTCCAACTTTGGAAAAACACATTTTAATTTTTAAAGACTATCAATGACTATATTATTTTTTGAAACAATCACAGAGAACTAATTTGGGGATAAACTTTAATTATATCTTTTGAACTTTGAGTTTTTGAGCACTGGATATTTAAATTTGTCCTATCATATTCTATTCTATTTTAAATTAAAAGACTATTTTAATGTTCTCTCATATGTGGGCTTTTATCTTCCCTTCCTTGAATGTGATTGAAAATAATTGAATTTTGTGATGGATGTGAGATTTATGTTTTATTTTCTTTAATTGTTATTTATGTATAATATTTATGCAATTATCATATTTTATGAGTGAATAATAATGGTCCCTTTCTCAATATTTCTTTGATGCATATATATTATTTTCAGTCAACAAAACTCTCAATTTATTTGATTCATAAGACTTGGAGTTTGCTATTTAACACTCTCCTATTTTTCATATTATTGTCCCAAGATATTGAAAGATAAATATTTAAAATATATACATAGGAGTACCAACTCTGTAAAAACACAAAGGGATTTATATCCTCGTGAGGTTGTTGTTTTGATCTTAACCGATTCAAACATCAACAACAACGTCTTGGGTGAAAACCTAGGACACTCCTCAAAGAACCATGCCAGGGCCATCCAAATCAAAACTGAATATAAGACAAGGCAAACCAATGTTCATAAGAGATATTATTCCTTGAGTCATGAAAAGTAAGCCGTTACTTAAGATATAAACCATGTGAAAAATTTACCCCAGTATCCCCTTTAAGCATCACATTGGCTCAAGACTTTATGTGAGTTGGAAAGTTTGAATATGGGAGGGCCTTCATCCAACCCTATTGGGTGTGCCAACCAAGATAATGAAATAAGAGACCTAGGTAGAGGGATAGGTCCCGAGGGATATAATGAAATAAATAACCCCTTCAAGAGTAAGTGTGATAGTGGTATCAGTTGGGCTTACTTTGTGGCTTATGGTGTCATTAAATCCATTTCTATGAGCATCTCTGTAGAGGGAGCGCTTGCTACTTGACATACATTTTCCTCGGTACTTTTTGCATTCTAAACCCCTTAATTTCCTTTTGATACCCATTCTTTATTTTTCAAGTCCCCTTTACATGTTTCAATCTTTATTATTTNTTTCTCCTCCTTAGATTTATCAACCCCGCAAGCTTTGAGTTGCGACAACAAATCCTTATATTTGGTAAAGAAATCTTGGAGATTGTCGAAGCTTTTTGGATCCAATGTGAGAAATTCCACCTCAAGCATGTGTCCCCTCATCTCGTCCTGTTTTCCAAAAATCCATTCAATGGTGGTCCATGTTTCATTGGGGGTTTTACAAGAGGATATGTGAAAGAGAAGTTCAGGAGAAATGAGACTGCATATTATTCCAAACACTTCATCCATTTGATTTAGATACTTGGATTTTCTATGGATGATGTTGGTTCTGCCTCTGTGTTCATGGTTAACCAATACAATCCTCTGCTTCGAATATGCATGATCATATTCTCCTTCCATGCAAAGAAGTTGTAAGAAGTTGTAAGGTGTAAGGATGAATTATTTTGGAAATTCCATTTTTCCGTTGTCTTCAATCTTCGATACATGCAAAAATAATTTGGTGTGTCTTTTCCCTAGAAGTCCATCGACTCTTATACCATGTAAATGTTTTGAACCTGCACATAATATATCTAGCTGGGAATTGACATACACAATTGCACAAAAAATAGAAGAAAAGAGAAGTAGGAGAGAAAGAATGAAAGAATTCTCATTAACCAAATGAATGAATGATAATTTACACATGATATACTCTATATAAATCAACCAATGCACACTGGAGGAGAAGACAATGCACCATAGTGGTGGTCTAGAGTGATCTAGACACACACACCAACAATTACGGGAGTAAACTTCCACTTAGTCTAGCCTCTCAGGAAGTTATGGGAGTGAACTGCCACCAAGCTGAGTTAACTAGTCTACCAGTCTTCAGTTAACTGACTGAAACAGAGTGAAGTGAGGAGTAGATCAATGAATCATGAGTAATGCGCTAGTCTGGTGATGATCCCAAGGAAAATGCGCATCATCTGGCGATGATGCCAATGCTACATGGTGACAATACCAATATGACATCTATACTCCACTCAACTGATCAAACTGAAGAGAATATTCTCCCTAGAGGAATATTCTTCCTAAAATATAGGAGACTGAATAATGACTAATAAACATAGGAAAAACCTTAGGAAAAATAAATCCTAGGTGTGTGTGAAGTAACTCCAACAAGTAATACAAATCACATTCTTCCCAATTCTTTTCTCTTCTTGTTCATAAATCATCCAATTGTGTTTTATCTTTCCCAAGAAAAATATATTTGATTTTTTGATCTTTTTTTCCTTGTCTTCCTTTTAGGTCCAACCTTGTTCCTATCCTTATCTTTATTTTACAGTCCACGAGAGCCAATCCCAGTCCAACTTTGGAAAAACACATTTTAATTTTTAAAGACTATCAATGACTATATTATTTTTTGAAACAATCACAGAGAACTAATTTGGGGATAAACTTTAATTATATCTTTTGAACTTTGAGTTTTTGAGCACTGGATATTTAAATTTGTCCTATCATATTCTATTCTATTTTAAATTAAAAGACTATTTTAATGTTCTCTCATATGTGGGCTTTTATCTTCCCTTCCTTGAATGTGATTGAAAATAATTGAATTTTGTGATGGATGTGAGATTTATGTTTTATTTTCTTTAATTGTTATTTATGTATAATATTTATGCAATTATCATATTTTATGAGTGAATAATAATGGTCCCTTTCTCAATATTTCTTTGATGCATATATATTATTTTCAGTCAACAAAACTCTCAATTTATTTGATTCATAAGACTTGGAGTTTGCTATTTAACACTCTCCTATTTTTCATATTATTGTCCCAAGATATTGAAAGATAAATATTTAAAATATATACATAGGAGTACCAACTCTGTAAAAACACAAAGGGATTTATATCCTCGTGAGGTTGTTGTTTTGATCTTAACCGATTCAAACATCAACAACAACGTCTTGGGTGAAAACCTAGGACACTCCTCAAAGAACCATGCCAGGGCCATCCAAATCAAAACTGAATATAAGACAAGGCAAACCAATGTTCATAAGAGATATTATTCCTTGAGTCATGAAAAGTAAGCCGTTACTTAAGATATAAACCATGTGAAAAATTTACCCCAGTATCCCCTTTAAGCATCACATTGGCTCAAGACTTTATGTGAGTTGGAAAGTTTGAATATGGGAGGGCCTTCATCCAACCCTATTGGGTGTGCCAACCAAGATAATGAAATAAGAGACCTAGGTAGAGGGATAGGTCCCGAGGGATATAATGAAATAAATAACCCCTTCAAGAGTAAGTGTGATAGTGGTATCAGTTGGGCTTACTTTGTGGCTTATGGTGTCATTAAATCCATTTCTATGAGCATCTCTGTAGAGGGAGCGCTTGCTACTTGACATACATTTTCCTCGGTACTTTTTGCATTCTAAACCCCTTAATTTCCTTTTGATACCCATTCTTTATTTTTCAAGTCCCCTTTACATGTTTCAATCTTTATTATTTCATTTTTTTACTGAGCTAAAGTCCTATTATAAGTGTGCATTCAATGTATCAAGGCAAGGGATGATTACAATTAGAGGGGCTAGAGTTCAAGATGGCTTGTGGTTTTTATAGGCGACATTTATCATTTTTTGAATAGCATACATATAGTAGCTGCATCAACCTCTGGGCCTTAAACCCCTTCTTCTCATGAGAGATTGGACCATGAACCATTACTGAAGTTTACTACACTATGAGAGGCTTCAAGATGGGAAGTGTTAGGTACCCCTTTTCCTTGGGCGTTGACAACACAAGACTAGGACACAAAAGCTGACCACCAAGGTGAAACAAGGGAACATACATAACTTCCTAAGCCAATGATCCATTATCCAACTTCAACCAATGATCCTCATTCACATGCCTAGTAAATTAAGCACAACACTTTGCATGAAAGAAGGACTAACATACGTCATGGTGACGTTGGCTTACCATCTCTCATACATTGAGTTGTCTAGATGTGATGAGCTTGGATGATCTGTAACTCTAAGAGATGATCTGAAGGGGGATGTTGGGATGCCATATGTGTACATGTTGATCATCATCATGGTCAAGATCATTGTTTCCATTGTGGGCCATGAGACATGATCTCCTCTAGTTACTCCTAGGCATGGGGGGGTAACATATGGATCCAAAGTGGGGACATTTTCTCACCGTAGAGCGCATGAGAACCTAAACATCTATGATTTTCCAAGACCTATATTCCTGCACCCACTTCAAACAACATAACCTTTTAGAAGTATCGACTGGTGGATGTGATCCATCGGAGTCAATAGTAAATCGAAATCATGTTGAAAAGAAAAAAATTAACCACAACTATACATGAACAATGGTTGTAGTATACCTGGGGAGGTAATATGGGAGGTACCAAATGGGAATGAGGTTATGTATTATTAGTGGAACCCATTCAATGTAAGGTGGAGTAGGTTCATTATATTATTAAACAAATACCACTATGGTAGTTAGATATAATAAATAGACTTTATGGAATATTCCTTCTCTAGAATGTTCCTAGAAGATAGATAATGCTATATAAAGAAGTGTAAGCAATTTATTGGAGCATGGTGAAGAATATTGATATTGTAACAAACAAGTATTGCTTGATGAGTGCATTCCTTCCATCCTAAAAGATAGAGAATGCTATATAAATAAGTGTAAGCAATGTATTGGAGCATGGTGAAGAATATTGATAATGTAACAAGCAAGTATTACTTGAGGAGTGCATTCCTTCCATAAGGATTTCACTCCTCAATCAATACTTGCTTGTTACAATATCCATATTCTTCACCATTCTCCAATACATTTCTTACACTTCTTTATATAGCATTATCTATCTTCTAGGAACATTCTAAAAAATGAATCTTCTAGAAAGTCTATTTTTTATATCCAACCAACATAGTGGGCCTTATTTAATATTATAGTGGACCTAGTCCACCTTGCATGAATGAAATACACTAATAATACATAACCCCATTCTCATTGGGTACCTCCCTAGGTATACTACATTCCACCCCCCTTAAGCATGTTTTGTCCTCAAAACATGAAAATGGACCATACGACATGACCACCTCATAATTGTAGTCAACTGGGACCAAGTAATACCATCCATCCATCCTAATGGAATATGAAAATAATGTCCAACTAAGGCATTCCCACCCTAATATTGCTTTGCATCATGCCAATGTTTCCATGGGATTGGTTCTCTATCCTAGTGTCGTCCTGTAGTGTTGGTAGGCCTCCATGCACCTCTTGATCGGTTGCCTTTCTGGTTCCCTGTTGGTGCATAAATGTGGTGATGCTCAAGCCCTTGTCTTGATGACTGTTGTTTCTCGATATGTTGTTGACGACAATACAAAAAAATTGTAGGAATCGTTTCTTTGTTGTTCAAATTTGCAACCCTTTATGCCTTTGAGTCAATGACCTCCTTAGATTCTTGATTGTGGCCTTTCTGTGACCTAGCTTCAACTCCTTCTATAGACTCTACCTCCGATTCAACTTTAGAATCTGTAGTAACTTCTTTTCTTTCCCTCGTAGGCCTTTCTTTCTTATTAAGAGACACATCCTACAATGTAATTTTCTTTTTATTGTACCTATTATATATCTGAATAGATTTGCAAAGATACTTCACAAATAACCCTTAATATTCAACAAGAATACACAAAACCATTCACCAAGATATTGAAATCAAGAAATAGACAAAAACATTGAGGTAGGGTAACACCATATATT
>JZKD02S1557218.1:561833-574639 GCA_000966675.3 Picea glauca | reverse complement strand
AAGTATTGTATTTGGAGTGGTATATAAATAGGAGGATGCCCCCTCAAAGAGGCAAGTGAACATGAGAGGATCCTTTCCATAACATGATCCATTGTACGGTGTTTCCCTACCATAAGGGTTTGAAATAATAAAGTGGTGGTTTTTTATATTGTTCCATATATATTGTGTGGTGATTGTATTCATATATCTTTGGTATTATTGTCATATTTTGTATTCAAGTTTTTGGTATTTAGCAATGGTCAAATGCGAGTTCCTAACATGCATGTATAATATACAAATGGGAATGAAATACATACAAGAAGATGCAATACTATACTAGCGTGAATGCATGATGAAAACATATATACAAATGCAATGCAAGATGCAAATGCCCTATCTAACCTACCTAATCTATGCTACAAGGTCAAGTTCCTTTAGGAAAGTAAAATGTATCTATTAAATGGTAACGATAACTTATCCCCTTCAGGCATGACCAAGATAAAGGAGTTAATACCATCCTCGCTCTCAATTCGGTAAGACCCGATCCATAAACTAACAAACTTCTTGTGTGTTCCTGGTTTCTCCTTCCTCATGTCCCGCATCAGTACCTGGTCACCTTCCTTATAACTCCTTTATCTTTCTTTTTGATCAAATGTTCCCTTAATATTCTCTTGGTTATGCACCATTTTATCCAAAGCGCTCCTCCTAGATTCATCCAATTCTATCAATTGGTCAATTATTCCTTGCAAAGCCTCGTTGTTAATCATATACTGTTGTGTGAATCAAAGGGTAGGAGTTTGGAGGTTGATGGGAAATTTTACTTCCAATCCGTATACTATCTCAAACGACGTTTTTCCTGTGGAAGCCTTGGTTGTGATAAGGTCTGCCCATAAAACATACTTGATCTTACTATCCCAAGCCTTCTTGTGTTCTCCTAAAATATTCTCGACGATATTCATGAGATTCTTATTACTCGATTCTTCTAGTCCATTTCCTTGGGGATAGTAGTTGGAAGAGTGAGATCAGACGATGCCATACTTGAAGAATTTTTTTTCCAAAGCAAGGGAGCTAAAAGCCTTGACATTGTCAGTAGTGATTTTTTCAATAGCACCAAACATTTTTATTATCCTATCCTCAAGAAAACTTATGATGACTTCCTCATTTTCCTTTTTCATTGGGATGGCCTCTACCCACCTAGTGAAATAGTTTGTAGCGGTCAAAACCCAATGATATCCATTGCTGGAGTTGTCTTTAAATTCACCAATGAAATCTAAACCCCATTGCTGAAAAGGAATTTCAACATTGGATGGATTCAAAGGAAACACAAACAATCATTGTTTTCCTATGAAGAATCGATAACGATGGTAGGACCTGACATAGCGATGGGTATCGATGAACAATGAAAGCCAATAATATCCAAATATTATAATCTTATGGGCAATGATGCGGGAAATGAAGTGACCACTGCAATACCCTGAATGGAGTTCCTTAATTATTTGGTCAACTTCATCTTTGTTCACACATCTAATAATGATTCCATCGTGGTTCTTGCAACCAAGACCATATTGGGTCAAACAATACTACATAGCCTTTAGTTTCAATTCTCTCTTCTTGTGATCCACCAAGTGGTTTGGGAATGAAATTTTCTTTAAGTAATAGATAATTTGAGCATACCATTCATCATGTTCTAGCTCACTCACTATCACGTTAACATGGTCATTTTCCCCCATTTGTATGGAATCCTCATTAATTTTGGTCAACATATTAGCTAATCCCCATCCCTTTATAATCTTAGTGGGCTTGATCTCTAAGTCGTATTCCTGAATTCTCGACACCCATTTTCCCCTAGTTCGAAGGAAATCTTTTTGAGAGAGGACATCTTTCACAGTGAGGTAAGGCACATAAGCTTTGATTTTGTTGTATCTAACATAGCTCCTAAAGTGCTTAAGGGACTTCACAAGGGAATAGGCAATGTTTTCTGTACAGTCATACTCAAGCCTATATAAAAAATAGGTGGCCTCTTTGGAAGGCACTATGACACTAGTAAATTTCGGTCATTTTGCGATGACCATTTCGACTCTCTTGCAACGTCATGTCCTAGATATTGCGATGATTCTTGGCCCCCTCAAACATCACTTCACACATCGTCGAAAGTGCGACAAACCTGGGATAACATTGCAAGAGCGATGACCTATGACGGTCGTCGCAAGAGAGATGAACTATGAAAGTCGTCGCAAGAGAGATGACCTACGAATGTTGTCGTAAGAGAGATGACCTACATAGGTCATCGCAAGAGAGACGACCTACATAGGTTTTCACAAGAGAGATTCCCAATGGTCATCGTGGCAAGAACGACAACTGAAGATTATCATCGCAAGAATGACAACATAGGAAGATCATTGGACGAACGAAAACTGAGGATAATTGTTGCAAGAGAGATGCCGAACAATCATTGTCGAAAGAATGACAACTGAATATGATCATCGCAAGAGAGATGATCGAGGATGATCGTTGCACAAACGAAAACTGAGGATGATCGTTGCAAGAGAGATGCCGAACGATCATTGTCGCAAGAACGAAAACCTATGATGATCTTCGCAAGAGAGACGCTGAATGGTTACTGTCGAAAGAACGAAAATCAAAGATGATTGTTGCAAGAGAGATGACTGAGGATGACCGTCGCATGAACGAAAACCTAGGATGATCGTCACAAGAGAGATTATTGATGATCCGTGTGGTCGCAAGAGCGACGAAATATATCTATTTAAAACAAAAAAATAGATATATTGATAGGAAGGTTAAAAAAGGCACAAAGCAGTTAAATTTGGGGAAGAAATAAATTAGATCAAGCCCAAAATAACTTTGATCATGATCCATCATAATCAATGACTAGGAAGTATTGCGGAATTTGAAGTTGTGCAAGGGATAATTTTGAAGGTTGGTGCCGCAATCCAAACCATGGGTTCCATTGAGGAGTACATGTTAGCGTCAGGTTGATTGCGGAATGACAAGCAAGTTGTTACAAAACCACAATTCCACATCTCCGCAAATTGAAAAATATAAAGTGTCGATGTGACATTTTCATTATTTATTATTTTCAAACACGAGAACCGTTGGAACACTGTCGCGACTGCCATTTTCTATTGCAATGCAACTTTGCACCATTACAATTCATTTCCAGGTATTTATCCCGTCGCCATGGATCCCATAGTATTGTTAGTAGCAGAGCAAGACCCTGAAGGTAATGAGGACGCCTTAATTGACAAAGATGTAGATGTGATTGATCCCGATATCACTATTTCCTCCATTTCTGTGTCTCGAAGCAACTTGACTGATATAAAGTAAAAGAATATTCCATTTTTAGAAGCAGTCCAGGCCTCCATTGTCCCATATGATGTTGAGATTTATTTCCCGTTTCCTGAATTCATAGGTTGGTGCACTGAGCAATATTCCCATTCAGAAAGGGTAATTTTCAACAAACAAGGGTCTCTAGTCCTATGTAGAATAGATAGTCCGTTAGTTTGAAAGTCACTCAACATAACAGAAGAATTTTCTGAAAATTCTGAGTCATTCAACGAAGAAACGATGATTAGGGTTTATAGAGAATGTCATCCAGAGCTCAAAATTCAATTTCTACAATAAATCACTAAACCTGAACAAATGTCAGAGAGTCTGTCCTTACCAATGAGTATCAACATGATGGTCATTGAAGTTCAGTGGGCCTGTTCCCTGTTGAGTCAGGTCCTAGGTCTAGATGGTGATAAATATGTTGTTGAATACATGCTTGGTTTTCTTTTTATTTTTTTCAAGTCAGATTCTAGTCAGTCAGTACAAATTAATTTTGATAAATTCCTAGATGACACCATTCACAAGCAGATAGTGAATTTCCACTCTTTGAGACATTTCATACATTATACATATCTATTAAAGGTTTTCTTAGCAAGTAACCATGGAGAAATCCCCAAAGCAACTTTTGTATCTACTGAATGTAAAAGAATCACTTTGCTCATAGTCATCAACACGTTCATGTCAAGAATCTATTCTATGATTTTTAATACAATTTTATCCAGAGTTTTGGAGGACACGAAAATTCACCTGCAGCCAAATCCAGAAAATAGAGTAGGAGACTGGATACTTTTTATGCATTCAATAATGATTTGGGTATATATTTTTCACGAGTCTCCTTACTTGTTACCTGTTTTCTTAACTCCCAAGATTTTTTCTCTTGAGTTCATCATGCATAGAATCATCTTTGAGACAGAGAACTTCATCAATTTGCATAGAGACTCTAACATTAAATTCCCCTTTGTTATTGGTCCTTTTGTTGTTAAGTCCAGATCATGTTTGTCACATTTTAAGGCAAAACTCAAAGATTTTGGTTTTTCATAAATACAAGGAATAAAATATGATCCACATTAGATCATATCCAAGAGAATACAAATGAATAAAAATGCACCTTATGAACATGAGTACGTTGAAAGCTTGGACAAATTAGCTAATATGGAAGTGTGCATTGATGTGGAAGCACCTTTGCAACAAGTACAAACACAACAAGCTCCTCAAAATTTGGTGATTAAAATTCCCAAAGCCAATGTGTACAACAAAAGAAGCATTTCAGATACTATGTAGATTGATGTTGAAGAAATTGCTAAAACGAAGATGAAAATTGTTCAGCCAAAGAAAATTGTAGATTTGGAAGATGAAGGACCCCGAGATCAAGTGAATTTGAACATTGTGGAAAGTGGTACCAATATTGTAGAAATTGAGGAAAGAAGTCAGCTTGAAAGTGAAGGCAGATCAATATCCTTTCATAGTAAAAAATATTATTTTGATAAAGCACCTGATACAACTTATCAGTCTAGAGAAGACCTAGGTAAAAAATATGCTAAAAAAATAAATGCGGCTTTGGGTGAAATGATGGATTTGTTTCCTGAAGTGAAAAAAGTTTCTCAACAGAAAGCTTCCTTGTTCGCTGTGAGGGATACTGAAAATAAAACTTTTAATATTGCAGTTGCAAAGGAGGATAAAGTGTCTGAGATTAAAATTAAATATGACAATATAAGTGCCCCTCACAAAGTTTAATTCCATAAGCAAGCCAATGATTTGTTATATTCTGATTATTTGAGTTTAAATTAAAAAAATTCAAAGCTGACATCCTTTGCTGCAAAATTAGAAGGACAACTAAGACAAGAAAAATCAACCAACAAAGCTTGGTAGAATCAAATTAAAAGGCTCGAGTATGAAGGATCTCAAGGTCTGAAGTCTTTATTGGATGAAAAAGATAAAATAATTCATAGTTTGAAGAAAAAGTTGAAGATTCCCGCTACATAACACCCACAGACAACATAATTTGTAGCTTTAGAGTAGGAGAAAGAAACATTTCGGAAATAAGAACTGGATTATAAGGCTAAGATTTTACAGCTGGAAAAGGAAAAGATGGAATGCTCTCAAGAAAAAGTAGAGTTGGTGACTAGAGCCATGGTTTTAGCCCCTGCTACAGGAACTTGATCAACCACTGAAGACATTGTTTAGGCTATGTCACAAGTCAGTCTGAAAGAAGGAGAGATCAAATTATTAAAGGAAAATATGGAGAAATTGGAGCAGGAAGTGCGCACAAAGGATGAAAAGATATCCCAAGTTCAAAAGGAAAAAGTAGCCTTGCACGAGAAGATTAATAAATTGAATTCAAGATTAAGAGATAAAAATATGCTACAAGGAGCTAAGCATATGAATCCCATATGAAGTAAGACTGGATCCCAAAAGCCTTGGATCACCCAACTTTATTAATTCTTCAGAAAAATATTACAGTAGAAAGTCTCTCACAATACTCAATTCATCAAAATTTCTCCCACCCTTTGTACATTATGTGTTACAATATTTATAAAAACCAATGAAATTCGGTTTGAAACCGATTTACAAAAATAGAGAAAAGTAGTTCAAAAAATCAAGATCCTTGAGACATTTGAGCAAATTTATCCTTATATTCACCCCGTTGACCTTGGTAGTGTCTTAATCTGATTGGATGATGTCTGGACCCATACTTTGTTGACAACTGGATGGTCATTTACTAAGACCTGGAAAATTACATTTAGTTTTACCCAATCTTACTATTTCCTTCCACTGTAATTCAGAAGGAATATCATAATCCATCATTTCTTTTATTAAAATTTCCAAATTGATGCAAGAGACATACGACATGACAGGCAGGCCGAATTTTATTATCTTAAATTTATTCAAAATTTCAAAACATATGGCTAACGTTTCTACTGTTGATGTTTGGACAACATCGGGAAGACATTATATAAAGATAATAATTAATGATATAATTATTATTGATTATTAAATATCATATATAATAAGTAATGATGATAATAAATAGTTATTGATTATTCAAGAGACGCATCCATTCATGGATGGTCACTTCTGTTCCCTATATATGGAACACTCATTATTGTAATAATATATCTCGAATATCGATCATATTTCATATAAGTAAAACCAACATGGTATTAGAGTGGGACTTGGCATGACTCTCTCATGAGAGGGCTAGGTAAATGGAAGGAAAATAAAAACCTATGAGAATTATGTGACTAAATTGATCCTGTGTGTTTGGTTTTCCATTGAATCTATGCGTGGAGGAGATTGGTCGTGCTGATCAAAGCGAAGGTGTTAAATACGCAACAATTTCTATTTATTAGAGTGTTAGTTTACTGGTTGATATGGATCGGTTTCTAATATATATATATATATAACACCTTTTGTTCCAATGTGCACCAAAATGAGAGATTGTTTCAACCAATTTCCGGTTTATGTTGTTGCAATGCTATATTGGTGGTTTTGTCAGCCTTCAGTGAGTCGATTAAGTCAAGATCAAGCTGCGCATAATTGTGTATCTGGTTGGATGTATGTTGTGAGCGATTTGGGGCTCGATCTGTTGTGGATTGGGATCTCCACTGTCGCCTTGCTGGTTTGAAGGGATGTGTTGCTCCCCATGGAACCCCTTTGGTCAGGGCCAATGTTCGAAGGGCTTTTGATGAGAGTGACGTATCAGGGTGTGCGTGGTTCCTATTGCCAAGAGGTAGCGGTTCGAGCCTTCCAGAAGTGTGATGCCGTCCTCTGTGAAGGGGGAATGGAATATGCCTTCAAAGAATTGGAGTCAGACATTGCCAATCAGTAAGTCTCTCTTGTGGACAACTCGTTGGATCGAGTGATCAAGATGAACTACGATTTGATGCTATACCATCCCAACCTCTGCGTTGTGGGTGAGCTACTATTTACCATAAATCATTGTCTGCTAGAAGTGAAGGAGATAGGAAAGAGGCGTACGTTGAAGAGAGTGATAAGCCATCTGGAAGCACTCGCTCATTTCCAGTGGTGCCTCACGTCTCTTGGCTTGTAGGTGGAGGCCATGGAAAACAAGACAACAACAACTCCTCCATAGTAACTGGGTCAAAGATGATGGTGGCATTTTTCGATAAAAGAGGGAACGACAGATCTATTCAAGGCTCTGTCCATATTCGTAGTGAGAGACATAAAAGTGACAAAGATCGAATCCTTCCCTTAGCGCAAAAATCCCCTGCGTGTGGTCACGAAGAAAAAAGAACATTGGGGAAGATCCAAGTACTATTTTGAGTATGTTTTCTTTGTAGATTCGGAGACACCGATAGCAAATGATCATCTAGCAAGTGTGGAAAGAGATCTGGATCAGTTAATGTAGCTTTCCATTTTTTTGTGAAGTCATGGGAAGCTATTCCATTGTCTCTCTTGTGTTGGATCTCTAAACAACGAACCAGACATACGGTTGGTCTCTGCAAAGGATATGTGTATACAAGTCTATATAGCTCTAAAGTGTATGATCAAATTCCTCCTATATTTTGTTGACTTATGTAATACAAAGAGAGAGAATATGTATTATAGTATTTGAGCCACTTTCCTGATACAAGTGCTCAATAATGTTATGCATGTTGCCGGTGTGCAAGCAATAAAAGAGAAAAGGAGATTAGTCCCTTGATCTTCTCTCTTTTTGGTGCAGTCTCTAGAAGGGCGACCTAGTTAGTGGACATACTAGACTAGAGTCAAGAGCATTATGCAAACAACAAGAGGGAGATAGTTGGCTCATGCAAAGAAGCAAATATGGAGGGAAAGACCTTCCAACATGATGTCAAGGAGAATACAGTTCCAAACATGATGCTCAGAGACAGGAAGTCTCTAGGAGAGGTATACTTCTAGGATGGGATCATACCAGATAGCAAAGAAAGTTTCAGTGTATGTAGAGGCACTTCCAAAGAAGGAGGCGGTACTACATATAGAGGAAGTAGTTATTGAGCCACTCTTAGTTCCATATAGAGAAGCTGCAAAGGAATAAATTGTAGAGAGAGAGTGGAGGAGTCATTTTTATAGACATCATCCCCAAATGAGAGAATTTGTTGACAGAGTAGAGAAGTTACTCTTAGTCTCAGTGTTTATAAATTATAGAGTCCTAGAGGAAACGTATGAAGTGATTTCCAAGTGGATATATATAAGATCAAACACACAGTTGATGGGAGCATCGAGAGGCACAAAATGAGATTTGTTGCTAGAGGATTCTCTCAGGTGGAGGGAATAAATTACGAGGAGACATTTTCTCTTGTTGCTCGATACACTTCTATCTGGATGATTATTTCCCCCACAACATCCATGGATTAGAGAGTACATCAGATGGATGTAAATACAACCTTTCCATTGGAGAGATTAAGGAAGAACTATATATCGAGCAACCAGATGGTTTCGTGATACATGAGAAGGAGTCTCATGTGAGCAGGTTGAAGATGGCCTTGTATGGAATCGACCAATCAGCTCGAGCTTGGTATGCAAGGATCGATGGACACATGATAATTTTTTGGGCTTCAACAAAGTGTTTTCGATCCCCGCCTGTACTACAATATTGTTAATGGTGAGTCCCTGATTCTGGTCCTCTACGTTGATGATTTATTCCTCACTGGTACATAGAACCTTATTATTGAATGAAAGTATGTGTTGACCTCTGAGTTCGAGATGAAGGACCTTGGTATGATGCACTACTTCTTGGGACTAGAGGTGTGGCAGAGAACTGATGAGATCTTCCTGAGTCAGGGGAAGTACACAGTTTAGATATTCAAGAAGTTTGAGATACTGAACTTGAAGCCTGTGGCTACACCAATGATGACGAATCTGAAGAAACTAAGTGTGTCTTCTTCCGATTATGAAAAAATTGATCCAACTCTGTATAGACAACTGGTTGGATAAATGATGTATCTGGTTAACACTAGACCAAATAATTGCTATGCAGTGAGTGCACTTAGCCAGTTTATAAGTTAGCATAGATCGACACACTAGATTGTTGTGAAGCATGTGTTGAGATACTTGTGAGGCACAATTCGACATGGTCTGAGATATACTTTCAGTATTGATATGATATGGTAGGAATATATTGACTTTGATTAGGCAGGGAGCGCAGTGGAAAGAAAGAGCACCTTCAGGTGTTGCTTCACTTTGGTATCTTCCATGGTTTCTTGGTGTAGCAAGAAACAAACTTCTGTGAATTTGAGCACAACAGAAGCAGAGTACATTGCATTAATTATGACAGTTCATGAAGCAGTGTGTCTTCACAAGCTATGTGCCGATTTATTTGAATATGTGCTGGATTCCACCATTATTCATTATGGTAACCAAAGTTGTGTGATGATCTATGATAATCCAGTGTTTCATAACAAATCGAACCACATTGAGATCAAGTACCATTACATCCGATACATGGTGCAGAGAAAGGAAGTATTGGTGCAGTACCTTTCTACAAATGAGTAGGTTGCTGATGTTCTTACCAAACCAGGATGAAGTTTAAGTACTTCCATGACAGACTTGGTGTGGCAGAGAATGCCTCCCTTGCTGAGAGGGAGTATTGATGTTTGAAGCTTCCTGAGACATTCTCTAGATCGTACTCCTCTGTGATTGAGTTTATTTGATATGTGATGACACTTATCCGAGAAGGGATAAGTGGGGCACTTATCTGAGAAGGGATAATTGCGGTTGGGCTTATAGCCTATCGTCCCATGTTCAGAGAACATGAGGACATGTCATGGGAGTTGACCCTTGATGTATCACACTATGGGGAGCTGACCCTAAGTGTTCCTAGAGGGAGTAGCCTCTATAAGTCCACCTGGGAGTGCCATGTGTGACAAATCTTTTACTACTATGGTGGTTTTGTACCACTGGCAGAAACTGCGTGTCTCTAGACAATAGTTGTGTACTACTATGGAAAGATACCTCCCTAGCGAAGAGGGAGTGTTGATGTTTCAACATCAGACATAACTTATCCTATATTGGGCTGCAGACCAAGGGAGATAGGATACATTTATCACAAAGGTGCACTTGTGATAAATGGGCCCAAACGTAGTCCTTCCTTGATCATGACAAGGAATAATATGGACTCGAGGTGCTTGAAGTGCTTTCCACATGTCAGTTAGCATCAAACTGACATTCACTCATAGGTGTGTGTCTGTGGTGAAATATCCTGGTGTAGTCTTTGTCCTAGTCATGGTGATTTGACAAGGAATGATAAAGACTCAAGATGTTGTATGCTATTACATGTGGACCCAAAGTGAGCCTAATCTCAGAGAGAGTTAATTGGCTCAGAGGGAGAATCGTAGAAGGAGTTTCTCCTTGGTGTAGGTGGGAGAGATATGTTTCCCAAGACTGAAAGACAAGTGTCATGAGTCTAGGGTGAAGTTTGTATACTTCAAAGACAAGAGTGGCATGTTGCAAAATGTCTCCCTCGTTGAGAGGGAGTGTTGATGTTTGGACAACATCGGGAAGGCATTCTATAAAGATAATAATTAATGATATAATTATTATTGATTATTAAATATCATATATAATAAGTAAATGATAATAATAAATAGTTATTGATTATTCAAGGGACACATCCATTCATGGATGGTCACCTTATGTTCCCTATATATGGAACACTCATTATTGTAATAATATATCTCGAATATCGATCATATTTCATATGAAGTAAAACCAACATCTACCATAGTTGGCCCGTTTAAAACTTCATTAAGTCTTAAAACCTAGAGTGATCCATCCTCGCTTATGTCAAGAGTGCATTGAGGGCTTCCTATTTGTGTAACTTTCCCTTTCCATCCCAGAATGATGGAAGACCTTTGATAAATAGTTCTTCAAACAAATCCTTAAAATCGTGAACACTCTTTTCCAATTGGGATGCTTTATTCTAGAATGAATTCGAGAGGTTGTGCTTGGTTATGATTCTTCTAGCCCATATCATCAAAGAAGTTCTATATTTGACCCCAATTGTTTGCAATCTTAATGAAGGAACTGTATTAAGGAGATTGATAGCGTTCTGGGCCTATTCTATTGGTCTTTTTGATAAAGTTTCATTAATAACTTTGCATCTCTGTTTAGCCAAAACTTCAATGTTGTCATGATCATTAACAAAATTTAGACATGTCCTGAGTTTTGTAACCTCAAGTGATATGGAGTCCCAGATGATATGCTTGGCTCCTTGTAACAAACTTTTTCCTTTAATCCCAAATTTTAACTTATTCACCTTTTCATGAAGTACAACATTTTCCTTTTTAAGTTGTGATACTCTTTCATCCCTTTTTTGTGCCTCTTGTTCCATTTTCTTGATATTATCTTTCAATTATTTTATTTCCCCACCCTTTACGCTAACCTGAGACATTGCCTGATTTTGTTTCAGTAGCAGATGGTGTAACAAAGGGTACAACATAAGACAAAGCTATGACTCTAGTTGCCATTTCTGTCTTTTCTTTTGACCATTCTAATTTTTCCTTTTCCAGTTGCAGAAATTTATCCTAAAAATCTAGTGATTGCTTCTTGAAATCTTCCTTTTCATGTTCCAATGCTACAAGTTCTGCAGTCCGTGGATGCTCTGTAGTAGGCATTTTCAACTTTTTCTTTGGGCTAAGAATCACTTTGTCTTTCTCATCCAGCAAAACTTTCATTGCTTTGGGGCCATCATGTTCAAGTTTCTTTATTTGAATCTGCCATACTTTACTTGCTTCTTTTTCTTGCCTATGATGACCTTCAAGCTTGGCATCTAGTGATGCTAATTTTGCATTTTTCAAATTTAAATTTAAATAATCTGAATATAGTAGGTCACTAGTCTGCTTATGGAATTGAACCTTATCCGAGGAACTGATATTATCATACTTTATTTTGATCTGAAACGATGAATAATGTTGAATGTTTTCCTTTCGGTGACTCTGACTGTGAATAATGAAGACTTGTGATGGGAATCTTTCTTTACCTCAGGAATTAGATTCATGATCTCACTTAGTGATTGTTGTGAGGGAAATCCCCTTACGAACTAGCAAATAGGGTTATCTTATGCATGTAGATATTGTTATCACTCCAAGAAACCCTCTGTGGTTGCAGACTAGAGGTGCTTGGTAACTTAAGAAACAAATGTTTTTGTGTTTTGTGAATGTGGGTCAATGGGACAACTCAATACAGTTTATAGCATTCAAACATGAATATGATAAACAAATAGACAGTGCTTTCAAGGATTGATTAATCAGCAAGTGACTTAAAGGTGGATGGAGAACAAATTGTAACTAAACCAATGCATAGCAGGGTCTAAGAGACAATCATTAGACTTATTATCAGGTTATGAGCTAAACAATGGGATAACAACCATTCAAAGCTTAACAATACAGATAAAAATGCAGAAGGAAAATGGAAAGCTGACAATCAAAACTAAAAGAAAACTGTGATTTGTATTAGCATAATAAGTCTGAGCACAAAAAGAGTATATCTCTGTCCAGAAT